>CM053028.1:138294436-138409436 GCA_028564925.1 Lithobates sylvaticus | reverse complement strand
AGACGATCATATCAGTAAATCTCCCAGATTAATTCAAAACACATAAGCGGATCTCCTCACGAGTCCTTTGCTCTCTTTTCCTCTTCCCAATCAATGGTGGATACTCCAGATAGCTTTTTCCTTAAAAATATAACTAGACCAGATATCAAAGAATTTCTTTATGGATATTTCCGTATTTCTCTGGGTATCCACAGTGCCTTGAAAAAGTATTCATACCCTTGAAATTTTCCACATTTTGTCATGGTACAACCAAAAATGTAAATGTATTTTATTGGGATTTTATGTAATAGACCAACAAACAAGTGGCACATATTTGTAAAGTACCGTATATACTTGAGTATAAGCCGAGTTTTTCAGCACATTTTTTTGTGCTGAAAGTGCCCCCCTCGGCTTATACTCGAGTCAAGCACTTTTCTGCAGCAAAAAATGAAATTTTCCCCAAATAGATTGTAATGTTGGTTCCACTGGGTTTGCACACCAACTTGGGGTTCCTAGCACCAAGTGGCCCCGAGATTTGGGGCCGCAAATTCGGGTTGGAAAATGTCATTTTTTGCTGCAGAAAAGTGCTTGACATTTTCCGACCCGACTTTGTGGCCTCATATATCGGGGCCACTTGGTGATAGGAATTTGGTGTGCAAACCCAGTCAAACCAACATTACAACATATCCAGATTTGGGGTTTCTAGCACCAAGTGGCCCCAAGATACAGGGCCTCAAAGTCAGTCAACTGTGTTCATCTGCAGCAATGTCATTTCGGGACCCCAAATTTTGGCTGCAGCTAGGGGGCATCTAGGGACCCTTAACTACCAAGTTTGAAGTTTCAGGGGACCTATGGCTGCAAATAGACACAGTGAGGCTGCAAGTGGGCATTGTTGACCCTCTTTTCCACTTACAGTAGCTGCACATTTCTCACCCTAGGCTTATAATCGAGTCAATACGTTTTTTTTGTGGTAAAATTAGGTGCCTCGGCTTATATTCGGGTCGGCTTATACTCGAGTATATACGGTAGAAGGAACATGATAAATGATTTTCAGAATTTTTTACAACTAAATATCTGATAAGTGTTGTGTGCATTTGTATTCAGCTCAATACTTTGTAGAACTACCTTTCGCTGCAATTACAGCTGCAAGTCTTTTTGGGTATGTCTCTACCAGCTTTGCACATCTATAGAGTGACATTTTTGCCCATTCTTCTTTGCAAAATAGCTCAAGCTCTGTCAGATTGGATGGAAAGTGTCTGTGAACAGCAATTTAAAGTCTTGCCACAGATGCTCAATTGGATTGAGGTCTGGCTATTGACTGGGCCATTCTACCACATGATTATGCTTTATTTAAACCATTCCATTGTAGCTCTGGCTGTATGTTTACTGTTGTTGTCCTGCTGGAAGGTGAACCTCTTCCCTAGTCTCAAGTCTTTTGCAGACTCACAGGTTTTCTTCTGAGATTGCCCTGTATTTGGCTCCATCTATCTTCCAATCAACTCTGAGCAGCTTCCCTAACCCTGCTGAAGAAAGTACGATGCTTCCACCACCATATTTCAAGGTGGGGATGGTGTGTTCAGGGTGATGTTCAGTATTAGTTTTTTGCCAGACATAGCATTTTGCATTTAGGCATTTAGGTCATATCTAACCAGAGCACATTCTTCCACATGTTTGCTGTGTCCCCCACATGGCTTCTTGCAAACTGCAAATGGGGCTTCTTATGGCTTTTTTTCAACAATGGCTTTCTTCTTGCAACTCTTCCATAAAGTCCAGATTTGTGGCATGCACGACTAATAGTTGTCTTGTGGACAGATTCTCCCACCTGAGCTGTGGATCTCTGCAGCTCCTTTAGAGTTACCATGGGCCTCTTGGCTGCTTCTATGCAGGCCTGTCGCGACAGGACAGGCAAAACAAGCAATTGCTTGGGGCCTGAGCTGGCCTGGGGCCCCAGCCGTGCCTCAGGCTGCTGCTTCCTATAAGCTGCAGCCTATAGCATGGCCGAGCTCCTCTTCCTTCCTCCTGCAGTCTGCGCGGTACAGGAGTTTCCATTTCCTGTTCCCGGCCGGACTGACAGGAAGTGCACACACTGAGTGCTCACCTACTTTCAGTTCAGCCGGCTGGGAACAGAAAACTGAATCTCCTGCCGTGCGGTATGCGGTAGGGAGGGGGGTTAAAAAGAAAACGGGGGGGTAGTAAGGGGGAGAGGCAGTCATCAAGACCCATTTAGTAATAAAAATATGGTAGCTTGCTGACCATAATAAAAACAATTACCATAGCTTTCTTTCCATTTTCTTTCTTTACCATCCCATTTCCATCTTATTGCTTCTTTTTTGAATCAGGTAATATGGTCTTTGGACATGGAGGACATTGAGATTGCCTTTGCAGAAAACAAGGCTTGCAAACAGCAGTTTTAGATAATTTGCACATGTTTGTGAAAACTGAAAAATGTTAATGTGAGTGTGTGGAGCAGTATGTATGCACACACCTACACGTACTGCATGACAGGTCTGCCCCCTTCAACTTCTGGGTCTCCAAATTGGGCACATGGCCTGAGCTTGCCCTTTATGCCTTGGAGGTGCTGGCCTGCCCTGCAGCCAGTGTATTATCTGAACGTGTATTTAGCACGGCAGGGGGCGTTATCACAGACAAGCCAATGTGGACAAGCTTACGTTCATTAAAATGAACCAGGCATGGATCCCACAGGACTTGTCCATACCTTGTGCAGAATAGACATGTATACCGGTGTTCTGACAAAAACTGTCCGGCCATCGGATAGTGTCCGGCCACTTACTGCGCAGGCAAAGCGCAGGCGCAGCGCTTGCGCAGTACGGAGGACAAGGAGATTCACAAAATCTCCGAAGATGAACGGTGCCTGCGCAGTGAGTGCAGGTTCAAGCCCCACCATCCAAGTGGACATACGGTAGCACATAGTAACAGGGCCCCTCACAGGCTCGTTTTGCTCGCCACGCTTCGGGCATGGCCTCGCTCGGCTCAGCTTCAATCTCGGATGATGTGGCTTGAACCTGGACTCATCGCCTTCGGAGAGTTTCGAAATCCTCTTGTCCTACATACTGAGCAAGCGCAGTACAGGGCGGACACTATCCGATGGGGGACAGAATTCGACACATCTCCAGCCTTACCCAGCCATTGTTGTATTTTTGAACCAGTGTTGGCTACCTCGTCCTCCTCCACCACCGCTTCCACCTACACCGCCCACATCCACCGCCACCTCAACCACCTACTCCATATGGACCTCGTCCTCCCAGGTCAAGATTATATTTTCTTATTTTTTTTATTTCAAATTATTTTATTTTCACACTAGCTTATCCATTAAATTGAATATTTTTTCCAGAAAGGGCATATTCTGGGGCATTCCCACCATATGTGTGGCATCGTGCCGTTGAGTTTCTGAGGTTCTTAATGAATTCCTGTACCTCTTCTGCTAAGAAGGGGGCCTCCAGCATATTATTTTTATTTTTTTTATGTTATTTTAATTTATTTCCCTATCCACATTTGTTTGCAGAGCACTTGTCGTGCTCTTAACAACATTTTGTTGCCATTTGCATCCCTCTAGCCCTTTCCATTACTTTTTTAGAGCCATTTTAGTCCTCAAAAGTTTGGGTCCCCATTGACTTCAATGGGGTTTGGGTTCGGGGTCAAGTTCGGGTCAAGTTCGGTCCTGAACTCAAACTTTTGTCCGAACTTCGTCCGAACCCGCCAAACCAAAACATCCAGGTGTCCGCTTAACTCTATTTGTAACATGACAAAATGTAGAAAATTTCAAGGAGGAGTATGAATACTTTTTCAAGGCACTGTAATTTATCCATCATACATAAGCAGGAGCATTGGGCTGAATTCATCAAGACAGTATAATCGTTTTTGCTCCAAACAAACAGATCATTTCCTATATACACATTGTACTAAGTACTACCTACTGGATCCTGATATAGTGTTCATAAATTGTAACCTTTTTCCAAAAATAAAGAAAGCAAAAAATTATTATTTTTAACAGACTAACGCTATGAGAAACTATTTTTCCATCCATCCATATGTGAGTGTACCCAATGATCAAACCCATCGGGGAGGAGGAGGCTTCATCGGCAAAAGACAAAAGACAAGAGACAACTCTGAATGCGCTTTACCCCTGCAGGCGTACATCTTTCTGGTGAGTGTGGAACCAAGAGGGGAGTATGTGTGGAATTCACTCAACTTTCACCATAAGTGTTTTGCTGATCTTGGCACAAGTCACATTGGAAGTCACTATATAAAGAAACAAATTGTTTTGAACTGTGATTTTTGTTTACACCAGAGTTTTTTTTGTACATACGGTATATTCTAATTTTTTTGAGATGCACCTGCAAATGTACTCTACCACAGCAGTGATTTTATTTCAAAGGGGGATTGTAGGAAATAAGTGGACCATACATTTTTGTACAAAGTAGTTGGTATGTGTTGGTGCTGATGCTATTTTTTATTATTGCTCTGGCTTATTGCTTTCACCAGAGACCAATGGGGGGATCACAAATACATCCATGCAAAAAAAAAAAAAACTTTTCCTTATATTGAAGTATACACTGGTTAGTATATGGGTTTACTAACATATTGTAATTTGAACAAGTCCATGTAACAGAAAGTAAAGTATTTTTATATATGCCCATTGGTACGCTTAATGGTTAGCTGTTTCACAAATGCCACAGCCTTACAATAAAATTTGTTTAAAAAAAAGGTTTATATTAGAATAAAAATCCTCAATCCCCTGGCTGTCAGCCCTCTAACCTATTATTACTTGAAAGGTTTTCACAGATGTCTACTCATTTCTTATTGATGGAAGTGGCTTACTGCAAATGTTTGGAACTGATACATAAATCTTTACCGATTCTTACCGACCCTGCTCAGAAACATCAGTCAGCGGGCATCACATGATAAGATTACTGAATTGAGGTTTTAAACACCATGCAAGGTATTTCTATTGCCATCGATAGGCACCTAGGCACAATGGAGGGCATTAGAATGGGTTAGGGGTGAAGGGATAGGCTGTTTTTCTTCTAAAGTGAACTCTAAACTGGGGTAATGAAATATATGAAATATTTTATAAAGAACATTAAGCTTTTAACCATTGTCTTTATCTCACAAATATGTGGGAAGGGTATATTTTTGGACCAATTAGTAATGCAATCAAACCTCTACCTGGAACTGTCAAAGAAAAAAAAATCTCCAATCAAAATAAGGCTTAAAAATGATTTAATATCTTGTATGAAGAAAAGCATTTCTTTAACACAGAATTAATATTTCATTATGAAAATTAAAAATGTGCTAAATGTAAAAATAAAAATCTAACTATTTGTAATCATCCTTGGCACACCAAAACTTTGTATAATAATGCTTAACACGCCTTTGTTTGGATTCTCATGTTCTCATTCCTACATTACAAATGAGACTTTATTAGAATTTAGCCACTAAAGCTTCAGTAAGATGAAATACTAAAATGTAATATAAAAATTAATTACCAAGTAGAAAAAAGTAAAGATGCAATAACCCTCATTCAAAAGCATGTTACCAAACAAAAAAAGAAAATAGTAACATAGGTTTCAAAAGTTGCCAAATGGATTTTATTTTCTCATAATTGTAGATATGGCAACACATGTTCCTTTGGTTTACTGTTGCTGTTTAAATGGGAATATTCCCCCACTGGGTTTTTTAGCAGCAAAACATCACAAATTAATTTAATGTAAAGTCTTTATTTAAATGAATTGAATTCACATATTAATCATTAAATATATGAGCTCTGGTCATAGGGCATAGTATATACACCAGATTGCAGCATTGCAAACAAACATTTTGACAGAATTACATTACAATAAATGTCATGTCCAGAACGTTGACGCGCTTCAACCTAATCGATCATGGTCTTCTTCTGGGGGATAGTTTGCTCTAAAAACAAATGCATTCAATTTTACATTGTCAAAAAACATTTTTCAACATGCATAAATTTACATAGACATTTCTATATTTACTGCTGGAAGCCGGGGTAGATAGCCTCAGAGCCAGTAAACTAAAAACCTTTTTGATAATCCAGCGTACTTCACGGTCATCAATACCTCCCCAAAGAGGGAAAGAGCTACACCCATGAAGGCTTGCAAGGAGCCACCTTCTATGCCTCCCTAGAGGGGAGGGAAGAGGCACCAGCAATAGTTCTCCCAGCTGTTGATACTGATATCAAGGGAGGGTCAGATTAGTATAGTGTATTATAATTCCTAATATAGTCTATATATGTTATTATCTAAAAAATCTATGAACTGACTCTTGTGCATGTTGTGAGTAAGAGTGATATTATCAAGATGACTAATGTGTATTATATATTATATATTAACAATGATTAGGGGGGGGGGGGGGATACACCTTCCTAAATGATTATGTTGTGAATTAAAGAAGTGAAATGATGATGAAAAGTGCTATATGTGAATGTGTGTGAATGCTATATGAAATAGATTCATTAAGTGAAAACAAACGTAATGGTTAACTCAAATATTATATGAAAAAAAGGAGAGGATGATGGGTGATTACTGGTGACATGGAGAATAAGTGATTTAAACAACCATGAAAAAATAAATGTGCAAAATGAAAAATGGAAGTGATAAAAAAGGATCATTCCAAATGACATGATTTACCTTACACTTATGATATGATCAATGTAGACCATCAATTCCAATAAGGGATCTTGTCTGGTTGCTGGTAAGCAAGAAAGACATGGGCTCTTGTGGAAAAAAAGTACCAGAGAGCCTGATGATCAAAATAAATATAGATTTACATTCAATATACTGTCAATTCAACAGCATTCTGACCTAACTACCTTGCTGGTCAGGTACTTAAATCAGGTAGTATTGTACTAGTTACTTCATATTGTTGTAGCGGGTCTGATTGGTCATTGCTGGTGTCGCCCTTGCCCCCCTTTCAGGTGTCGGAACAAAGGTCGCTAATGAATGGCTCCCACACCATCCCGAAGGCCCCAACCACCGTCATCACAAATGCGCGTGACATCATGATGTGCCACGCATGCAGGACTAGTTGTGCATGCGCGGCCAGCAACGAAGGTCCGGAAGTGATCACGGGGCGCCGCTGATAAGATGGTGCTCACCCCAGTGGCCAAAACCGAGTATGGGCGCTGTATAGGGCATTGTAATGGGAATGAGGTAGATCTGCACTCCCCCTTCTTGCCGGGAAGCCAAATGGGAATTGGAGTTCTATCCCAGGGAGGCCATCCGATGTACCGCAGGTCCGTCAGATTATAAAACCAAACACAAATCATGATTAGTAACATTTTACATAATTCATTAATAAACATTATACACTATTAATTTGATTTATTGATTTATTTTACATTTAAGCTGTGCATTACGTTCAATGGATAGACCTATCTGTGGCTTTAATTTCACAATCAATCAAAAAAAAAAGGGGGAAATTATTCCATAAAGATCTTATTGGATTTTGCCAGATGCAAAACCCTGCAGAAATGGAGCAAAAGAGATGATTCATTCAGGCCAGTATATGTAGTAGGCTAAAACTGGGAAATGTTTTTTCCTAGGCTCCCCTTTGTTTTCACTCTGAACCACCAACAATAAGATGGGGTGTCAGAAACAAATGGTTGGACCTTTGGCTCATCCGTGAGTATTGTCCAATGTCGTTGGATTATTTCTTTAATCTGCTTATGGTGTTTGGAAAAATGCACAATTATCCTAGTTGGATCACATTCAGAATTTTTGGGTTTATGTTTAAAAAAATGAGTTTGTGTCGAGATTTTGCAACTGTTCTATTGTATGCTTTACGCAGGCAAGAAGGACTGTACCCTCTCTCTAATAGCCTATTCTGGAGTTTACCTGCTTCCTCTCTGAAGAGAATGTCATTAGAACAGTTTCTGAGGAGTCTCTGGTACTGTCCGTACGGGATGGAGTTTAACATGGGTGGATGGAAACTATCAGTGTGCAGCACTGTTACTGGCCGTGCTCTTCCGGAACAGACTGCTGCATAATTTCCCTTCAGGATTGTGGAACACTTGAACATTAAGAAATGTGATGGTGTTTTTATCATGCACTATCGTAAATTTTAGGTTGAGATCATTGATGTTAATCTTGTGAAAAAACTCCAACAACATCTCCCCAGGCCCCTCCCAGATGACGAAGACATCATCGATGTATCGGAGCCATGTAGACACATTGCTTGTATACTCTACAAGGTCCTCGTCACCCAGGAGTGATTGTTCCCACTCCAGGTACAGATTGGTGTAGGATGGGGCACAGCATGTCCCCATCCCTACGTCCTGAACCTGGAGGTTAGTGGGATCCATCAAACATGAAGAACATTTAAGTAAGAATGTATTCAAGGCCATTTAATATGAATTCATTCAAGGCCCTGTCATGACGAGAGCCCTGTTGGAGGATCCTCTGTACAGCAGCCAATCCCTTATTATGGGGGATTGAGCTGTACAGGGCCTCTACATATAGCATCAAGAATAGAATTAGAGATGCTTAATTCCTTGATTGTTTGTAAAAAATAAATCGTATCTTTAACCGCTTTGCCACCGCCGGCCGTCAAATGACGGCCAGGCGGCGCAGCTCTCGTTCCGGGAGGGCGTCATATGACGTCCTCCCCTTCTGTGCACTGCAGGGAGCGCGCGTGCGCCGCCGGGAGCGCGCGCGCGCGCGCTCTCGCCGTGTCACTGGGCACCCGATGCGCGTGCCCAGCGGCCGCGATGTCCGCTGGGCACCCGCGATTGCCCGGTAACACAGCAGGACCGTTGATCTGTGTGTGTAAACACACAGATCAACGGTCCTGTCAGAGGAGAGGAGCCGATGGTGTGTTCTCTGTACAGAGAAACACTGATCGGTCTCCTCCCCTTGTGAGTCCCCTTCCCCCACAGTAAGAAACACTCTTAGGGAACATAATTAACCCCTCCCCGCCCCTAGTGGTTAACCCCTTCACTGCCAGTGTCATTTATACATGAATCAATGCATTTAAATAGCATTGATTGCTGTATAAATGACAATAGTGCCAAAAATGTGTCAAAAATGTCCGATGTGTCCGCCATAATGTCGCAGTCACAATAAAAATCGCTGATCACCGCCATTACTAGTAAAAAAAAAAATATTAATAAAAATGCTATAAAACTATCCCCTATTTTGTAAACGCTATAACTTTTGCACAAACTAATCAATGATCGCTAATTGCAATTTTTTTTTACCAAAAATATGTAGAAGAATACGTATCGGCCGAAACTGAGGAAAAAAAATGTTTTTTTTATATATTTTTTGGGGATATTTAGTATAGCAAAAAGCAAAAAATATTGTTTTTTTTTTTTAATTTGTCGCTCTTCTTTTGTTTATTGCGCAAAAAAGAAAAACCGCAGAGGTGATCAAATACCACCAAAAGAAAGCTCTATTTGTGGGGAAAAAAATGATAACAATTTAATTTGGGTACAGTGTTGTATGACTGCGCAATTGTCATTCAAAATGCGTCAGCGCTGAAAGCTGAAAAATGGCTTGGTCAGGAAGGGGGTGAAAATGCACTGTAGTGAGGTGGTTAATGAAGGACGGCATACTTGTGACATGGCTGTAGATACTCATCCATCACTCTGCTCAGATTCTCAGAGATGCCTCCATTGCCGGAGACTATTGGACATCCTGTAGGGTTTTTGGGGTCCTTGTGTACTTTGGGGAGGCTGTAGAAAGTAGCCACCCTCGGATGTTTAATCCTTATAAATTCATACAGATCTGATAATGCCTCCTTCGTACACTTGATCACTGAACATATAAAATTCCTTGTTTAATTAATCAATTAGTCTGACTGGAATGGGTCTATACCAAGATCGATTGTTCAGAATTTTCTGCCACATGAATTCATAGAAATGATTGTCCATGAGGACTAAATTTCCTCCTTTGTTTGAAGCTTTTACCACGATAGACTCGTTGCTATATGTTTTCCTCGTCAGTCAGATTTTGGGGATTATTTTTCTTAAAGTGGTAATTTACATATAAAAAAAAAAGAAAAATTGGCTGCGCTGGAATAGTGAGAATCAATAAGCCCACCTGTTGTGTAGTCTAATAGAATATTATCTACATCTATTACTGGTGTGTGATTTTAATAAAAAAATCTTTTAAAGCTATCTAAATCTCAATTGTATACACTCTGTGACAGGTGTGAAGAATAAACAACCCAAAATACAAATAATAATATCAAAAATACATATTAGTGAATCCGAGTTCAATGTGATTGCATAGAGAACAACAGAGATCCAAAATATGGACCGATAACGCTTTATAGGAGAAAGTTCTATTCATGCAAAGGGGTCCACCACAAGGTTTGGGGTTCTGCTAGTGGTCGTTCACAGTGTTAAAGCATCTGGCACCCACGAAACGAGTGATTAGACAGCCAAAGTAAAGGTCCTCCACCAAAAGGCAAAAATGGCAGCTTACCAGCTGATCTGATCTCCGTGTTACGAGAGACCAGATAGGCAAATGGCATATACCCCTGCCCGGGTCTTTTTATCCGAACTCCTCTGAACAACAGTCACCAAACTTTTCAATTATGGTAGATCTCTCCTGGGGTCACTTGGCTCTCAATCTTTCCTTTGGAGCTTCCAGCAAGCTCTAGAACATCAAGAAAGGGACATGAAGGAACTTTTAGGTGGCCTCCTCTCTCAGACATGGTGCTCCATCTCCTCACTATATGTCACCTTCCTTACAGCCAGGCTTCACTTTCCTTTCCTCAGTGATTAGGCCTCAGACTTCCCTCCCATTAACCGGCAACCACAACCAACAGGGCTAGAATCACTCGCTCGGTAATTTACATATGTCTGATGGTTTGTTTAAAAAAAAAAAAAGTCATTACACTGGGATTGGTAATGGGCGGAGGAAACTTTGTAGATGGTTTCTTAAAAAAGGTAATAGAGTTTTGTGTAGATTTATTAATAACTTCAAATATTTTATCAAAATCAATCTGATCAATTAGGCTTTAAATTCCCTCATACTGTACTTAGACCAGTCTGTGGTATCGATTTCAATGTCATTTTTAGCATACATACAATTTTAGCAACATTTTTCGCACAAGAAGCTGTAAGTCAGTGATGACCTCAAAAAGATCAAAGTTTTTTTGTGGGCAAAAACTCAGGCCTCTGGAGAGTACTTGTATCTCCATTTCAGTTAGGGGGTATGTGATAGGTTGATTACATTTAGAGGTCGGGCTGGATCCAAACTACGTATGGATCCAAGTTCTTCCCTCCCCTGTTCATTTGGGGGGAGGGACAGGCCCCCCCATGTTGGGTTTAAAGATTTAGTTGTTTAAGTCTTAAAGCAGCCTGTCAATTGAGAGGTGTGAATAATATTGCTGTATGTGTCAGACAATGAGGAACCAGATTCCCCTGTTCCCATGTTTTGACTAATCAGTCAGCGATCTACATAGATATAGAGTTTAGGACAAGGTTCCTGTGTCTGCTTTGAGGGAGAGAGAATTATATAGGAGTCCAGATTCAGAAATCAATTCTAATAAGTCAGCGATCTACATAGATTTACCTGGTTGGGTTGCAGTGCACAGTCTTTTTACACTGCAATGAGCCCAGTGCCAGACAAAATATAACTTTTATCTGCAAGCTCAGTGCACCAGCACTGCATATGTTACTGTGAGATACACCCTGTACATACTGTGGGTATATTCTGCTATTGCAAAAACATTGCAAAAAAATAACATTTTACATTTTGTTTTCTGCATATATATATTCAATTGATCTATTTTTCTTCTATTGTGCTATTCCAAAAAAAAATTGAGTGAATTTTTTTTTTTTTCATAGCATTTTCTGCAGTTTTGCAGGTTTTGAGATACACCCTTTACATACTCTGGGTGTATTATGCTATTGCAAAAACATTGCAAAAAAATTTAATGTTGCAGTGTTTTCTGCATATGTGCAGGATTGACATATTCAATTGATCTATTTTTCTTCTATTGTGCTATTCCAAAAAAAAATGTGAGTATCATTTTTTTTTTCACAGCACTTTCTGCAGTTTTGCAGGTTTTGAGATACACCCTGTACATACTGTGGGTGTATTCTGCTATTGCAAAAACATCCATTTAGGGCAAGATCCTAAATTTTAAAAATATGAGGAGAACCTCAAAGAAGGGACGTGGCCCCGGTCGTGGTGCTGCTGGTGGAGCTCCTGTTGTAGGGAGAGGATGTGGTTGATCTGTGCCAGCTACACGCACAAGTGAAACACCTTCCTCAGGTGCGAGTAGGTGACAGAGCCTGCATCGGCATTTTGGAGCACCTAATGAGGTTGTACGAATGCTGAGGCCAGGACAAGTACAGGCGATAGTAGATTGTGTTGCTGACAGTGCCTCTGGTTCCTTCACATTGTCTCCCACCCAGTCTCCTGATGAAAGTTCAGAGTTGGCACCTGCAGCCGATGTCCATCAGTCTTTCACCTCACCCCCTTGCAAATCAGCCAAGCAGTCTGAGCCCCAAATCATGCAGCAGTCTCTTCTGCTTTTTGATGTCTCTGTTAGCAGGGTTTCCCAGGGCCATCCACCTAGCCCTGCCCCAGAAGTGGAAGAGATTGTGTGCACCGATGCCCAACCACTTATGTTTTATGATGAGTACATGGGAGGACCATCGCAGCACGTCTTGGATGATGACGAAACACAGGTGCCAACTGCTGCTGCTTTCGCAATTGTGTAGACCGACAAGGAGGGCAGGGGTGAAGATGATGTGGAGGACGATGAGGTCCCTGACCCCACATGGAATCAATGTCATGCAGGTGACCAGTGTAGTTCGGAGGAAGAGGTGGTGGTCGCACAGAGCCCTTAGCACAGCAGAAGAGAGAGCAGGGTGCAAAAGCGGAGCGTCCGTCCCCTAGACAGTACGTCTGCTACTGCCCAACGCAGCAAGGGACCGAGCACACCAAAGCCAGGTCCAAGGAGTTCCCTAGTGTGGCAGTTCTTCAGACAATGTGCTGATGACAAGACACGAGTCATAAACATTCTCAACCTGAGCACAACCTGCATGACCAGGCATCTAAGTGCAAAGCATGAAATGCAGTGGAGTAGGCCCCTCAAAAACCAAGAAAGGTCTCTGGCTCCTCCTGCTTCCTCTTCTGCTGCAGTCTCGGCCTCTTTATCCACCTCTGTAGTGACAGTGGCACCTGCCAACCCGCAAACAGAGGATCTGCCAGCAACACTACCACCTGGGTCACCAACCATCTCCACAATGTCCCATGGAAGCGTGCAGCTCTCTATCTCCCAAACACTGGAGCGGAAGAGGAAGTACCCCCCTAGCCACCCGCGATCCCTGGCCCTGAATGCCAGCATTTCAAAATTCCTCGCCTTTGAAATGCTGTAATTCCGTCTGGAGGCGGATAGCAGTTTGGCGCATGTCCTTCCACCACTGAGGATTGCATGGCGCTTCAGCTTGCCTCCTGTTGCTAACTCTTCCTACTCCGCCTCCTCATCCTCTACCGCCTCCTCATCCGGTCAGTGCAACACCTTCACCACCAACTTCAGCACAGCCAGGGGTAAACGACAGCAGGCAGTTTTAAAACTTTCCTGTTTGGGGGAAAAACCCCACACCGTGCAGGAGTTGTGGAGGGACATGGAACAACAGACTGGCCTGGTGGTGTGCGATAATGGGCAAAATTTCGTAGCAGCTCTACGAAATCTCCCTTGCCTGGCGCATGTGCTGAACTTGGTGGTCCAGAGGTTCCTAAAAAATTACCCCGATATGCCAGAGCTGCTGCAGAAAGTGTGGGCCGTCTGTGCGCACTTTCGGCATTCTCACCCTGCTGCTGCTCGCCTGTCAGCGCTGCAGCGTAACTTCGGCCTTCCGGCTCACCGTCTCATATGTGACGTGCCCACAAGGTGGGACTCCACCTTGCACATGCTGGCCAGACTGTGCGAGCAGCAGCAGGTGATAGTGGAGTTTCAGCTGCAGCACGCACGCGTGAGTCACTCTGTGGAACAGCACCACTTCAACATCAATAACTGGGCCTCCATGCGAGCCTTGTGTGCCTTGTTGCTCTGTTTCAAGTACACCACCAACATGGCCAGTGCCGATGACGCCGTTCTCAGCGTTACTATCTCAGTTCTATGCCTCCTTGAAAAAACGCTTCAGGCGATGATGATGGAAGCGGATGTGGCACAGGAGGAGGAGGAGGAGGAACCGGGATCATTTCCAAGGCTTTCAGGGCAGTCATTTACTAGTGGCTACGAGGGTGGGTTCCTGCACCAACAAGCGCCAGGTACACAATTGTCCTGCAGCAAGGGCACAGTTCTGGAGGATGACGAGGTGGAGGATGAGGAGGAGATGAAGGAGGAGGAACCATGTTCACAGCAGGGTGGCACCCAGACCAGCTCATGGACATCACTGGTGCGTGGCTGGGGGGATACAGAGGATACAGACGATACACCTCCCACAGAGGACAGTTTTTCGTTGCCTCTGGGCAGCCCGGCACACATGAGCGATTACATGCTGCAGTGTCTCCGCAACGACCGCCGAGTTGCCCACATTTTAACTGGTGCTGATTACTGGGTGGCCACCCTGCTGGATCCCTGTTACAAGGATAACATGCCGTCCTTAATTACCTCACTGGAGCGTGATCATAAGATGCAGGAGTACAAGCGCATGCTGGTAGACGCGCGGTTGGTGGCATTCCCACCTGACAGCAGGGGTACGGTGGAAGCACAAGACGAAGGCAGAGGAGGAGGAAGAGGTTGCCAACGCAGCCGGGGCACCGCTAGCACCTCAGAAGGCAGGGTTAGGATGGCTGAAACGTGGAAAAGCTTTGTCAGCACGCCACAACAACCAGCACCACCAGCTGAGATGGGACGTCTTAGCAGGAGGCAGCATGGTGGAGCAGTACGTGTGCACACGCCTACACGTACTGAATGACGGGTCTGCCCCTTCAACTTCTGGGTCTCCAAATTGGGCACATGGCCTGAGCTTGCCCTTTATGCCTTGGAGGTGCTGGCCTGCCCTGCAGCCAGTGTATTATCTGAACGTGTATTTAGCATGGCAGGGGGCGTTATCACAGACAAGCGCAGCCACCTGTCCAGAGCCAATGTGGACAAGCTCACGTTCATTAAAATGAACCAGGCATGGATCCCACAGGACTTGTCCGTACCTTGTGCAGAATAGACATGTATACCGGTGTTCTGACAAAAACTGTCCGGCCATTGGATAGTGTCCGGCCGGATGAACGGCGCCTGCACAGTGAGTGCAGGTTCAAGCCCCACCATCCAAGTGGACATACGGTAGCACATAGTAACAGGGCCCCTCACGGGCTCGCTTCGCTCGCCACGCCTCGGGCATGGCCTCGCTTGTCTCGGCTTCAACCTCGGATGATGTGGCTTGAACCTGGACTCACCGCGCATCGTCTTCAGAGAGTTTCGAAATCCCCTTGTCCTACGTACTGAGCAAGCGCAGTACAGGGTGGACACTATCCGACGGGGGACAGAATTCGACACATCACCAGCCTTACCCAGCCATTGTTGTATTTTTGAACCAGTGTTGGCTACCTCGTCCTCCCCCACCGCCGCTTCCACCTACACCGCCACATCCACCGCCACCTCAACCTTCTACTCCATATGGACCTCGTCCTCCTAAGTCAAGATTATCATTTTTTAGTTTTTTAATTTCCAAGTATTTTATTTTTCCACTAGCTTATCCATTAAATTGAATAGTTTTTTACAGAAAGGGCGTATTCTGGGGCATTTTCACCATATGTGTGGCATCGTGCCGTTGAGTTTCTGAGGTTCTTAATGACTTCCTGTACCTCTTCTTCTGGAGGGGGCCTCCAGCATATTATTTTAATTTTTAATTTTTTTTAAGTTATTTTAAGTTATTTCCCTATCCACATTTGTTTGCAGAGCACTTGCCATGCTCTTAAAAACATTGTGTTGCCATTTGCAGCCCTCTAGCCCTTTCCATTACTTTTTTAGAGCCATTTTAGTCTTCAAAAGTTTGGGTCCCCATTGACTTCAATGGGACTCGGGTTCGGGGTCAAGTTCGGGTCAAGTTCGGTCCCGAACTCAAACTTTTTTCCGATGTTCGGCCGAACCCGCCGAAACCCGAACATCCAGGTATCCGCTCAACTCTACTTGTGGTGTATAAATGGAACCAGAGCCAATTCCAGATTACTAATTTCTAGATCCAACAATTCAATTTGCTTATTATACTCCCTGGTAAGAATGAGCATCATTTCTTGTGAACACCACTTCAAATTTTACTCCCATTCTTTTTTGCATTCCTTACTGTTGCTGACCAATCTTATGGGGTGTTTTTTCTTCCCAAAGCACTAACACAATAAATCATTCCATTTCACATGTAAGATTTGAACATATATGCACAGCATGCACCAATCGTGGCTCCGTCACCAACACAGCATGCGCCAATTGGTGATGTCACACAGGGGTGGTGCCACCAATGGTATTGTATTGCCAGAAATTTAAATGTAATTTTGTTTCTTTATGTCAGTTTTGCTGCAGCAGGATCTATACACGGTACAGATGTACCACTTTACAGGCAGATTAAGGGGACCCCCAGGCACTATATTTAAAGGAATTTTTTATTTTGTTTCCCCTTAAGCATCATTAAAATCATTGCTCCTGTAGAAACGATCTTTAAAAAAATAAAAAATAATTATTGATACATGTCCCCCAGGGCAGTACCTGGGCCTCTATACCCTTTTTATGGCCAATCATTATACATATCAACCTTCAAAATTGGGACTTTTGATATGCAATTAGCAGACCCCAGCTGTTGCAAAACTACAAGTCCCACCATGCCTATGCCTCTGTGTGCCATGCTTGTGGCCGTCTTGCTATGCCTCATGGGACTTCTAGTTCTGCAACCGCTGAAGGTCCGCTAAGTGCATATCCCTGCCATAGACTTTAATAGAGTTTGCGGCTCGAATCTGAATTTTTTACATGTTTGGAAATTCTGGTGCAAACAGAAATAGGGGGTGGGGGGGTGTTTGGCCCAACTCTACTTCACAATACACTGGTCAGTCTGAGGAGTACCTTCAGTGATAGATTGTTACAACCAGGATGCACCCCAGGAAATCATTTTTGCTTGTGGCCATCAAATTATATAATTCTTCTCTGTGAGTGGTGGATGTGAGGCTTTAATCTGGTTTATGATCCGGATATTTATGTATGTTTTATATTATGTTGGTATTAGGTTAGCATTGATTTTTGTGTAATGCTAGAGATAGTGGTGTAATATTTGTACGTTGGTAGTTTGTTTTTTCTGTTATTTTTCAATCTATGTTGCTGAAGGAATAAAGTATTACAACTTTTTCCTCCAGACCTATTGAGCCATGTAATTTGGGGAGGTTCCACTACAAGAGTCATTTTTTGCTGCTTCCTGGAGTGGGGCTTTAAAGTCCAACAAAACATTCTCAGCTTGAATCAGCTAAACACATTTTAAGCATATCAAAACAAAAGGTTTTCATTATAAAGCAGACACATCCTTAGTTTAAAAACCATATCTGGCCACATTCTGTAGAGAAAGGATTCCTACTCTATATGGAGGCAATGGTGTCAACTGTGTTAACCTTCCTGGCGGTATGATTATTTCAGATTTTTGATGCTCAAAGTGGTACAAATCTTTTGTATAGAAATTTGGCGTTTTATATTGTAGGCCTGTAATTCTTAGGAATAACACTTAAATCTGTCCAAACAAGAGTCTAGAAGACAATCGGTTATGATAAAATTTGAAACATGAAATCATAAATTATCATAACTATAATTATAACAAATAATATAATAATAAAAAAATATTCAATAATGTAATATAAAACACAGAAATTTGCTCAGTTGCAGAACGGAGCTTGGCTCGGTGATGAATCGAGCGTAGACACAGCCGCCACACACAGTGGGGAAACATCGCAGGATCCTGGGGACAAGGTAAGTAAGCTGTACCTGGATCCTGCAATGCGATCCCGAGTGTGGTTCGGGGTTACCCCTTTGGTACTGAAAATCCCCCCCGAGCCACACTCAGGATTACCGTCCGGGAGGTTAAGAGACCAGTAGCTATAGCAGTAAAAAGGCTCCCACCAACCAGTTGAACAAGTATGGAAGGGGGTCACCCTGGTGGATGACACAGGCTTGCTCGAAGTGTGGAGTCTATGCACGAACAAGAGATCACTAGAGCTGCTAATGATGGAGATAGGATTACCCCACCAGGAGGTGAGCAAGCCGGGGCCAGTAGCAGATATAGCAGGTAGCGATTAAGTAGGAGCATAGTCAGTAAACAAGCCAAAAGGTCGGTAACAAGTGGTTGCAGGTTGGGATCAAGCAGAAGTGTAGTCTAGGAAAAAAAACCAAAGGTCTCTAATGAGTGGTAGCGAAGATACGAACAGCAGCCAGAGATGGCTGGTGAGAGCACAATAATCTGGCAAACTGTTGGTGCAAAAGCATGGCTAAAATAGGAAGTTCATGAGAGGGGCAAAGGGTTCAAGGTGCAGTCAGACAAAGCAGAGGTTGTATGTTCAAACCCGGGTACTGAAAAATAGTCTTCTCCCTTTAACTCTGCAATTACTTTTCCACTTTAGGATGGGTAAATATTGTTGAACTGACTGATTGGGTCTCAATCTATGTATAGCCACATTAAACATTGAGAAGAAGAAATACTGTGAAAATAAATGAATACTGTAATTAGATTTCTTTTCAGTTTTATTTACAGATTATGTGACTTCATTTCTTTATTCACCTTAACATGGCCTAGGTCGGGGATGGAAAAAAACAAGGAGAGAGGCACCTCCGGATGAAGACGTTTTGTAACAAGCTTTAATACACATAAATTAGTCAAACTCACATTTCAGCAGAAAGTGATAGGCATACAAGTATAGACATGGTTATGTCACGGTGGCGATCCTGAGTGCTGGGCCTTGTAGTTCCTCTGTCAAAACAGTCTGGTCAGAGAGGTGTCCAAAAATGGGCACAGAACAGAAATGGGGATTCTTCAAAAAGACTGTTTGTGAACTCACTGCAAAGTATATTCCCATGGGCAATAAATTTAAAAGGCTAAAAATAAAACCTATGTGGCTCACGGCCAAAGTTAAAAAAGCTATAAACTATAAGAAAAGAGCTTTTAAAAAATATAAAAATGAAGGATCACTAGTGTCATTTAAATGTTACAAATAATATAACAGAATATGTAAAAAGGAAATCAAGGATGCAAAAATTCAAAACGAAAGACAGATTGCAAAAGATAGTAGGACAAACCCCAAAAAATTCTTCAAATATATTAATAGTAAAAAGGTCAAGTCTGAGCGTGTAGGCCCTTTACAAAAAAATCTAGAGTGGGTGACTGGGGACAAAGAGAAGGCTAATTTATTAAATACTTTCTTCAGCTCTGTGTATACAAAGGAGCATGGGGGAGCTCATGTCCATAATGGGGGTGGTAGTGACACAGCCCCAAATCCACAATGGCTCAAAAGTGATATGGTCCAGAAATATTTAGACAGAATAAAGGTGGATAAAGCACCTGGACCTGATGGCATCCACCCACGGATCCTAAAAGAATTGAGCTCTGTAATTTCAAAGCCATTGTATCTAATTTTTAGGGACTCATTAATGACAGGAATAGTACCACTGGATTGACGCAGGGCGAACGTGGTGCCTATATTTAAAAAGGGAACAAAGTCTTTACCAAGTAACTATAGACCTGTTAGTTTAACTTCTATAGTTGGGAAGATACTGGAGAGATTATTAAAAGACCACATAGACGAGTTCTTGCAGGAAAAAAATATTTTAAGCAACAGAAAGCATTGATTCATGAAAGACAGAAGTTGTCAGACAAACCTCATTTCTTTTTATGAGGTGGTAAGTAAAACCTTGGACAGAGGGGTGGCGGTGGACGTGGTATACTTGGATTTTGCAAAAGCGTTCGATACAGTTCCCCACACATGGCTCATGTGTAAGGTAAGGTCTACAGGTTTGGAAATATCGGTTTGTAAATGGATCGAAAACTGGCTAAAAGACAGAATTCAGAGAGTAGTGGTTAATGATTCTTACTCTGAATGGTCTAAGGTTATCAGTGGTGTACCCCAAGGTTCAGTGCTGGGACCCTTACTTTTTAATATCTTTATAAATGATATTGGGTCTGGAATCAGAAGTAAAATTTCCGTCTTTGCAGATGACACCAAGCTATGCAGTGGAATAACGTCCTTACAGGAGGTCTCCAATTTACAAGCCGACCTCAACGCTATGTCTAATTGGGCGCCTATGTGGCAGATGAGGTTTAATGTTGATAAATGTAAAGTTATGCACTTGGGGGCTAAGAATATGCATGCATCATACATGCTAGGGGGAGTACAACTGGGGGGATCCGTAGTGGAGAAGGATCTGGGGGTTTTGGTAGATCATAAGCTCAATAATAGCATGCAATGCCAAGCTGCGGTTTCCAAAGCGAGCAAAGTCCTTTCTTGTATTAAGAGAGGTATGGACTCCAGAGAGAGAGATATCATTTTGCCCCTGTTCAAATCATTAGTAAGACCTCATCT
This sequence comes from Lithobates sylvaticus, assembly GCA_028564925.1. Taxonomy (NCBI): domain Eukaryota; kingdom Metazoa; phylum Chordata; class Amphibia; order Anura; family Ranidae; genus Lithobates; species Lithobates sylvaticus. The sequence continues at coordinate 138,388,917 of CM053028.1, read as the reverse complement.
GGAATATGCAGTTCAGTTTTGGGCACCAGTTCTCAAAAAGGATATTGGGGAACTGGAGAAAGTGCAGAGAAGGGCAACCAAACCAATAAGAGGCATGGAGGAGCTCAGCTATGAGGAAAGATTAGAGGAACTGAATTTATTCACCCTTGATAAGAGGAGATTAAGGGGGGATATGATCAACATGTATAAATATATAAGGGGTCCATATAGTAAACTTGGTGTTGAGTTATTCACTTTACAGTCAACAAAGAGGACAAGGGGGCACTCTTTACGTCTAGAAGAAAAGAGATTTCATCTCAAAATACGGAAAGGTTTTTTCACAGTAAGAGCTGTGAAAATGTGGAATAGACTCCCTACAGAGGTGGTTCTGGCCAGCTCAGTAGATTGCTTTAAGAAAGGCCTGGATACTTTCCTAAATGTGCATAATTTAACTGGGTACCAACATTTATAGGTAAAGTTGATCCGGGGAAAATCCGATTGCCTCTCGGGGGATCAGGAAGGAATTTTTTCCCCTGCTGCAGCAAATTGGAGCATGCTCTGCTGGGTTTTTTTTTTTGCCTTCCTCTTGATCAACTGTGGGTATAGAATGGGGTATATGGGATTGTATGATATATTTATTTTTTTTAATTTTTTTTTATTTGTGGTTGAACTGGATGGACTTGTGTCTTTTTTCAACCTAACTAACTATGTAACTATGTATGTCCTAGCGACATTGCTTCAGCTTTTTCTGGTCTTCCCCTAAGGCTATGCAGAGCAGAGTGGAGCTGTCTTTCAAGCATTTGATCCACCCCAGAGGCAATACAGCTGAAAGTAGACATGGCTTATTGAGTAGAAAAAGCAGACCATCTGCACTGTGGCTGAAATGTTGCAGAGGCTCTATGAGATCACAGATCATTGCCACCAATGACAAGGATGGATGAATGATGGGCAAGATTAACCACTTGCCGACCGCCCCATGTACATATACGTCGGCAGAATGGCACGTACAGGCAGAACCACGTACCTGTACGTGCCATTCTTCAGGCGGTTGGGGGGTCCGATCGGACCCCCCTCCGCCGGCGGGGACGGTCGGCATCGCTTCAGGAGCGATCCGGGACGAGGGGACGGCCAGTGGTTTCTGGCCACCCCCTCGCGATCGCTCCTGGCGAATGAAAAGCTTCCCCTTCCTGTCTATTGTATAGACAGGAAGGCGGAAGTGATGTCACGCTCGGTGCGCCGGTCTATGTGACCGGAACGCCGAGCAGAGAAGATGTAAAGGTTAGTGCACAAACAGTACACTGACACCAGTACACATAGGCACACACTCCCCCCCCCTGTCACCCCCTGATCACCCCCCAGATCACCCCCCCCCCCCCCAGTCACAGTGTCACTAATTGCAGTGATCATTTATTTACTGATCACTGCATTTAGTGTCAGTGTGACTGTAATAACTGTCAGGGCAGTTAGTTTTAGGTCCTAGGTAGCCCCCTACCCCCCCCTAATAAAGGTTTAACCCCCTGATTGCCCCTAGTTAACCCCTTCACCCCCTTTTGCCAGTGTCACTAAGCGATCGTTTTTCTGATCGCTGCATTGTGTCGCTAGGTAACCATTTTTTTTTATTTTAACCGCCATGTTTTATATACAGTGGTGTGAAAAAGTGTTTGCCCCCTTCCTCATTTCCTGTTCCTTTGCATGTTTGTCACACTTAAGTGTTTCGGAACATCAAACCAATTTAAACAATAGTCAAGGACAACACAAGTAAACACAAAATGCAATTTGTAAATGAAGGTGTTTATTATTAAAGGTGAAAAAAAATCCAAACCATCATGGCCCTGTGTGAAAAAGTGATTGCCCCCTAAACCTAATAACTGGTTGGGCCACCCTTAGCAGCAACAACTGCAACCAAGCGTTTGCGATAATGTGCAATGAGGCTTTTACAGCGTCCTGGAGGAATTTTGGCCCACTCATCTTTGCAGAATTGTCCTAATTCAGTTACATTAGAGGGTTTTCGAGCATGAACGGCCTTTTTAAGGTCATACCACAACATCTCAATAGGATTCAGGTCTGGACTTTGGCTAGGCCACTCCAAAGTCTTCATTTTGTTTTTCTTCAGCCATTCGGTGGTGGACTTGCTGGTGTGTTTAGGATCATTGTCCTGCTGCAGAACCCAAGTTCGTTTCAGCTTGAGTACACGAACAGATGGTCGGACATTCTCCTTCAGGATCTCTTGGTAGACAGCAGAATTCATAGTTCCTTTTATCACGGCAAGTCTTCCAGGTCCTGAAGCAGCAAAACAGCCCCAGACCATCACACTACCACCACCATATTTTACTGTTGGTATAATGTTCTTTTTCTGAAATGCAGTGTTCCTTCTACGCCAGATATACTTGGACACACACCTTCCAAAGAGTTCCACTTTTGTCTCATCGGTCCACAGAATGTTGTCCCAAAAGTCTTGGGGATCATCAAGATGTGTTGTGGAGAAATTGAGACGAGCTTTGATGTTCTTTTTGCTCAGCAGTGGTTTTCTCCTTGGAACTCTGCCATGCAGGCCATTTTTGCCCAGTCTTTTCCTGATGGTGGAGGCATGAACGCTGACCTTAACTGAGGCAAGTGAGGCCTGCAGTTCCTTGGACGTTGTTGTGGGGTCTTTTGTGACCTCTTGGATGAGTCGTCGCTGCGCTCTTGGGGTAATTTTGGGCGGCCGGCCACTCCTGGGAAGGTTCACCACTGTTCCATGTCTTCGCCATTTGTGGATAATGGCTCTCACTGTGGTTCGCTGGATTCCCAAAGCTTTGGAAATGGCTTTATAACCCTTTCCAGACTGATAGATCTCAATTACTTTCTTTCTCAATTGTTCCTGAATTTCTTTGGGTCTCGGCATGATGTGTAGCTTTTAAGGATCTTCTGGTGGACCTTACTGTGTCAAACTGCTCCTATTTAAGTGATGCCTTGATTGTGAACAGGTGTGGCAATAATCAGGCCTGGGTGTGGCTAGAGAAATTGAACTCAGGTGTGGACAACCACAGTTATAGTATGTTTTAACAAGGGGGGCAATCACTTTTTCACACAGGGCCATGATGGTTTGGATTTTTTTTCACCTTTAATAATAAACACCTTCATTTACAAATTGCATTTTGTGTTTACTTGTGTTGTCCTTGACTATTGTTTAAATTGGTTTGATGTTCCGAAACACTTAAGTGTGACAAACATGCAAAGGAACAGGAAATGAGGAAGGGGGCAAACACTTTTTCACACCACTGTAGGTTCATAAATAGTTTTATAGGTCAGGTACCCCCATATTACAACCTAAATAAAGGTTTTAACCCCCTGATTGCCCCTAGAGTTAACCCTTTCACCAGTAATCACCGTATAACTGTCACTGGTGACGCTGGTTAGCCAGTTAGTTATTTCGTTATTTAGGTTCCCCGTCAGGTTTTTATATAGCGTCAGGTACCCCCATATATTACCTAATAAAGGTTTAACCCCCTGATTGCCCCTAGTTAACCCTTTCACCCCCTTTTGCCAGTGTCACTAAGCGATCGTTTTTCTGATCGCTGCATTAGTGTCGCTAGGTAACCAGTTTTTTTTTTAGGTTAACCGCCATGTTTATATAGGTTCATAAATAGGTTTATAGGTCAGGTACCCCCATATTACAACCTAAATAAAGGTTTTAACCCCCTGATTGCCCCTAGAGTTAACCCTTTCACCAGTGATCACCGTATAAAATGTCACTGGTGACGCTGGTTAGCCAGTTAGTTATTTCGTTATTTAGGTTCCCCGTCAGGTTTTTATATAGCGTCAGGTACCCCCATATATTACCTAATAAAGGTTTAACCCCCTGATTGCCCCTAGTTAACCCTTTCACCCCCTTTTGCCAGTGTCACTAAGCGATCGTTTTTCTGATCGCTGCATTAGTGTCGCTAGGTAACCATTTTTTTTTTGTATTACTGTTACGGGTGACGCTGGTTAGTTAGCTTGTTTTTTATACTGTCAGGGCACCCGCCATTTATTACCCAATAACGGTTTAACCCCCTGATCGCCCGGCGGGTGATATCAATTAGGTTTTAGGGTCAAATAAGGTCTGCGTCGCCCCAGGTTAGTGCCAGTACCGCAAACACCCACGCGCAAAGCATACACCTCCCTTAGTGGTATAGTATCTGAACAGATCAATATCTGATCTGATCAGATCTATACTAGCGTCCCAGCAGTTTAGGGTTCCAAAAAAACGCATTGTTAGCGGGATCAGCCCAGATACCTGCTAGCACCTGCGTTTTCCCCCTCCGCCCAGCCCAGCCCAGCCCACCCAAGTGCAGTATCGATCGATCACTGTCACTTACAAAACACTAAGCACACATAACTGCAGTGTTCGCAGAGTCAGGCCTGATCCCTGCGATCGCTAACATTTTTTTGTGGTAGCGTTTTGATTCAGTCGCTAACAGTCAGGAGCTTTTTTACCTGTGAATCTCAAAAAAATAAAAAAAACAAAAATAGTTGTCGTTTTATTGTTCTCTCTCTCTCTCTATTGTTGCTCTTTTTTTACTCCATTCTATTCTGCAATGTTTTATTATGTTTTATCATGCTTGCTTTTCAGGTATGTAATTTTGTTTACTGTGTTTTTAGTGTTAAGCATTTTTTTGTTTTCAGGTGCGCCATTCAGTTGCAGCGCGGATTTATTTATCTTGACAGCAACAGCGTTTGCTCCCACGATACATAAAGCCGCGACTCCAACGCTGTAGGAGGTGATTTCACCACCACAGTTAAAAAAAAGAGCATATGTGCCGAAGCATGGGGGCAGCAGGGGGGGGGAGGAGCGATTGGCTCCTAATGCCACGTACATACGGTCGAAATTCCGACCGTGTGTACACGGCATAACTTTTGCGGGAGGATGCCCCCATGCATCGGCATATATAAATGGTGCATGTATGCCCATCATTAGAAGTGGGTGGATGAAGGGAGGTATTCTAATGGTGGGCATACCCACCAATCAATCTCTTTTTTTCGTTCAGCCAAGAGGCTGCATGAAAAAAAAAAAAGATTACAATATATGTCCAGTATGTTGCTGGACTTTGAATGGTTATACCAGAATGATGCCTGCAGGTTTAGGTATCATCTTGGTATCATTCTTTTCAGCCAGTGATCGGCTTTCATGTAAAAGCAATTCTAGCGGGTAATTAGCCTCTAGACTGCTTTTACAAGCAGTAGGAGGGAATGTCCCCCCTCCCGGATATAAACCGCGCCATTGGGAAATTGGGAAAGCATTTTATCACACCAATCTTGGTGTGGTCAGATGCTTTGAGGGCAGAGGAAAGATCTAGGGTCTAATAGACCCCAATTTTTTCAAAAAAAGAGTACCTGTCACTGCCTATTGCTATCATAGGGGATATTTACATTCCCTGAGATAACAATAAAAATCATAACAAAGAAAAAAAATGGAAGGAACAGTTTAAAAATAGAATAAAAAAGCTAAATAAATAAAAAAAAAAACTAAAAAAAAAAAAAAAAAAAAAAAAGCACCCCTGCCCCCCCTTCTCTTGCGCAAAGGCGTACACAAGCGTTGGTCTGGCGTCATATGTAAACAGCAATTGCACCATGCATGTGAGGTATCACCGCGAAGGTCAGATCGAGGGCAGTAATTTTAGCAGTAGACCTCCTCCGTGAATCTAATGTGGTATCATGTAAAGGCTTTTAAAGGCTTTTAAAAATGTATGTAGTTTGTCGCCACTGCGTGTTTGTGCGCAATTTTAAAGCATGTCGTGTTTGGTATCCATGTACTCGGCCTAAGATCATATTTTTTATTTCATCAAAAATTTGAGCAATATAGTGTGTTTTAGTGCATTAAAATAAAAAAAAGTGTATTTTTTCCACAAAAAATGCGTTTGAAAAATCGCTGCGCAAATACTGTGTGGAAAAAAAAAATGCAACACCCACCATTTTAATCTGTAGGGCCTTTGCTTTAACAATATATATAGTGTTTGGGGGTTCAACGTAATTTTCTTGCAAAAAAAAAATATGTTTTCATGTAAACAAAAAGTGTCAGAAAGGGCTTTGTCTTCAAGTGGTTAGAAGAGTGGGTGACGTGTGACATAGGCTTCTAAATGTTGTGCATAAAATGCCAGGACAGTTCAAACCCCCCCCCAAATGACCCCATTTTGGAAAGTAGACACCCCAAGCTATTTGCTGAGAGCAATGTTGAGCCCATTAAATATTTTTTTTTTTTGTCCCAAGAGATTGAATAATGAAAAAAAAAAAATATATATATATTTTTTTTTACAAAAAGTTGTCACTAAATGATATATTGCTCAAACATGTCATGGGCATATGTGGAAATACACCCCAAAATACATTCTGTTGCTTCTCCTGAGTACGGGGATACCACATGTGTGGGACTTTTTGGGAGCCTAGCTGCGTACGGAACCCCAAAAACCAAGCACCGCCTTCAGGCTTTCTAAGGGAGTAATTTTTTTATTTCACTTCTCACTGCCAATCACAGTTTCGGAGGCCATGGAATGCCCAGATGGCATAAAACCCCCCAAAATGACCCCATTTTGGAAAGTAGACACCCCAAGCTATTTGCTGAGAGGTATTGTGAGTATTTTGCAGATGTCGCTTTTTGTCACAAAGTTTTGAAAATTGAAAAAAGAAAAAAAAAAATTTTTTTTCTTTACTTTCTTCATTTTCAAAAACAAATGAGAGCTGTAAAATACTCACCATGCCTCTCAACAAATAGCTTGGGGTGTCTACTTTCCAAAATGGGGTCATTTGGGGGGGTTTTGTGCTATTTTGGCATTTTATGGCCTTCGAAACTGTGATAGGTAGTGAGGAGTGAAATCAAAAATTTGCACCCTTAGAAATCCTGAAGGCGGTGCTTGGGTTTCGGGGCCCCGTACGCGGCTAGGCTCCCAAAAAGTCCCACACATGTGGTATCCCCATACTCAGGAGAAGCAGCAAAATGTATTTTGGGGTGCAATTCCACATATAACTATGGCATGTGTGAGCAATATATCATTTAGTGACAACTTTTTGAAGAAAAAAAAAATTATTTTTTATTTTTGTCTTTATTCAATCACTTGGGACTAAAAAAAAAAAATATTCAATGGGCTCAACATGCCTCTCAGCAAATAGCTTGGGGTGTCTACTTTCCAAAATGGGGTCATTTGGGGGGGTTTTGTACTTCTCTGCCATTTTAGCACCTCAAGAAATGAAATAGGCAGTCATAAATTAAAAGCGGTGTAAATTCCAGAAAATGTACTCTAGTTTGTAGACGCTATAACTTTTGCGCAAACCAATAAATATACGCTTATTGGCATTTTTTTTTACTAAAGACATGTGGCTGAATACATTTTGGCCCAAATGTTTGACTAAAATTGAGTTTATTAGATTTTTCTTATAACAAAAAGTAGAAAATCTCTTTTTTTTTCAAAATTTTCGCTCTTTTTCCGTTTATATCGCAAAAAATAAAAATCACAGAGGCAATCAAATACCATCAAAAGAAAGCTCTATTTGTGGGAAGAAAAGGACGCAAATTTCGTTTCGTTACAAAATTGCATGACCGCACAATTACCAGTTAAAGTAGTGCAGTGCGAAATTGAAAAAAGACCTCTGGTCCTTAAGCTGACAATTGGTCCGGGGCTGAAGTGGTTAACAGATAATTTTTTTTTGAAGAAAAAGTGTTAATAAACAAATGGCACAGAGACAATATAAATAGTAGAAACATTCTACTTTTTTGGGGGTTTACTGACACTTTAACAAAATATCCATGATGTATTGAGTTCTTCAAATATAATAATATAAGGCAAGCAGAATAGAGGCACACGGATGTATTAATAGGCCTTAATGTGATACTTTCAGATTACACTTAGGCCCCCTATATATACTATTCTGTCATTAATGTGGTGCATTAAATTGACTAGCAGAGCAGTAAAGTATAATATATGCAAGAAAATATTTCCAGAGTGAGCTGTAGGGATAAATATTAATAGTGTTGTCATTTTTTTTGATTGACAGAGTATGGGTAAATTAGAGGTTTCAGCTAAAATGCCCAAAGACTTCCAGAATTGTATTTTAACTAGAAGATTCCAATAGAAGAAATTATTTAGTAAAGTTTTAAATTGATGGAGAAGTATTTTGTGCCAGCCAGCGCTATTGTATACTGTATTTTAGATAATAGCTATCTGAAAGCATTTATTGCATTATAAACATAAGGTGCAATTTTAATGGCACATGTCCCAAGTTAAGTGCACGCAGTTCATATATACTGATGCCAAAATAATTTACACTACTTCAATGTAATCCCTACTTCATTTTTTATTGCCATGGAACACTAAAAATTATTTGTGATCAGTTGCTCAGGGTTACTGCACTTTGCTCTTTGCCCTTTAGAATAAACCTTCTAGCAAACTGATACAACATTCCTAGCTACTATAATACAGTGTGGCAAGAACATTAAGTTCATTGGTATGTTTTATTTATAGCTGAATACATAAAAATCTATAAAAAGGAAATCAGATTGGCAAAAATTCAGTGTGAGAACATACTGATATACATTGTAAACAAACCTCCAAAACTTTTTTTAAATATACCAATAGTAAAAAGACTAGGTCTGAACACTTAGGACCTCTAAAATATAACTCAGAGTTGTTTACTGAGGGGCAACCCAACCTAAAATAGATCTACTTTAGTATTGTGTATACAAATATAGTATAAATGCCACGGCTCATGTTAAAAAAATAAAGATGGTATCAACAAAACGTCAAGTGCGCTACAGTAGCTCAATATGATATGGTCAAGAAACAGATGAAATCAAGGTACATAAAGCACTTAGACCTGATGCCTTATACCCACAAACCCTTAAAAGGGTAAACTCATCATTTTTGTATGCTAATGTTTTATTTTTGGAGACTTTTTTGCCCAGCTCATTACCAATGGATTCATGGAAGGCAAATACAATGCTTATACATAAGAATTAAGGTCTTTACCGAGTATAAACAAACCTGCACGTTAAAAGCCCAACTGAAGCTTCATGTTAAATTATTGCATCAAAAGAAGAAGTGTATAAAGCCTTACTGATCTTTTTCTTCATAAAACCACTGCAGGTCCCATTCATACCGTTGTGGTCTGGTTCATTGGGTTAATGCATGTGTGGTAATGCATGTTATGCCAGGTAAAAACTATAGTGAGTGGCTATCATCTCCCTTGGCCATGCCAAGCTGACCGAGGCTTTCACTAAAGGGAGAGCGTGCCTGTAAGCTCCTGCGGGGGATTTCTCCCCCTCCATCTTCTCCTCACTGACGGATTAATAAAGTGAGCGGGGCTCACACACACGCATCCTTCATTTACTCCCTCCTCTGCATCCTCATTGGCAGGGGGAGGGAACCAATCATTAAGCAGGACTGCAGCAAGGAATTGTGGGGTGGGACATGTAGTCCAGTCCCTTGAGCAAACAGGGTTGCCCAGTGAGTTTCATAGTAAGTGAGACCCATTTTAGTACCGAGAACAATCCTCTCTTCTCCATATTTTTGAACCTTGAGCAAACAGCCCTATAGCAGTCCATAGGGGACAGAACTACACACCCCAATATGCTCTGGGGTGAAAAAAAAGGGACTCCATCTTGTGTGCCTGGGGGGGGGGGGGGTCACCACGAGGCAGGAGAAGAGACTGGACCCAGGGGAGAGGTGTTGCCTCCCTGGCCCATTTGAAGGAAACAAGGATACTGAACACAGACAAGTTTACTTCACTTTGCCCACACTTGCCAAAACCTGGATCTCATTGACGCCCTGTTAAGCAGTTACAGTGTCCGCCTTTCTATGGGGATACTGTCAGCATACCACAGTTACACTTTGCCAAGCAGGAGTTTAAGTGCACCAACTAAAGTGGCTAGCCAAAGATCCAAGGCCTCATTCTTCTTCCAAGGGACTAAAGTTTCTGGTGTCATATGGGCATACACACACACACACATACTCAGGGCTCTGTATATGTAGTGTATTTGCAGGATAGTCTGACTTGGGAGTTATGCCACTGAACGATGAATGTGTGTTCATAAGGGGGCCTGTGGTGTCAGGGGACAGAAGAGAGGTCTGACATAAGTAAGGGTCATGCCTCTGCTCTCCTCCTGCCTGAACTCATAGAGCCAAAGTTAAGTAGAGTGGCAACCAATCCGGTATAAAGTTGCCATATTGTGATTTATTGCTATTAGAGTGTTTGCCTCTGCTTTTGGGGATATTCACCATTGTGGAAACCCCTGAAAGCATTTTGATATAATAGCATTGAGTTATATTGCTCTTGATCCTCAGTCATCATCATACAGTTAATTTACTTGAGATATACTGCTACTGTTTGTTACCTTGGCTACATACGACTAATATGGCTACAATCACTTCAAGTATTACCTTGGCAAAGAAACTTCACAGTAAAAGACAATTTCTGTTTTTTTATCATAACGCGCGTCTTTCATTGGTGTTGTTGCACTAACATTCCTACTAGGTGTGCCAGAAGGGTTGAGACTGTTCTTGGGGTTGAGAGGCAAAGTACAGAACCAATTATACCTTCCGGGGTAGCACTGCATAACATATAGTACATTGTGCTAAGGCAGATTATTCATATGAATGGGCTGGCAACACAGCAAAACACACTAGCCCATTCACACTGTTGTAGTCAGGTGCATTGCATTAATGCACATGCGTTAAAATGGTATGCAGCATGTGCCATTTTAGCCTCTTTTTTTATTATTGTTTTTTACTGAAAACATTTTCCAGAGTACAAAATAGTACAAAAAGTGCAAACAAAAATTAGAAATCCAGAACACATGATATATAAAAAAAAATATTTTTTATATCAAGGCTTCGGGTAGGGGTAAGGTTAGAAATATAGAGTATGAAGATGCAAATTAAGGACTCTGAACGGCCGCACTCCAAGAAAAATTCAAAAGCCCTTATTGGTAAAATATGGAATCACACAAAAATAGGTCACAGCAAAGCAAGAAAATATCTAATGCATTTCACACTACCAAGAGTGCTTACTCATAGCTGAAATATAGAGTAAAATGGAAATAAATCATAAGTAAAGTAATAAATAAACATAGCAACAAGATGGATATTGTCAGACCATTAATTTGAGTATACAGGTAGGTGGAGAATGGTTGAGAAAACAATGTTACCAGAAATACAATGCTACACCGAGATATATTATCAGCCTATTTTAAACTAATCAGTCCATATTTTCCATTGAGCGTCAAAGTTCTTTCTAGCGTCAGACTTCCAATATATTGTTATAAGTGATCTGGATGCCAATAGGACATGAGTGACCACTGTACAAAAACATGGAGGAAAGTTTCAATTCACAAATTTTGTACTGCCATACTAGGGTTTGGCGATGTAAGGACTCCTGTAATATTTGAAATCATACGATATATGCTACTCCAGAAGCTGGTAAGATGTTTGCAAGACCAAAACATATGGAGGATATTTACCACTGTGCCACAGTCTTACCAGCATAGTAGTGAGTTGGGTTGAGCAAATTTAGACATATATGGTATAAGATACCACCTCAAAGCAATTTTTGGAGAGTGTTCCCAGTGGTTTACACATCTGGAAGCTTGCCACTGGTAAGTCGTAAAGGTTTTACCCAAGTCAGAGTCCCATTTTTAATAAGGAGGTGATTTGATAAAAATTTGTGTTGGAAGAGATTGTAGAAAAAAAAGAAAGATATTATCCTTACAGGGCACAGGGATCATTTTGTAGAATTGCCATACCGTGTCCTGGAGGGAAATATTGGGAGTCTTTAGGGATTTCACGAAGTGAGAGATTTGGAAATATTTATAGCAGTTTGACAGTCACACTATAAGTCACTGATCACTGCCATTACAGTATAGCCTCTATTGTGTAAGTTCCAGTACACACACACACACACACACAGTTTGTAAATGCTATAACTTATTGTGATTTGTTTTTTTAACCAAAGACATGTAGCAGAATACATTTTGGACTAAATTAATGAAGAAATTAGATTTTTTTTTTTTTTATGAATATGTTTTATAACAGAATAAAAAAAATGTTTTGCTCTTTTTTCATTTATATAATAAAAATTAAAAAACCCAGTGGTGATTACATTCCACCAAAAGAAAACTTTGTGTGAAAAAAAGGTATAAAATTTAATTTGTGGACAGTGGTGCATGACCGCACAATTGCCAGGTAAAAGTAGCACAGTGAATAGCAAAACATGCCTTGGTCTTGAAGGGGGTAAAACCTTTTGGAGGTAATTTTTTTTAATTTTGCAGCCAGCAAGCATCAAAAACTGTCAGTCCCACAGGCGTTTTTAGCAATTTCCATTATAGCTGGCCAGCACTACAAGGTGAACCTGTGGATCAGGGTGCATGGAGGTAAGTTTATGGTAGATTACTACACTTGCTATGTTCCAATCTAGGGACATTGCTGGAGTTTTACGCGTACACATGGTCAGAATTTCCGATGGAAACAGTCAGATGGGAGCTTTTCATCCGATTTTCCGACCGTGTGTATGCCCATCGGTCTTTTTCTGTCGGAATTTCCGACGGACTTTGGATTGAGAACCTGTTCTTAATTTTTCCGACGGAAAACCTTTCTATCGGATTTTCCGATCGTGTGTATGCAATTCCGACACGCAAAATTCCGACGTATGCTCGGAAACAATTCAACGCATGCTCAGAAGCATTAAACTTCCCTTTTATAGTGCAGTCGAACGTTTTTTAAGGCGTGGTGTTATTGACCGTCGGAATTTGGTGTGACTGTGTGTAGGCAAGACAGTTTGAGCGAAATTCCGTCGGAATTCCGATGGGAAAACCATCAGAGCTTTTTCCGACGAGAATTCTGACCGTGTGTACGCGGCTTAACAGTTGTGCGGAAGGGTGAAATGTAGGAATACACCACTAAGCATTTGTCTTTTTACTTATTTTCCTGCTCAAAAAGTCATTTTAAAAGTAGCTTATTATAAAATGGATTGCTCTCCCTTAATTAATTAGGAACAAAACTAAATGCACTTTGTATTTTGTATGTGGCCTGCTGTGAAACAGGCACATAATAGTAGATATATGAGATATACACTTTTCTTATTTTGATCAATATGCCTTCATGAGAAGCAAAGCAAGATGAGACTGTCTGCTCATTCTGTATTTGAAAGTACATCAAGAAAAAATCTGACATATCTACACAAAAAAATAAATTATAAATATTTTCTCTTTGAATGCTTGACAGATTTAAAAAGAATCTAAAACAAAATTATTACAGTACAAGGTCAAAAAGAAAACTTCTTTTATCAATGTATTTGCTTGGATGACACTTTTTTTTTTTTGCTTGAAGTTGATTTTGCTACAATGTAAAGTATTTAGTGTACAGCTTGCATAACGATTGTAAATTTGCTGTCCCTTCAAATTAACTCACACAGCCATTAATGGCTAAACTGCTGGCAACAAAAGTGAGTACACCCCATAAGTGAAAATGTCCAAATTGGGCCCAAAGTGTCAATATTTTGTGTGGCCACCATTATTTTGCAGCACTGCCTTAACCCTCTTGGGCATGGAGTTCGCAGGTTGCCACTGGAGTCCTCTTCCACTCCATGATGACATCACGGAGCTGGTGGATGTTAGAGATCATGCTTTGCTTCAGTATGTCACAGTACATGTTGGCATTCATGGTTCCCTCAATGAACTGTAGCTCCCCAGTGCTGGCAGCACTCATGCAGCCCCAGACCATGACACTCCCACCACCATGCTTGACTGTAGGACAAGACACTTGTCTTTGTACTCCTCACCTGGTTGCCGCCACACATGCTTGGCCCCATCTGAACCAAATAAGTGTCTTGATCTCATCAGACTACAGGACATGGTTCCAGTAATCCATGTCCTTGGTCTGCTTGTCTTCAGCAAACTGTTTCCGGGCTCTCTTGTGCATCATCTTTAGTATAGGCTTCCTTCTGGGATGACAGCCATGCAGACCACTTTGATGCAGTGTGCAGCATATGGTCTGAGCACTGACAGGCTGACCCCCTTCCCCTTCAACCTCTGCAGCAATGGTGGCAGCACTCATAAGTCTATGTCATGAAGATCCTGCCAGTAATCAGAGTACTGGGCTCCTTGGCGCATGTCCGCGGGCGCCAAAGGGAGGCCCTCCTCTGCAATCCTGGCTCAATACCACCAGGTACGTGACAGTCTATTTCCCAAAGACAACCTCTGGATATCATGCTGAGCTTGTGCACTCAACGTCTTTGGTCGACCATGACGAGGCCTGTTCTGAGTAGAACCTGTGCTGTTAAACCACTGTATGGTCTTCACCAAAAATGCTGCAGCCCAGTTTCAGGGTCTTGGAAATCTTCTTATAGCCTAGAGCATCTTTATGTAGAGAAACAATTCTTTTTTTCAGATCCTCAAAGAGTTTTTTGCCATGAGGTAAATAATAAAAATACCATAAATCTATCCCCTATTTTGTAGACGTAGTAACTTTTACGCAAACTAGGTTTGCACCGATACTAGTATCGCTATCGGCGTCGATACCGAGTAAGTATCGGTACTCGTGCAAATTCATTGATACCTGAAACCGATACTTTCAGGCTCCATTCTTTGAGGTGTCAGTGGGTCTCCCCTATTGACAGCTGAAGTGTTAAAGAAGTCCGGTACTTGGAGCTGTCAAAAAAAAAGCAGGCGGCAATGTTTATTAACAATATTGCTCAGCAGCTGAAGCACTAAAATAAAACGAAACATTGTTTCTTTTTATATCTTTCTGTTTCTTCATCTGCAGATCAAAGGATGAACAAATGTTCCTCTGTTTAACCCCTTATTAACCCTTAATTTACTCTAATCAGCCTTAATTAACTCCCTATTCTCCTTTAATTATTATTTTCCTGCTTCTTTTTTTTTGTTTACATCTATTTTATAAACAATTAAAACTTTTTTTTTTGTTTGCTTTGCTAGTGAATATTTTTACACATATATATTAATATATATATATACACATTTCACATTGAAAAAGCGCAAAAAAAAAAGTATATTTTTTTGTAAATAACTTTTCAACGCTTTGTACCATTGCTGACAGCTGAAATGAACACAAAACAGCTGCGTTAGGTATCGGTTTCAATGTGTACTAAAAAAAAAGTATCCGTACTTGTATTTGTAAAAAAAATATCGGTGCATCCCTAATGCAAACCAATCAATATACGCTTATTGGGATTTTTTTTACCAAAAATATGTAGCAGAATACAAATTGGCCTAAATTGATGAATAAATTCGTTTTTTACTTTTTTTTGGGGAACGTTTTATAGCAGAAAGTAAAAAATGTGTTTTGTTTTCAAATTTGTTGCTCTTTTTTTGTTTATAGTGTAAAAAATAAAAACCGCAGAGGTGATCAAATAACACCACAAGAAAGCTCTATTTTAGGGAAAAAAAGGACATCAATTTTGTTTGGGTACAGCGTCGCATGTGCCGTATAGCAAAAAATTGCCTGGTCATTAAGGGGTAAATCCTTCCTGGGCTGAAGTGGTTAAAAAATACTTTTTGCATTGATACATGTCCCCCAGCAGTACCCATGCCCCAGTACCCTTTTGATAGCCAATAACTTGTATATAATCCTTCAAAATTGGGACTTTTGATTTTTAAAATTCGGGTCCCATAAACTTAAAACCATAAAACTATAAAGTTTGTGGCTTGGGTCTGAACTTTTTACATGTTTGGGAGTTTTGGTGCGAACCAAACAGGAGGGTGTTCAGCCCAATTCTACTAATCAACCAGCCCACATTCTACAGTGTATTTACTAACCTCTCTGGGACCAGTCCACAGACTATAAGATATTCACTGCTTTCTGTGTATCATTCCTCTCCCCAACTAAATTTGCCATGTTAACAATTGCAGCTGTTCTTAACATTTCCACTCAAAACCCTACTAACCCTATAAGAATGACCTCTGTTAACTTCTGTCTCAAAGACCTCCCTTTGTCCATGAGCCATACACCAATTACAATCTACATACGTATCCCTGGTCCCAACCACACACTGTCTGCCAAAAAAAAATTACTTCACCTCCCACGTTCCTGTCACCATCCACAATTCAATTGTATTACACGCATCTAAATCTTACCTACACTGTCATGAAATCACATGCAACTCTTTCACTGTCCTTACTGCCACTGTCACAACATGACATCTACTCCCCCCAAGATCATTCATCAATAATTTCCTTAAAGTCTTTTACTTTATTGATGAAAGATATGGGCCCATATATAAAAGTTGATCCTGCCTGTTCCTGTGTCCCCCTGTGTGAACTGACCATGGTAATCATGACTGCTGACCCATGATACCGTGGTCAGTTTACATGCCTCTGCCATCCCGCTGTGTTCAGAATCTCTCTCCTCTCCCTCCCTGCCTGTCAGTTCCTAGTCCGTGAGCCATCCCCTGCTCACCCCTCCTGCCGCTATTCCATGTAGTTGTAAAGTTAGTGATGACAATTACTGGAAGCCTTTCTGCAATAACAAGTTATAGTATGCCATGTCTGTTTTTTCTAATTATGCAGCTAAATACCTTATTTCACATCACCGCTGTGCAATCACATGACCTCCCGCCTGACGTCAGTAGGGAATCTCTGCCCCTCCCGCTGTAGTTCTCAGATCAGTCAAGGAGAGCAGTGGGATGTCACATGACTGCACAGCAGCAGGGTGAAATAAGGTATCTAGCTGCATGATTTTAAAAAACAAAGACTGAACAGTATTGTTATAACAGAGCGCCTGGCAGTAATTGTCATCACTAAATTTACAACCACTTTAACAATTAACAGAAATCTACTACACCTCACTCATTGTTCTTTTGTTAATAAAAGTATAGGCTCACTGAATGATTTAATAATGTCAAAACTGTAGTAGGATATTTATGAGCTGCAATGCTAGTGCTCCGCATTTGTCAACATGCTGTCTTTACATTGTTTTATGAATGGACAACTGAGGATACACTCATTTCATTATCACCCTATGCATAAGCTTGCACAAATTTACTAGTTTTATTTAAAAAGCCTATATTTGACATAAATTCATATACTTTGGTCTATATACTTTCATACATTAAAATATTATCTTTAACATTTCAGTGGTCTATCACCTAGAAACAGATCTTTGATATAAAACCCCCTGTTTGAAATGAATCTAGCTAAGTGTCTTAAAATCACATGCAGATTGTGAACTGTTAAGAAAGTTGCCTTGGTAAAATAAAAATTCTATTTTTAAAAAAATCTGTAATTTCTGAAGTATTTTGTTCTATCACTTTAAATATGCTGCCAGTACATAAACACAATTGTTAATCTTGTCAGAAATGTTTTCAGTTCCAAACAGCTTGTAGTGAGGTAGCAACACAGTTGCTAGCGTTACTAATAGCAAATTAATTTTCACTATGCTGAGAACAGCACACATGATGATTAGTATTTTAGCCACCTTCTAAACTTTAAACAACATCATTTGCTGATGTTGATCAATTTCTTTGCCTACCAACCTCAGCCTTCTCAGCTTCTTTCCCGTCTGCTAGTTGTAGGGAAGGGGCATCACAAATACGGGGTGTAGGGTGAACATGAGCTACATTTTGCAATACCATCCTCTGCCCCTTTCAGAGAACTGAGTGAAATTATGTACACAGAGAAAGGAAAAAGAAAGCCAAAAAACTCTGAGCTAAGCAGCTAGAAGGCCACACAACTTCTATAGTCTTTCTGGTCTACCTGCACACATATACTGTACATAATAGACCAGCCCTCAAAATTTCCACTCGTCTGCTCGCATTTGGCGTTTTGAAAAAGGCTGAGGGCGAACTTGGAGCCAGATTAGAGCGGGGGTGGGCGCTGCCGGCAGGCAGGGTTAAACGGGAGCCCATGCGGTCTTCCTTTCACTTTACTTTTTAGGTGACTGTGCCTGTGTGGTGACAGGCCGGTATGTGATGGGCCCACCCACACAGCTGCCAGGGGATAGGAAACACTGTGGTATAAAGAAACTTTCTGCCTTTCTGGTGTGCAGACCCAACTTCACTCTGCTCTGCCTCCCAGCTCCGTGTCTTTCTGTCCTGCCCCCTCCTCCCTTATCTCCCCCCTTGTCTCCTCCTCTCACCTGTCACACCAAGTCAGTCCACGCTGGTCACTCTTCACCTCCCTCTCCTGTTATTGCTCCCCCCCACCTGTCTTCAGTCACATGCTGACCAGCTGGAGACGGTCCAGGTGACAGAAATGCTACAGCAAGGCAGCAAGTTCATCACGTGGTATGAGTGAAGCATGGGGAGGAGGGGGGTGTGAAAACATTCTACAGTCCAGGACACAGGGATGGGGGACTTCTACACAATGAGGGGGACTGAAACTTCCCTGGGATATGCCATGTGTAGGAGAGTTACAGGAGCCAGCATGGGGAAGGGGGTGGGTGAGTCCTGGACATGCTGAGACTTGTAGTGTGCAGTCAGCAGGGTATCCTGCACATACCACCCACCGCCATACACTCTGTACCCCTATCCTGCCCATACTACCCACTGCCATATACTCCATACCCCTTTCCTGCCCATACCACCCACCGCCGTACACTCTGTATCCCTCTCCTGCACATACCACCCACCGCCATACATTCCACACTCCTTGTCTGCACATACTACCCACCGCTGTACACTCTGCACTCCTCTCCCTGCACATACTACCAACTGCCATACTCCTTCTCTCTCAGCCCCCCTCTCTATCAGCCACCCATCTATGTAAGCCGCCCCCTCTCTCTCTCACCCCTTCTCTAAACCACCCCTCTCTCTCAGCCCCCTTTCTCTCAGCCAATTTATGAGGGCATATTTAGGGGCAGAGCTAGGGGTGGGGCAACTGGTGGCGAGTAACTCTTAAAGCCTGACTAGTAACTCAGGACAAATTTTGAGCCCTGTAATAGACCATTTGTCACGTACCTAGTAGATAAGCCCGATATGCAGAGGGAGGCCTCTCTTATGTCCCTGACTCGCAGCCCCTGGTAGAGTGAACAGGAGGCATGGGAGTACAAGGTAGCACAAGTGCCTAGCAGGATCAACAGCTGGTCGGCAGGTCTGGAGCTCCGGATAATGCTGAAGCTGGGGGTCAGCAGACTGAAACAGCAGGCTGGATACAAGCAGACTGGAAACTAGAAAAGGCTTGTATCAGGAAGGCACTCACAGGATATAGAGAGGAGGTTCCAGGGATTGGAACACAGGAAGGTCAGGCAACCCGTGTCATACACAGACAAGCAGTACTGGAACAGGTGCAGGAGACTGTAGGAGAGTCACAAGGCAGGCACGGATGGACCAGAGGATAAAGCAGGTGCAAGGTTGTGGACAGGCCTGGGTCAGATGCAGGCAGATAGCAGAGGTAGTCACAGGGCAAGCTGGATAATCACAGGAATAAATCAGATAAGCAGGTAACTCACAGGGAATGCTGTAGATCAGACAGCAGAGCTTCATTGTAACAGCTGAGTTTAAATAGCTCGCCTGGCGCCGGGGATCGCACGCACGTGCACCCCCGTGTGCACGTGCCCGCTTGGGCATGCGCACAGGCACCCGCAAATGTGCACCTGCTTGTGTGGAACTGCTTCTCCCAGCAAGCCTTTCCTGACATTGCCCCCTCAAGGGGCAGCCTTTGGATGCCCAACCGGGCCAACTTCTCAGGGCGAGACCGCTTGAAGGACTGGATTAGTCTTGTGGCGTGAATATTACCCTCAGGCTACCATGAATTCTCTTCAGGACCATACTCCTTTCATTTTATAAGAAATTGGATTTGGTTGTTTCTCTTCCGACAATCCATGATCACTTCCACTTCAAATTCTTCTTCCCCATTGATGACCATGGGTTCAGGAGGACCCATATTTTGTCCTAGGAAATAGTTGGCAACAGAAGTTTTAAGTAAAGAGACATGAAAATGGTGTGTACCCGAAATGAATACGGCAGTTCCAGCTCATAGATCACCTCATTGATCCTTCTTTTTTACTGAAAAGGGACTCACAAACCTAGGACCCAACTTTTTTGAAGGGCATGCTAGACTTAGGTTCACTGTGAACAGCCATACCTGGTCTCCGAGTTCCAGGATTAATTCTGCCCGTCCCTTCTTGTCAAAGGTCTCTTTGTTGAGGTCCTGTGCTTTAGCCATGGTTTCTTGTAGCAATTTGTTGTTTATGCTGAAGAAGTTCCAGAATGGAACTAGGTAGAAATGATGGGTGGTACCCATAGTTGGCAAAGAAAGGGGTTTGTTTTATGGTGGAGTGGGTAGAGTTGTTATAAGCAAACTCAGCCAACGGCAGCAGAGCGATCCAGTCGTCTTGGGAAAAGGAAGAAAAACATTGTAGGTACTGTTCGAGGGTCTGGTTGGTCCTCTCCGTCGGCCCGTTTGTCTGTGGATGGTAGGCTGAGGAAAATGATAATTCGATGCCAAGGGACTTGCATAATGCTTTCCAATATCTGGAGGTGAATTGTACCCCCCTGTCTGAGATGATGTTGGCCGGTCCTCTGTGAAGTCCACCAATTTCCCTGATAAAGACCTGTGCTGTTTCTGGGGCAGAAGGTGTTCCTTTTAGAAATGTAAGAACTCCCTGAAGAAGACCAAAACCTTTGAGGTCGAAATGCATTGGGGCATTTCCATACATCGGATGGTGTAATTTCAAGTGTAACAATGTATCACTCCTTGATGTATAACCTTTCCTAGCCTAATTTGTCTTGCCTTGTATATACCAGAGCTCATATTTAAATTTTTATATATGTTTTGCGTCTAACCATTTTTTGAATTAAAAAATCTGTGATTTTTACAAAATATTTGACTCCTATTTGCTGCTAAAAAGCCCCATGGGGAATCCTCCACTTTTTTTCAGAGAGTCACAAGACACAAGACCAATGACCAAGATTCTTTTTATCAGTTTCCCTTTTTATTTTTAACCTATGTGAAACTTACCAAACATTTTAAAATGCTCCCACACTTCTGATTTAAGCTAAAGTATAAACCTTCCTACCTGCACCTTACATTATTCAGCTGCTTAAGATGTATAGTACATTTATCCTATAGTTTCATAGGGTCATTTGCTCTTAAAATACATTTTCACATTCCTGTGTCAGCAGTTTCTGTTCAAACATGGGGCATTCCGCATGGTACTGCACAAGTTAATGCATGACCTCTGTTTGTAATTTGGGAACTGCATTTTCCTATGAAGAAACTACATACCCCACAATGCTTGGATCTGTCAGTCTCATGCTGGCGCAGGTAAGTGCTAGCTACATAGTAATTAAATATTATGGCCACAAACAGGCAGATCATTCACAGACACACAGAGAGCTCACTGATCCAGCTATAAATAGTTTTTTTTTACATTAGCACTCCCAATTCTGTGATGCACACAGAGGAGATGGAAAGGTATGGATTGGACTATACTACAATAAAACTAAATTCCAAAGTGCGCTGTCCTTATACAAATTAATACATCTCGTAGGAAAAACAGTAAAGTGCCTTAAACTTATAATTAACTCATCTTACATTAACAGATCCATATAAATCAAGTCCTTATATAATTGTGCAAGAATTGTGAAAAATTTTGCAAAAATTATAGTGCAAATGTATTATAAAGTGCTTAGTTCCAAAACATCAGCATATCTTTTCTCTTGCAGTGAAAAAAATATGATAATGTGCACCACCATGAAAAGTGCTCCCGAAAGGAATCACCACAAATGGTTACATGAGCTCCTTACCAGCTGCTCTGATCCCACAGGGAGATCACTGAATGCCTTGCTGCATAGCAGCCACATACACCACGATCCGGAATACAAAAGCTTCCCGAACAACTAAGCCAAAATAAACTCCATAGAGGGAATTGCAAATAGCCAGAAGGTCCAAGCGGTCACCAGACTTGCAGAAAGATGTCACATGTGAGGTCCCCCCCCCAACACGTTTCTCTGTAACAAGTGTGGTCTGGGGATCTGGATTGGATGTTGCATGACCCAGAAAAGCAAGTCGACTTGTCGCTTTGGTGAGTAGGGACAAGGTAAATGATTGAATACATGGAAATAGGAGAATCAATCAGCCATGACACTACAAACTAGTCACAGAATGTGATCCAAACTTTATAAACTAAGGCAAACAAACATCACATGGAATGTAATTAAACTAATACCTAGTTAACGCAACAAACACATTTGAAAATGTATAATACCTTTAAAGTTAGTAACTGTGATAAAGGTAATCATCTGGGCTAACAATAAAGGTTCTCTATCTGTCGATTGGTTGAGGGCAAGCACCATATGAGCTTTCAAACAAGAAAAGCTAAGATATAATGAAATCTCGGGGTGATGTAGTTAGGATTGTTATCTGTTAAAACTGGGCTTGTAGTCCTATGTTTTCAGATTCTGTGAAGTTTGCATGAGCTGTAAGCTCTAGAATGATTGAATGATTTATTTTAGTTATATTAACATACCCAAGCAGACAAAGGTAAGAGCAACTTTTCCCTGTGCTTGAAGTTTCTTTATAATGTTTCAGGGTACAATGCAAAGCCGATTAGTTGTGCTGGGGCCAACTCTCTAATGTTTTAAGAAAAGATTCTGAAGTCTGAATGCGTTATGCATCAGCGCTATTGTATATTCACTACTAAAGGAAATGCTCTTTGCAAAATGTTAATGCCTGTCTAGCTTGATTGATCTGGAATGCAGTAAGAAGGTGTTTACAGTACAGAATATGGAATGCAATTTCACAGTGTTCCAGTCCACATTAACCTTTGACCAAACAAAAACTCATTCAGTATTTTTTCTTTATCCCCTTTAGATTGTGAAATCGTTTTCTGTCAGACTAAAGGAATAAACAAATGCGTCTGACTTATTGTGGTCATGCAAGTGCTAGTTGCTGAATGACTGCATTACAGATGTGTAAAGAGTTCTGAAGTCTTTTCATAGTAATGTAGTGGTCAGTCTTTGAATTTCAGTTTAAAATATTCTCATTTTGTAACATATCTGTGTTTTCAACCTTATAGCTTACCCTAGTTGTACAGGCTCCTCTCCTGCACTAGAATTTATTATTCTACTCATTCACTACACACTGTAAGCTGCTCACAGGGTGCATTTGACAGAGTCAGAAAGAGTCAGCTTTTTTTCCTTGCTGGAGAATGTTCAGCATCATCTAGCCCTTTCATGCCCAGCCTAATTGTCTTTTATCAGCCCCTTCAATTCATTGGATTTCTGTTCTTCCAACCATAGAGGCTCAACTTCACATGTGAGCATTAATACAGCTTCCTGTTTTCAAGAAGTTATGTACAACACCGTGCCAACCCTTCCTACAACCCATGATCTGCCTGCTTTGCATAGAGAAGCACACAGGCCTAGTGAGTATGTCACTGGGTTTAATATTAGGTATGGAAAGAAAACAGAAATATTTTATTATATAATTTCGTTAGCATGTTGATGATGCAGAAAAAGGAAGAACCAGGGAAAGCAAAATATGTCCAGATGAAGTACACTTTCCTAGTGTACGAAACGCGCCAACGTTAACCTAGCGCTGGCATGTCCCTGCGCTCCTCTATGGTCTCCTTCCCAGACCAGCAAGGTGCCCTTTCACTATTTGCACCACAAGGCTGGATGCTGGACAATATCTATCACGATATCCACCTATAGGCTAACGTAGCCCCGTCTCCTGGGCAATGCACCGGACGTTCTTTTTACATTCTTCCCAGTGAACTGACGGCAAACTTAAATGCAATAAGAACACAGTAAATCACAGACCACTGCAGTGACTGCTAAAGAGTACAATGGCAACACACACAAGCTGCAAAAGTTTACTCTGGCCTAGAAAGCAGTGATACAACAGTGGTAAGGATGCCCATACCCGGGCCATCATTATCTTTAAACATGTCCCTTGACCTGTGTACAATCTGTGGTAGTAGTAGAGATTGACTTATGTAATTTTCATTGCATCGGTTACATAGTTACATAGTTACATAGTTAGCGAGGCCGAAAAAAGACACAAGTCCATCCAGTTCAACCATAAAAAAAAGAAATAATAAATAAAAATAAAAAATATTGTACAATCCAATATACTCAATTCTATACCCACAGTTGATCCAGAGGAAGGCAAAAAAAAAAAAAACCCAGAAGAGCATGCTCCAATCTGCTACAGCAGGGGAAAAAATACCTTCCTGATCCCCCTAGAGGTAATCGGATTTTTCCCTGGATCAACTTTACCTATAAATTTTAGTACCCAGTTATATTATGTACATTTAGGAAAGTATCCAGGCCTTTCTTAAAGCAATCTACTGAGTTAGCCAGAGCCACCTCTAGAGGGAGTCTATTCCACATTTTCACAGCTCTTACTGTTAAGAAATCTTTCCGTATTTGGAGATGAAATCTCTTTTTCTCTAGACGTAAAGAGTGCCCCCTTGGTTACTTCCTTTGGAGCACTATACATGTTACCATGATCTCTACAGCAATCCACACTTCCTGAATGAGTGGTACTCCAAATTAGTGTGTTGCAGGTAATGCTGGGAAACATAGTGATCTGCTCTTCGCGTACAACTGCATGCTCAGCCGAGCTGGCTGTGATTAACTCTTTCGTAATTGTTGCACATTTACTACCAATGAACTATGGTCAATGGGAGCAATAGTTATCAAATAACTATGTTTCTTCACTTCTATATACAGCTGAACTTGGTCTTTTCAGTTTTCTATATGGTTTAAAATACAAAACGCCTTGAATCAATAGGAGGTGCTTTTTGCAATAGATCTGAAGACCGGACATACTGTGATTACCTATCTAATGACTGCAGATGATTGCAATTTGGTTGCTTAATACAGCCTTCTTACTTCCTAGTAGTTCTTTCTGTACCAACTACAGTTTGGCCATTTCTTTGCCATTTTGGACTTTAGAGGGTGACTTGAATCTCTACACGTCTGTTTCGGACAATGTTATACCATTGAATTTAAGCACTTCTAATATTTAAGGAGCATAATATTTATAATATTTATGGTGGTCAGAATATTTCATTATCAGATTGTTTTTCTACCATTTTCTCTGGGGTGTGATTCCTGGTGGGGAGTAGCGGGGTAACGTAATGTCTAGCGCTTTTTAAATTTTATCTCTACAGTGTATTTATTATTTTTGAATTGTTGCATTGTAGGAACGTTATCCACTTAGGGTGTATTTCTCTTTCACCCTGGCTGGATTAACCAGTGATTTGTATTTCACCAATAAAGCTTTATAAATTTGTCATTAATGCCGTGGTTGATTCTCCCGTTGATTGCCTTCCTGGGACACAGGAATAGTCTATGGCTTTCAGGGAGGTATTCCATCAGACTGATGATACGGTATATACATAAATATTTTTTCAAACAATATTTAATGAATGTGGATTCAGATTTTTTTCTAAATATATTTTAATGCAAAATATACACAGATTAAACTTCAGCTTTAAAAATAACAAAATTATAATTTTGCACTGGATTTTTTTTTGTATATTAGCTTCTTTCACGCATTAAGTTACTAAATGCACACTCAGCACAAAGAAAAACAGGAACCTGTACTATTCTCGATTAGTGATCACTAATATTGTAATGTATACATGGCTTTTTCCTGAAAATATGCCTCTCTCTACTATCTTTACAAATTAGCAGAGACAGCAATGTACTAAAATATGCTGAATACAGTTTTTAATAAGTACTCAGAAGAAAAAAAATGTACTCATAAGGGCACAGATAAATGAAAGTAACATGAGACATTTCTACAAAGACTAGTACATGGAAATCATATTTTCAAAATAAATCATTTGCTGATAAATGTTTGCTTGCTTTAAAATGTTGGAAACACGTTTTTTTTTGTTCCTCTTCCCATTAACAGAGCATTAAAATAAAGCAAATTTATTACAGGTACTTACAGGTATATAGCATTGTCAATTACATATATTATACATTCACATCAGTTCCTACTTACAATCTAAGGTCCCTAACTCACATTCATACATACACATACAACAGCCAATTGACACAGAAGCCAATTATACTACCAGTATGTCTTTGGAGTGTGGGCGGAAACTGGAGTACCCAGAGGAAACCCAAGCAGGCACAGGGAGAACATGCAAACCCCAGGCAGGTTGTGCTATGATTAACTTTTCAACTAATTTTTACACCTAAAGAATATTTATATTTTTTCAAGTACATATAAAGCTTTTATTTGGTAGATTGTTTAAATAAAAACCTTAGTTTGTTTTTTTATTTTTAAGAAGCCTCCAGCTTGCATATAATCAGTATATCATAGCTACTATTGGACACCAAGGGTATGGGTCAGCCCTGGGGTGGGTTCTTCTGGGCTATGCCAGGCGATCAAAAGGGTCATTTTTTGTAACAGCGAGTCTACAACTATCCCGAAGGCCTGCTCATCATTGTTGAGACCCAACAAGGGCTGCAGTCATGTGAAGAATCAGACATCAAAGCTCACTCAAAGATGACTTTTTGTTGCTGGAATGTCACTAGAAGCTCTTGTGTGCTGTTACAGGTTGTTACAGACTCAGACCCTTGTGTGTGTATGTCAAGACCCCATGTGCACCCCTTGAATAACTTCAAACCAGGCTTACTCTGGTTAATAACTTTACTAAAAGTATGGCATGATAAATATAACAGGGCAGAAAGTCCTTTCCCTATCCAACGCTAATAGTGGCTGCCCCAGAGTACCTGTGCAGGAAATGTACTTGTTGGTGAAGTCCATAGCTGGCATGTCTTAATGGAAGAAGTTCAAGCTTGGGCAAATTCTGAGATTCATAGCAGAACTGCAGGTCTCAGCACAGTCCTGATCTCTTGTCGCTGGTGTTACCCGACCTGATGCGTTATACAGTATTTATCACAGGCTGGACCCCAAAATCCAGAGAAATGTTAACAGTGGAACATAACAGAATTAACCCTTCCTCTCCCCAATCTGGGCAGCCACCTCAATCTAATTCACATTAAAAAACACTGTAGTCAACCTGCCTATACACCATTTAAACATGTATCCCCAGCATGGGGCATTGTGCTAGTAATTTTTATATACAGATATTGTGTTGTAAGGGATTAAGCAAATACCTAGTAAACATCTACTCAAAACGTATCAAAAGTCCAGGGATGTTTCAATTTACCAAACTCCTGCTAGTAGATTTGGGCAAACATCGCTTGTTCGCTGTTCGGTGAACACCAGAATTATTGGGGCGCTCGCCCACCGAGCGCCCCACAATGCACTGTCAGTGTAGTGTGTTAGTGTAGTGCAGGGTTTAACACAGCATTACATAAAACTTAGTGCTGTATGCAGTGATGTATACACTTTTATTTTCCTTTGGTTGTTGCATTTATTTGGAGGGTTTTTTGTCTTTTTTTTGTCCCCTGCCTGTTCCCTTTTTTTTTTTATGTGTCAGTTTTTTATGTGGGGTGTTTTTTGTTTTTGCATTTCTGTCAGCATCAGTCCTCAATTTAACTACTTGCTTACCGGGCCTATTTTGGCCTATTTTCCTTCATGTAAACATCATCATTTTTTTGCTAGAAAATTACTCAGAACCCCCAAACATTGAGTATGTTTTTTTTAGCAGACACCCTAGGGAATAAAATGGCGGTCATTGCAACTTTTTATCTCACACGGTATTTGCGCAATCATTTTTCAAACGCCTTTTTTTTGGAAAAAAAAACCCAAAACAGAGCGCCCAATTTTTTTTTTTTTTTTGTAAGGGGGAGGTGTGGAAGGGGTGGAGGGGGGGAGGGGGTATTGGTGGGTTTCAGGGCGTAGGAGTGGGCCAAATGGGTCACAATTCATTATATCGTACATGAGGGTCTGGTTGTTGTATATCTTTGTGCCTTTTTAGGGGGCCAGATATCAGTCTGGAGGGTGGGGAAATGTGGGACTAGATGATGTGGGATTGTCTGAGTCCTTTGGGCAGGTGAGTGAGGTGTAGTCAGATGAGTACTTAAATAGTACCCATGCACTTTGTGCCTTTTTAGGGGGCCAGATATCAGTCTGGATGGTGGGGAAAGGGTAAACCCCTGCACTGCACACTTCACAGTTGGGCCATAATTGGTTAATGCAATGCACCTGACCACTGGTAAAGCGCAAGGATTTTTTTTTGTCCCCTGCCTGTTCCCTTTTTTTTTTTAATGTCAGCTGCAGTTTTTCTGACTGTGACGCTTGTGTGCCCCCTTTTTTTATTTTTCTATAGTTTTTGCATTTCTGTCAGCATCAGTCCTCAATTTAAAGTGCGCCCAACATCACTTTTTTATTCAATAAAGTGCATCCAATCACACATTTCCCAGTTTCTAATACATTTAGGTAATAAGCCCCCCATTGTGTCTGGGAAGCCAACAAGGAGAGGCAGACGTCCCCATGCCACTATGAGGGGGCAAGCAGCATATGCGTCCACAGGAAAAGGTGGATGTTATCCATCCTCAGGCAGGGCATGTTTGTCTCTCTTTAGTGATGTTGCAAAAACACCAGCCATTTGGGTACCACATGCTTGACAAGGCATGTATCCTCCATACCACTCAGTTCATTGGCAAGAGCACCTGAAAGCCCCACACAAGGGACACAATTCTTCTCCTCCTCACCTTTCATGGTTACCCCCACTATATCTCATGACCTCTCAGCACCCTCTACTGAGAGAGGTGATGGTATAGCAAAGGGTGTCACAGGTTCTTGCAACATGTTTGCCAGCAGCACACCACCAGCTGTAGAGTACAGTAGGCAAATTTCTCTGCCCCAGCTGCCGCAGGAAAAAAAATATATACTCCCTGCCACCCATATGTCCAGTTATCCAAATTGCTGGCTTTACAACTCCTGCCTTTCCGTCTGGTGGATTCTGCCCCAATGAATTTGCAAAATGTGCTGTATCACAATGGAAGGTTCGTACCAGCTATGTACCATCACGTGGAAGGCAATATTTTGGCATCGTTGAGCAAGGCAGTCAGCAGCAAGGTCCACATTACTGCTGACACTTGGTCCAGCAAGCATAGTCAGGGATAGGGATGAGCTTCGAGCACAGCCTGTTCGCCCGTTCGCCGAATAGCGAACAATTTGGGGTGTTCGCGGCAAATTCGAAAAGCCGCGAACACCCTGTAAAAGTCTATGGGAGAAATCTAAAGTGCTAATTTTAAAGGCTTATATGCAAGTTATTGTCATAAAAAGTGTTTTGGGACCTGGGTCCTGCCCCATGGGACATGTATCAATGCAAAAAAAGTTTTAAAAACTGATGTTTTTTTGGGAGCAGTGATTTTAATAATGCTTAAAGTGAAACAATAAAAGTGTAATATTCCTTTAAATTTCATACCTGGGGTGTGTGTATAGTATGCCTGTAAAACTGTCCCTGCACAAAGTGTCATTTCTGCAGGAAAAAAAGTAATTTAAAAGCACTCCCCGTAATACAGAGAACAGTCATTGAAAGTCATGGATAAAAAAAAAGCTGTAAAGGGTCTGGTATGGTTTTTTGAGGGGGAAACCCACGCCATTTTTTTTTTTAATTTGGCATGGAGTTCCTCTTAATATCCATACCAGACCTGAAGGGCCTGGTAATTTAATTTTTTTATTTTTATCAATGGGTCTATAGGTTCACTGAGGAAGCAGAGTCCTTGGGTTCACTGGGTAATACAGTATCTGCAACTGCCTCCTTTCAGCCACATACTACTCCCAAGGTTTTTTTTAAAAAACAAGAGGAAGACCAATTCATTCAAATGGACAGTGGATAATGAAGAGAGCATACAACAGTAATGGAAAAACGTTGAGGGGACATCAACAATTGTTAATAAAACAGTTGATGTCCCACTCCATGTTCAAACCATTGGGGACATGGGTACCAAGCTTGTAGATCCAGTTGGTTTCACACCGAGATATCACCCTTTTGTCACCAGTGAGGAATGTACTTCTCAAGGGCAATAAAGGTGGTACCCTTCGGTCATGTTTGAGATCATAATGCTTGGAGACATTATGTTTGTCAAAGCCCCTTCTTATATTTGCTATATGTTCCCCGAGTCGGATGTGTAACATCCGAATCTTTCGTCCCACATACTCCAAACCACAGGGACACCTCAAGAGGTACACCACACATTTAGTGGTGCAGGTTATAAAAGATTTAATCGG
This sequence comes from Lithobates sylvaticus, assembly GCA_028564925.1. Taxonomy (NCBI): domain Eukaryota; kingdom Metazoa; phylum Chordata; class Amphibia; order Anura; family Ranidae; genus Lithobates; species Lithobates sylvaticus. The sequence goes on along the minus strand of CM053028.1, from coordinate 138,358,865 downwards.
GTATGTAACACCTGTCCCTGTTGATGTAAACTCCGTAAGCCTTCTTTCCCGTAAGGCATTCACCCTGCAGACTTTATTTGATTATATTGTTTCACTTTAAGCATTATTAAAATCACTGCTCCCGAAAAAACTTCAGTTTTTAAAACTTTTTTTGCATTGATACAAACCCTTTTTAGGACAATAACTTGCATATAAGCCTTTAAAATTAGCACTTTTTATTTCGAACGTTTGAGTCCCATAGACTTTAATAGGGTTCTAAAGTTCACACGAATTTTAGGTCTGTTCGCAGGTTCTGGTGCGAACCGAACCGGGGGGGTGTTCGGCTTATCCCTAGTCAGGGATGATATATTTAGTTCACAGCACACACTCTGCTTGCAACTATGAAGGATGCAGGACAGGGCTCAGTGCTGGAGCTTGTTTTGCCGTCACATTTCATGCAGTTGATGGTGATGATGCAAGATCTGTAATCTCCACCCCCTGCTCCACTTCCTCCTCTATGCCCTCCTCTGCTGAATTGTCCTACAAACCACCAGTACCCCCTAAACGCTCAAGGGGCTATTCAACGAGTCAGGCTAAAAGATGCCATGCAGTGCTTCAGCTGGTCTGTCTAGGGGACAGGAGCCACACCGGAGCAGAGATTCTTTCAGCTCTGCGGGGGCAGGCCCAGAGGTGGTTCATGCCATGGCAACTTGAGCCAGGAATTGTGGCCCACTTTATGCAGACACCATTCTTGCAATGCAACAGACCACACAAGAGAAGAGGGAGGAGGAGGAGGATTCTGGCAGTTTTGGAGGCATTGAAGCAGAGGAAGATTTATGTCAAACCCTAAGAGATGGTTTCCAGTCCCCAGAAACCTTGGGAGTAGTATGTGGCTGGAAGGAGGCAGTTGCAGATACTGTATTCCTCAGTGAACTCAAGGACTCTGCTTCCTCAGTGAACCTATAGACTCTTGAGGTGCATGGGCTCCCTTATCCTTCAAAGCCTGCAAAAGGACCAGAGAATGTGTGGCATCAAGGAGAAGGATAATTATTGGTTGGCAACCCTCCTTGACCACCGTTACGAGGGGAAAGTCTCCGAACTCATTCTGCCCTTGCACAGGATGAAATATCTTGAGGAAGCCTTAAAGAAGTTTATGTAACACCTTTCCAGACTCTGGTAGGTTACCGTCTTATGGAAAATCTAGTTTTGAGGCTTCTGTTCGTCAAAGAAGGAGCGGTGGACTAGGGGGCCACCTCAGTGATGCACTTAAAAAAAATGTCCTCAGTGCCCAGGGCTGTCAACTTCAAGATCGCATTGGCAAAGTATGCATCATATGGTGGAAGATTATCTAGGGGTGAAAACAGATATGGAGAGCTTTCCAGTAGATGATCCACTGGGTTTCTGGGTCATGGAGGAACGGCATTCAGAATGCCTGCTCCAGTCCATGCCATTCGTCCCTGTACCCCCCGCTGTGTGTATCCGTCTACCGTGTCCCCTCAGCTCCCGAGCTTGACATCTGTTGCCGCCATTATGACATTAACGCTTGGGGACCCAGCCCAGTGGTTTGGTGAGTATGGGGTCTCTTTCTCGCTGACCCACTCTGCCAATTCTATTTTGCCTCCTGCCTTCATTACTCTAATTACCAACATATACCCATTTATTTTACTATCCTTTGTTTCAGACAAAACAAATGTGCATCTGCCCCTGAAGAGCGAGCAATAGACTTGCGAAACGCGTAGGGCACCATCAATGCTCTTTACATATCCACATTGCTGGGAATTTCTCGCTGGGGCACCACTTATGCTCCTTACATGTTTTACTTTGTTGGGTATCTTTGTTGTTGTGTGTATTTTGGTTCACATATTGTTTTATTATGTATGTACAACCTTCTACCTCATATTATGTGTATGTATCAACTGTTTCAGCTATCCGTTATGAATTTTACTACCCTATGGATGTATATGAAATGTAGTGTACTGATATTTTTATTTGTATCTCTGTTGTTGACTTGGCTATTATGCCGGGTAACGCACAATTATTGCTGTTCCCAATTTGTCATACAGCAGTATGTGATTAATAAATTGACTTCACCACATTTCCCTTTGAACGTGTGCCTACATCTCTCCCACCTCACACAAAGTCCCATGGCAATTTCTCCTTTTTCTATGTATTTTAGGGATGGAGTTGGGAGAGTGGTCATGACAGTCCTTATTTCCCCTTTTTTCTGTACCTATAGGTAAGCCTATAATAAGGCTTACATATAGGTAATATAAATATCTCCTAAACTTGCACAGTTTAGGAGATAATTACTGTATACTGCTGTATACTACTGATTACGTCATCGGTGCATGCGCTCTGAATGAATGTTTCTTCAGGGCCCTCTGCCATGACTGGCAGCTCATAGCGCCAGAGCCTGCAAACCCGGAAGAAGCACCGGGGAAGATGTCAGCCATCTCAGCGCTGTGCGGGCACTGCTGAGAGGGCTTCATTCTAAAGTGAGTATTTCATAATGAGCTAGTATGAGTTGCATACTAGCTTAATATGCCTTTGTCTTACAGGTTTATTTTTAGTTTTTTGGGGGGATTTACAACCTCTTTAAATTAATTTAAAATTGTTGTTGTTTTGCTTTAAGAACCATTAAAATCACTGCTCCTTTAAAAACTATATTTTTTAACAGCTTCCCGACCGGTGCACGACGATGTACGTCGACAGAATGGCACGAACAGGCAAAAGGGCGTGGACCCCCGTGAGTCCGGTCGCGGGTGCCGTGGACTTGATCGCCGCGGGGATACCCACGATCGTCTCACAGGATGGCTGAATGCAGAGATGCGGAAGTAAACAGCATCTCCCTGTTCTGACTAGAAACTAGTGACACCGATCGCTGCTCCCTGTAATTGGAGCAGAGATCAGTGTTCACTAGATCACAGCCATGCCCCCCCCCCACACTTAGTAACACGCCTCTAGGAAAATATGTAGTAGAATATGCATCGGCCTAAACTGAGGGAAAAAAATGTTTTTTTTATATATTTTTGGGGGATATTTATTATAGCAAAAAGTAAAAAATAATGTGTTTTTTCAAAATTGTCGCTCTTTTTTTGTTTATAGTGCAAAAAATAAAAACCGCAGGGGCGATCAAATACCACCAAAAGAAAGCTCTATTTGTGGGAAAAAAAGGACGTCATTTTTGTTTGGGAACCACGTCGCACGACCGCGCAAATTGTCAGTTAATGCGTCGCAGTGCCGAATCACAAAAAGTGGTCTGGTCTTAAGCCAGCAAAATGGTCCGGTCTGAAAGTGGTTAAAAGTCTTTTTTGCATTGGTACATGTCCCCCAGGGCAGTACCTGGGCCCCATAACTTATTTATGGCCAATAACTTGCATATAAGCCTTCAAAATGGGGACTTTTGATTTTTCAAATTTGGGTCCCATAGACTTCAATGGGGATAGCGGTTCGGGTCCAAACTTTTGCGATATTCGAGAGTTCTGGCATTATCCGAACTGATAGTGTTCGGCCTATCTCTACCTGCTAGTAGCTTCTAATGATTGGTATACATTGTCCAAGTCTATAAAGTAACACTATGTTCTCTCATTCACCTTTATGATGATATATACTCACTGGTTGTGTTGGCCTAATGTATATAAAACTTCTGAACCTTCACTTTCATAATGGTATGAACTCACTGGATGGTGTAGACCTAACATATATTTGTAAGGTTCAGTGTCATACTTGTTTTTTTATATGCCAAATTCTTTTCAGTGTTCTGGAAATTAAACAAATAAGGTCTGTAATAAAAGTAAAAACTTTAGTGCCCCTTTGCATTAGAAGTCAGTAGAGAAGTACCCACTTGCATTGGTAGTCAGTGGTGAACTGCCCCTTACATTAGAACCTGCAGTGTTCCTCCTTACATCCTTTGTTAGTTGGAAAGTACTTCCTTAAATCTGTGATCATTAGAAAAATGCCCCTTTACTTTTGTGGACAGTGGAAAAGTGCTGTCTTATATTGGCGGTCAATGTAGTGCCCCATTTACATTGTGGTCAGTAGGAAGAATGCTCCTAACATCAGTGATTAGGAGAAGAATGCAGGCAGTTAAAATAATTATTGGTGTCATCAGAAGATATCCCTACTAAATGGGCATGGCTGTCTCTGCCTGATGGTGCCTGCGTACAAACAGTGCAGTGCCCCCTCTGTCTGTATCTTGAATGGAGTATATCCAGGGGTTGATTTACTAAAACTGGAGAGGTCAAAATCTGGTGCAGCTGTGCTTGATATCCAATCAGCCTCTAAATTCAGAATGTTCAATTAAGCTTTGACAAAAAAAAACTGGAAGCTGATTGGTTTCTATGCAGAGCTGCACCAGATATTGCACTCTCCAGTTTTAGTAAATCACCCCCCCCCCCCCCCCCAATGTCTTGCTTATGGTGCATCTCTGGTAAGGTCAAATTTTGCTCAAACTCCTCAAGCTTGCAACGCCAATGACCCTTGTGTAGGGTTGAGCGAACCCGAACTGTAAAAAGTTATTTCCCTATCCACATTTGTTTGCAGAGCACTTCCCATGCTCTTAACAACATTGTCTTGCCATTTGCAGCCCTCTAGCCCTTTCCATTACTTTTTTACAGCCATTTTAGTCTTGAAAAGTTTGGGTTCCCATTGACTTCAATGGGGTTCGGAGTTCGGGGTCAAGTTTGGGTCAAGTTCGGTCCCGAACCCGGACTTTTGTCCGAAGTTCGGCCGAACCCGCCGAACCCAAACATCCAGGTGTCCGCTCAACTCTACCCTTGTGCTTATTCCTTGTGTTTCAGGATTTTCTCCTCCTTGTTATCTTCCATGGATTACTATACACAATAGAAAAAAGGTCATGTTGAATTATTGTAGCACAGTGTACATGCTCTGTAGTGCACCGCAAAGCAACTATATTCTGTATATGAAGACTTTTTAAGGGTACCCAAGAAAAATAATTCTAAAAGATGTTTATTGCAAAGACCATAAAAGTGATTAAAAGTAGTGTAATGGCTGATCATGAAGTGCTGGCTTAAAGATGGACCGTTAATGATCTCACAATACATAAACAAAATGTACTGAATTTCACACTGTAACCCTGTAGATCCAGCAAAATGAACTACTATTGCATAGAAAAACAACTACAGTTTATAAACACCATAATACGCATACTGATATAGATCAGGCCGGGTACGTGAAGTGCTGGCAGTACAAACAATGATGTATAAAAGGTCACACGTACTACCCTTTATAGAACTGAATAATGGCAATGCTGTAACTGTGGGAATGATTTACTAAAGGATTTGAGAATCTTCACACAATAAATTGTGAGAATATTCACTTCAGTTATTCAATCATGTGAAGACCAAATTCATGTTTGGAAAACTAAAGTGAATGATATAAATTATTGTTTATTTAATGTGTGAAGATTTTATTGTCAACTTCTTTACTAAATCAGCCCAAATAAGTCAGTAAGATTTATTTGTACTTTGTGTCTTTACTATATATTTATATACTTGTGGTGGAGAAAGTTCAGTGCCGTTAGAGGTTTCACACATCATGCAGAAGCAAATAAGGGCACACATTATAGATGTAAGTTATTATGTAAGTCAATAGAAGATCAAGTATTTAAAGGCAGGCAATGTACTTGAACCAAGTACAAACAGCCGGGAAGTAAATAATAGCATACATCTAAAGAAGATCAACCCTTAGGGGATTGGTGTGTAATGGAAAACATAGAAAAGGCAAGAGTGAATGAGCTTTAATTGGAAGTGCAAGCTATGAAGGTTAAGTGCATGCAGAAACAGTAAGTGTGTAATTTAACAAGCATCTTTTGAGGTTGTTAATTTTTTCCCGACTTTTAAAAATAACGATGACTGAGAAAAATACTGAAGGTTCTTTTTTTAGGTAAAAAGATGATTAATTGTATAATTAAATTATAAATAATGTCAAATTAAAATAAATAATAAACATGATATGTTTGCACTGAAAAGAAACAAACATAATAACATTATCAAGCGCTGTAAATGTAAGTGCTTACACTGTGAGATTTTAAGCATGCTTTACTGAAAGTACATCTACTTATCACAGTTATACCAGGGCTGTCAGGTATCCATGCATACCCACTATTAGCTGTCAATCTGCAGTTAAAGGTTGCATGGAAACCATAAGTGGTATTGGTTATTTGATTTATTATCAATAACATACCCACTATTAGGCCCCTTTCACACCGGGGCGTTTTTCATGCGGTGCAGCGCTAAAAATAGCGCCTGTTCACCGCATGAAAAAATCCTGCCCCATTCACTCCAGTGTGAAAGCCGGCGGACTTTCACACTGGAGCGGTGCGCTAGCAGGATGACAAAAAAAGTCCTGCTAGCAGCATCTTTGGAGCGGGATAGGAGCGGTGTGTTCACCGCTCCTATACCGCTCCTTCCCATTGATTTCAATGGGACACCGCGGTGAAACCGCAGCAATAACGCCGCAAAGCGCCGCTACGGCAGCGCTTTTCGGGGGGTGTTTAACCCTTTTTCGGCCGCTCGCGGGGGGTAAAACCGCACCGCGAGTGGCTGAAAACCGCGGTGAAAACGACGGTAAAGCAGCGCTAAATATAGCGCTGCTTTACCGTCACCGCGGCTCACCGCCCCAGTGTGAAAGGGGCCTTAGTGGCCATTCTGCAGTTAAAGGTTGCAAGGAAACCATAAGTGGTATTGGTTATTTGAGTTATGATTAATAGCCACATAATGATGGGCTTGTGTTTTGCCACTAACTGCTATTTTGTCTTAATTTACCTCTTTGTTTTAGCCAGCATGAGGATAAAAACTCTCAGCTCAGGAAAATGTGTTAGACCTCCAAGATCCAGAAGTATACTTGTGATAAAAGATGAAATATACTGCTAAATTAAAGGCTATAATGTATTCAACTTGTTTAACATACAATGTAATCCTGTAATTGAAACTAGCTATATGTAGTTTGTGGAAAATGTTTCAAAATGAAACACCAAATTCGCTAATAGAGATAGACTATAACGATTTGTAAAAAAGTTTATTGTCAGTGTTTACTGATGTAACGCTTCAGATTTCCTATTACGGTACCTAAATACAGTAATAGGATGTCTGGCTGTGTAGCTTGCAATAGAACACTGTTAACCTCTAAAATCTCTATTTCTGATTTTATATCACAAGGTATGATATGGGTTAAATAAGAGTTCCTTTGACAAGAATTGAAAGCTTTAACATAATAGCATTTATTAAAGGTAGTTAAAAGTCTAGCTAATACACAAATCTCTAGCTATGGTCTTACATCAAGGAATAAAATACTAGGTTGGAATAAAATATTTACATGAAGGAATATAGAGTATATTCCTTCAGACAGTGATCTACAAGCATATTTAGTTACAAGTAACAGGGCACACCTTCCCCCGCTAGCTGCCATCTTACCCAGGTTTCATTCTGCTGGCTGGTTTACCCGAAAGAGAAAGTTGCCTCCCTTTCCTCTGAGTATATCAAGCCAGGCTGATGTCTCATTGGCTGGCCTAGCTTGGATCATGATTGGAGGGCTTACTACATAAGTCGGCCCCCTTTCATGCCACTCTTTGTGGCTACTTCATTGCATACCCCAGCATGGGGTCCTTTGAAGTGAATAGGTGACAAATAATGGAATTGGCTCTCCATTGTTTGTATATACAAGCCTCGGCCCCGCATTGTCTGCAATTAACAAGAGCTTGGAGGAAGGCTGTTTGCACCACTTTCATAGATGCAAGCCAAAAGAGATATATTCATAATTACAATATTTTCCAGATCTCAATGGAGATTTCACATAAACTCATAAGGCAACAACACATTTGGGTTGATTTACTAAAACTGAAGAGTGCAAAATCTGGTGCAGCTGTGCGTGGTAGCCAACCAGCTTCTAACTCCAGCTTGTTCAATTAAGCTTTGATAAAAAAAAAAAAAACCTTGAAGCTGATTGGTTTCTATACAGAGCTACACCAGATTTTGCACTCTTCAGTTTTAGTAAAATAAGACTATTACAAAAAAAAGGAAATGCCCATGGGCACAGCTTTGCATGGTGAACATGTCTTCCTAGTGCTCCGCACTCAGCTGGTTTCCTGGTAATCATGGCCTCACCCGCCTGCCTCTGCTTACCCAGCCACTGATGCTCTCTTCTGTAGGATATCCCGCTGCTCTAGAGATGGTCCTCATCGGCTCTCAGGCTAAGCAGAAGCCCAAAATAATCAAAGATGCCCTGGCTTGAGCCTCTTATAAAACGGCCGCCAAACCACAAGCAGCTTCCTCTTTCCTGCATACAGAGCCGCTGCCTGTCTGCTCCAGCAAGGATGAGGCTGCAGATGAGTTGAACCCTAGCAGCACTCCAACCATACTGATCTCCCAACACTCTCAGAGAGACCCTGTAATGGAGATTGAAGCGGTCTTTAGCCCTGGTTCACACCAGTGTGATTTTACAGTACTGACACCCCGATTACCATGTGAACCTCCCACCCAATGGCAACGTGGAGAAGGTGGACATAAAGGATGAGCCGAACACCCCCCCCGGTTCAGTTCGCACCTGAATATCTGAAAAGGCAAAAAATTTGGCAGAACACTTCGCTCTACAAGACTCTGGTCTGACCCCACTTAGAGTATGCTGTCTAGTTCTGGGCACCAGTCCTCAGAAAGGATGTACTGGAAATGTAGCGAGTACAAAGAAGGGCAACAAAGCTAATAAAGGGTCTGGAGGATATTAGTTATGAAGAAAGGTTGCTAGCACTAGCACAAATTAAATATTTCTTTAAATATCATGTCTGGGGAGTGTCTATAGTATGCCTGTAAAGTGGTGCAGTTTTCCTGTGTTTAGAACAGTACTGCAACAAAATTACATTTCTAAAAGAAAAAAATAATTTAAAACTGATTGCGGCTGTAATGAATTGTTGGGTCTTGGCAATATAGATAAAACTCATTGATAAAAACGGCATGGGGTCCCCCCACAGTCCATTATCAGGCCCTTTGGGTCTGGTATGAATATTAAGGGGAACCCCGAACCAAAAATTTTAAAAAAATTGCGTAGGTGTCCCCCCAAAATCCATACCAGACCTTTATCTGAGTACGCAATCTGGCAGGCCACAGGAATAGAGGGGGGAGCGAGAGAGCAGCATCCCCCTTGAACTGTACCAGGTCACATGCCCTCAACATGGGCCTGGTGGTTGTGGGGGTATGCGGGTGGGGGGCTTATCGGAATCTGGAAGCCCCCTTTAACAAGAGGACATGTGACTTGGTAACCCCTACCATTTCACAAAAAAAGTGTAAAAAATGGTAAAAAAGACAAGAGACAGCTTGGGACAAGTCCTTTATTAAAAGATAAAAAAATAAAAATGTCCCGTGACGTAAATCCACGCCGCCCGACGCACCGAAAAAAAAAAAAAAAAAAAAAAAAAAAGCCACAAAAGTTCCGCTTCCATGGGAGGCTCCCGCCGAGTGATGCTTGTTCTCAATGACAGCTGTTATATAGCTTATGGCAGGGCCACCCGGTGATCCTAATGACTGAATGCCTTTTACAGGACTCCCAGATCACTCCCGCATTCACCAGAGGATCCCCGTGACCCTCCTGATTTTGCCCTATATTTTTCCTACCTGATTAACATATGAGCACTTTCACCTCCTGCCCTAAGCCATTAGGCTCTACAGATAGTGTTGTTAGAATATTTTAGCTTAAACTCAAGTTTTTAGAGAGTACTGTTCATTAGTAGTTACATAGTTTGTCAGGTTGAAAAAAAACATCAGTCCATGTAGTATAAGCAAAAAAAATTAAAGAATCGTACAATCCCATATACACAATCCTTCACCCACAGTTGGTCCAGAGAAAGGCAGAAAAAAAACAGCAAAGCATGCTCCAATTTGCTACAGCAGGGGAATAAATTCTGATCCCCCGAGAGGCAATTGGATTTTCCCTGGATCAACTTTAATTCTAAATGTTAGTACCCAGTTATGTTATGTACATTTAGGAAAGAATCCATGCCTTTTTTAAAGCAATCTACTGAGCTTGCCAGAACCACCTGTGGAGGGAGTCTATTCCACATTGTCACAGCTCTAACTGTGAAGAAACCTTTCCATATTTGGAGATTAAATCCTTTTTCCTCTAGACGTAAAGAGTGCTCCCTTGTCCTCTGTGATGACCTTAAAGTGAATAACTCAACACCAGGTACACTTAATGGACCATTTATGTATTTGTACATGTTGATCATATCCCCCCTTAATCTCCTCTTCTCAAGATAGAATAAATCCAGTTCCTCTAATATTTCCTCATAGCTGAGCTCCTCCATGCCTCTTATCAGTTTGGTTGCCCTTCTCTGCACTTTCTCCAGTTCCCCGATATCTTTTGAGAACTGGTGCCCAAAACTTAACTGCATATTCCAGATGAGGTCTTACTAATGATTTGTACAGGGGCATAATGCTCTCTCTCCCTCTCTCTCTCTCTCTCTCTCTGTAGTCCATACCTCTCTGGACTTTGCTCGCTTTGGAAACCACAGCTTGGCATTGCACGCCATTATTGAGCTTATGATCTTGGTGTCATCTGCAAAGCCAGAAATGGTACTTTTAATCCCAGACCATATATCATTTATAAAGATATTAAAAAGTAAGGGTCCTAACACTGAACCTTGGGGTACACCACTAATAACCTTAGACCATTCACTTGTGACAATCATTACTTTGCCGAAGTCGTACCAGAGGTGTAACTAGAACTTTCCAGGCCCCGGTGCAAAAAAAATGAAGGCCCCCCCTGGGGCGACCCAGCCCCATGCTTCAGGGGGCCCATATGTTACCCCTGTACACCTGGATAGGAGGAGCGGCGGGGGCAGCATATGGAGGAACCATCTCCTCCATTTTCTTCCTGCAGCCGCTGAATGCCGGTGGGAGGAAGAGGAGAAGTAGGGTTTCAGTGACTACAGGAGGAAAATAGAGGGTATTGGTTCTTCCATATGCTTCCCCTCCTCCTATCCAGGTGTAAAAGGGTGAGGCATGGGCCCCCTGGAGCATGGGGCTGGAATGAGTGGCAGCGACCGGTGGTGGTAGTGGTGGGGGAATGGGATGGGATGAGTGACAGCGGTGGTGGTGGGGGGATGGGATGAGTGGCAGCAGTGGTGGGGGGATGGGATCAGCGGTGGTGGGGAGGGGGGTTAGATCAGTGGAAACCATAAGTGGTATTGGTTATTTGAGTTATTATTAATAGCCACATAATGATGGGCTTGTGTTTTGCCACTAACTGCTATTTTGTCTTAATTTACCTCTTTGTTCTAGCCAGCATGAGGATAAAAACTCTCAGCTCAGGAAAATGTGTTAGACCTCCAAGATCCAGAAGTATACTTGTAATAAAAGATGAAATATACTGCTAAATTAAAGGCTATAATGTATTCAACTTGTTTAACATACAATGTAATCCTGTAATTGAAACTAGCTATATGTAGTTTGTGGAAAATGTTTCAAAATGAAACACCAAATTCGCTAATAGAGATAGACTATAACGATTTGTAAAAAAAGTTTATTGTCAGTGTTTACTGATGTAACGCTTCAGATTTCCTATTACGGTACCTAAATACAGTAATAGGAAGTCTGGCTGTGTAGCTTGCAATAGAACACTGTTAACCTCTAAAATCTCTATTTCTGATTTTATATCACAAGGTATGATATGGGTTAAATAAGAGTTCCTTTGACAAGAATTGAAAGCTTTAACATAATAGCATTTATTAAAGGTAGTTAAAAGTCTAGCTAATACACAAATCTCTAGCTATGGTCTTACATCAAGGAATAAAATACTAGGTTGGAATAAAATATTTACATGAAGGAATATAGAGTATATTCCTTCAGACAGTGATCTACAAGCATATTTATTTACAAGTAACAGGGCACACCTTTCCCCGCTAGCTGCCATCTTACCCAGGTTTCATTCTGCTGGCTGGTTTACCCGAAAGAGAAAGTTGCCTCCCCTTTCCTCTGAGTATATCAAACCAGGCTGATGTCTCATTGGCTGGCCTAGCTTGGATCATGATTGGAGGGCTTACTACATAAGTCGGCCCCCTTTCATGCCACTCTTGTCACAGCTCTTACTGTGAAGAAACCTTTCCATATTTGGAGATTAAATCCTTTTTCCTCTAGACGTCCTCCTCCATTTTCCTCCATTTTCTTCCTGCAGCCGCTGAATGCCGGTGGGAGGGAGAGGAGAAGTAGGGTTTCAGTGACTACAGGAGGAAAATAGAGGGTATTGGTTCTTCCATATGCTTCCCCTCCTCCTATCCAGGTGTAAAAGGGTGAGGCATGGGCCCCCTGGAGCATGGGGCTGGAATGAGTGGCAGCGACCGGTGGTGGTAGTGGTGGGGGAATGGGATGGGATGAGGGACAGCGGTGGTGGTGGGGGGATGGGATGAGTGGCAGCAGTGGTGGGGGGATGGGATCAGCGGTGGTGGGGAGGGGGGTTAGATCAGTGGCTGCGATGGGTGGGGTGGAATTAGTGTTGGTGGTGAGGGGGGTTAGATCAGTGGCGGTGGTGGATGGGGTGGGATTAGTGGTGGCGGTGAGGGGGGTTAGATCAGTGGCAGTGGCGGGTGGGGTGGGATTAGTGGTGGCGATGAGGGGGTTAGACCAGTGGCAGTGGTGGGGGGTGGGATCAGTGGTGGCAGTGAGGGGGGTTAGATCAGTGCAGTAGTGGTGAGGGGTGGTATCAGTGGTGGGGGTGAGAGGGGGTGGGATCAGTGGCAGCGGTGGTGGTGGTAAGGGGGGGTGGGATCAGTGGCGGTGGTGGTGCCATCCCCCCCACCACCACCTCTGCCTCTTACTGATCATATCCCGCACCACCCCCACAGATCTCATCCCTATCCCTCCCATCCCCATCTGTGGTGGTGGGGGGTCAGTAAGAGGCAGAGGTGGTGGAGGTTGGGATCAGTTGCACTGACAATTTGTCACTTACTTTGTCAGTTAGTTGATTCCTTCCCCTTCATTATACCCGTGCCTCCAGGGATGCTCTGTGTCATGGGTTCTCCTGCAGAGGGAAGAGCTCTTCATTGGTGTAAGCTGGTCAGCTGACTTTCTCTTCCAGCGTCTGCCTCCCTCTCCATAGATAGTAGCCTTTCCTCAGCGGCCAAGTGGAGAACTGCTCCAGACAGTGGAGAATGGGTGGGTGGCAGTCGGGCCCCTGAAAGCTGGCGGGTGCCTGAGAGCGGAGAGCTGGCAGTCCCTTGAGAATGGAGAACAGGTGGGCCCCTGAGAGCAGAGAATGGGTGGGCCCTGCGAGCGGAAAAAAAAATGGCGGGTGGGCCCCTGCTAGTGGAGAACTGACAGGTGAGCAGAGAATGGGTGGGCCCTACGAGCGGAAAAAAAAAATGGCGGGCGGGCCCCTGCTAGTGGAGAACTGACAGGTGAGCGGAGAACTGGCAGGCGGGCTCCTGAGAGTGGAGAACGGGCAGGCGCCCCCACAGCTGCAGAACTCCAGGGCCCCCCACAGCAGTGGAACTCCTGGGCCCAGTCGCAAGTGCAACTGCTGCGACCCTGAAAGTTCCGCTACTGAGTCGTACATTCCTGCAGTTGATGTCCTGCAGGAAACACTGGAAGGCGAGAGTCAGAGGGGTTGATTTACTAAAGGCAAATAGACTGTCCACTCTGCAAAGTGCAGTTGCATTCTGCAAGTGCAGTTGCATTCTGCAAGTGCAGTTGCTCCAGAGCTTAGTAAATGAGCAAAAGCTCTGCTGACTTCCATCATCCAATCATGTGCAAAAAAGCCTTTTTTTTTTATTTTTCTGCATGTGATTGGGTACTTTTTACAAAATTAAGCTTTACCTCATTTACTATGCTGTTGAGTAGTGATGGATGAACTTCCGACGGGATGTTTCGCGAACGCGATCCGCGAACGTGCCCAAATGTTCGTGAACCGCACTTTCGCAGCGGGCCCCATTGACTTTAATGGCAGGCAAACCTTAAAAACCTTCAGGTCATATTTTCAGCCACAAAATACTTACTAGCTGTGCACACATAGTCCCACAACATGGACACTGACATACCAGAAGTATTAAGTGAATCTGGGATCGACAACGACAAGCATTCTTTTTTTATCTGTGAACTTTTGTCAATTCAAGGCCATGGAGGAGAGGCAAGGTCAGGCCAGGCTATGAAGGGGGTGCAGGAGATGATGGATCAGTGCCACAGTCAGGGCAGCGCAGTCCTGTGCCAGTGTCCCAGTGTGCCAACCTGTGCTTGAGCCCCTGACCCCTCCCTCTGCCCAGCCCTTACCCCCACCTATGCAGGGTTCCACTGCGGTGGTCCAGAGGTGCCAGTCCAGTGCTGATCCATTCCTCAGCCATGGTGCTGGCACTGCCTGCTGATTGGCTTCTCCGCTGCTATCTCCCTTACTGACACCAGCACCGAGATAGAGAGCACTGACACCAGCACCGAGATAGAGAGCACTGACACCAGCACCAAGATAGAGAGCACTGACACCAGCACCAAGATAGAGAGAACTGACACCAGCACCGAGATAGAGAGAACTGACACCAGCACCGAGATAGAGAGAACTGACACCAGCACTGACACCAGCACTGACACCAGCAACTCGCTGCGGGACCCAAAAATATGACACCGCTCAACCTCTTCAAACAGGAGGGTATGTGTATATAGTACGGTGTGCTTTTTTTGTACAAGTGAGCCAAAGTTAGAAAAAAGGTCCGTGTGCTAGATTATATAAATCAATTATAGAGTTAGGCATATACATGGTCTACTGGTCACATGTGTTGAATTCCTCCGAGATCCATGCCTCATTAATTTTTAGAAATGTGAGGTAGTCAACACTGTCGTGAGCTAGGCGAGTGACTTATCGGTCACGATCCCCCCTGCTGCGCTGAACGTCCTTTCGGACAGGACACTGGACGAGGGGCAAGCCAACAGTTCCATTGCAAATTGTGCAAGCTCTGGCCAGAGGTCAAGCCTGCCCACCCAGTAGTCCAGGGGTTCATCACTTCTCAGAGTGTCCACATCGGCCATTAACCCGATGTAGTCGGACACCTGTTGGTCTAGGCGTTCCCTGATGCTGGATCCGGATGACACCTGCCGATGGGTCGGCTGAAAGAATGATCTCATATCAGAAGTGACCAACACATCTTCAAACCGCCCTCTTCTTGCAGGCGCTGTTGGATTGGTACCTGCGACTCTTTCTCTGGGAGTGGGAATTCCTCTGCCAGCGCACGCAAAAGCAGAATGCAGCATTTCTCTAAGCAAGGCCTGTAAGTGCTCCATTCTGACAGCCCTCTGTGATGGTGGTAACATTTCCGCCATTTTGTGTTTTTACCGGGGGTCTAAGTACGTTGCCACCCAGTACTGGTCCTTGACCCTCATGCTTTTTATACGGGGGTCCCTGTTAAAACACTGGAGCATGAAGGCCCCCATTTGCACTAAACTGGAAGCAGTGTGGTGGCCTAGCTCATGCTCATAATCCAGGATAATGTCGTCCTCCTCGTTCTCCTCCCCCATCCACGGACAACAACAGGGACCCCAGAAAGGTTTAAAGCATGCTCTTCTTGCTCCTCCTCAACCGCCCCGGCACCATCCTCCTCTGTCTCCTCTTCAGACTCCTGTTGTTGACTTGTCTCAGATAGAGCAGCCCCCCCCTGGGAATTCATCCAGCATTGCGACTTCCTCATCTTCCTGCTCCTGCTCCTCCACGGCTTGATCAATGACACGACGCAATGCACGCTTCATAAAGAAGGCGTATGTCACTGATTGCGCCATGGCTGCGACTGACCAGTTTGGTGATCTCATCAAATGGCCGCAGAAGTCTGCATGCGTCGCGCATGAGCAGTCACTGGCGCGGTGAAAAAAAAACAAGCTCCCAGAACCTGTTCTGCCGCAGAGTTTGTACAGGTAGTCGTTAACTTCACGTTTCTGCTGGAGCAGCCTATCAAGCATATAGAAGGTTGAGTCCCATTGTGTCGGGCAATCACAAATAAGACGTCTGACCGGCAGATTGTTTCGCCGCTGAATGTCAGCAAGGTGAGCCATGGCCGTGTAAGATCTTCTGAAATGGGCCGAGATTTTCCTTGCCTGCCACAAGATGTCCTGGACCCCAGGGTATTTGACAACGAATCGCTGCACGACCAAGTTTAAGACTTGTGCCATGCATGGCACATGTGTAATTTTGCCCTGTTTCAACGCGCTAGGTAGATTGGCACCGTTGTCGCACACCACTTTATCAACTGTCAAATTGAGCGGTGTTAGCCAGTGATCTGCCTGTGAACGCAAAGCTGAAAGGAGTGCAGGGCCAGTGTGGCTCTTGGCTTCCAGGCACAACAGACGCAGCACAGCAAGGCAACGTCTCACCTGGCATGTCGAATAGGTTCTGGGGATCTTGGGCGGCGCAGTGGAAGAGACGCTAGCAGCGGAAAGGGAGGAGTCAGCCGAGGAGGAGAGGGAGGATGGAGTAGGAGGAGGAGAAGAAGAGGCAGGCCCGCATGCAATCCGTGGCGGTAAAACCAAATCTACACGGGTGCCACGGGTTACATGCTTGACGGCCGTCAGAAGGTTCACCCAGTGGGCAGTAAAAGTTATATACCTTCCCTGCCCGTGTTTGCTAGACCACGTGTCTGTGGTCAGATGTATCTTGGCACTGACACTGTGTGCCAGAGATACATTCACTTGCCGCTGAACATGGCCATATAGCTCTGAGATGCCCTTCTGTGAGAAATACTTCCTTCCTGGGACCTTCCATTGTAATGTTCCAATGGCCACAAATTTTCAAAAGGCCTCCGAGTCCATCAGTTTATATGGCAGTAGTTGGCGGGCTATCAGTTCTGACAAGCCATCGGTCAACCGTTGGGCAAGAGGGTTATCCGGCGTCATTTTTTTTACGCTCGAACATTTGGCCCACGGAAGCCTGCCTTTTTCCAAAAAAACTTGAGGACGGCATGATGGAAGGTGGAGTCGAGGACAATTCTGAGGAGAGAGGAGAAGGAGAAGTAGAAGAGGCTGGACGGTCAGAGCCTGGAGTGTGGCTTTGTGGGTTCTGACGGCGTTGCTCCCACTGGGCTCGGTGATGGCAGCTCATGTGCCTTCTTAAGGCAGTCATCCCTAGGTAAGTGTTGGGCTTACCGCAACTTATGCGTTGACTGCAAAGGCTGCAGATGGCAACACTATTGTCAGCAGCGGACACGTTAAAAAAAGCCCACACTGCGGAGCCATGTGCCGGCACCCGAGGAGCGCCAGATGTGACCGTACATGGTTGATGCCTCGCTCCTGATACATTAGCAGTCTGGTTTGTCCCTCCTTTGCAATGTAAGTTCCGCCTGCTTCTCCTCCCTATCTGCTGGTCCATCTCTCCCTCTGAACTCCCCACCACTTCCTGTCTTGTGGGCACCCACGTGACGTCCCTAGACACGTCATCATCGACATCACCTTCCCCACCACTATAATTAGAGATCTTGGAGTAGGCAGCAACAGCGAGGACCAACTTCCTTGGGCTGATCTGGGTACTGTCGTCAGAGTGGCGGTTGTTGCTACCTCCTCTTCCTGCTCCAATGCCAAGAATGGCTGCGCATCGGAAATGTCTTGTGATGATGGATCGGAAAATAATTCCTGTGACTCAAGCGGAGGGTATATGGTGGTGTTGGTGGTAGTGTCTTTGGGGGTGCACACAGCAGAGAGTGAAGAGGGTGCAGATAGAGAGGATGAGGAGGGTGCAGAAGAGTAAGGCTGAGTGAGCCACTCAACCAAGTCTGGTGCGTCCTTTGACGTAATCGAATGCACCTTCTGCAACTTTCCACTTTGGCTTAAGCCTGGTGCTCCTGCCCTACCGCTACCACCCCTGCGGAAGGGCCTGCCTCTTCCTCTGCCTGTCATTTTTTAAATGACCCTGTGACAAAAGTCTCTAGAGAAGTGCAGTATATGTGGAAGATGGTATATAACACTCCGCTTCAATCTGTT
This sequence comes from Lithobates sylvaticus, assembly GCA_028564925.1. NCBI lineage: Eukaryota > Metazoa > Chordata > Amphibia > Anura > Ranidae > Lithobates > Lithobates sylvaticus. The sequence goes on along the minus strand of CM053028.1, from coordinate 138,340,941 downwards.
GTTTTGGAGGCCACTGGTCTATCACACCAGTTATAATACTTTTTTATAATTGCGTTTGTCACTCTTTGTAGTATCGCTGCAGAACTGCTCAGCAGCAGTCACAATGCTGCACAGTAGAAATGCACTGTACTATGCTTTCTATATTTGAAAGTTTTTTATACGTGTATTACACCCCTATATACTGCACACCAAATAGTACACCTATACTAGTCCTTAAAAGGACTTTTGTGGATCTAATAGTAGCTAGCTAGTGAATTACAGACTGTCCCTGCTCCAAACAGCAAACTGTCCCTACACTGAGAAAAGACAGCTGCAGAATCTGTCAGCACTGCAGTGCACTATAATATGCTTTCTACATTTGAAAGAAAGTATATTATAAGTGTATTACAACCCTATATACTGTACACCTATACCAGTCCTTAAAAGGACTTTTGTGGACCTAATAGTAGCTAGCTAGTGAATTACAGACTGTCCCTCCCTGCTCCAAACAGCAAACTCTATCCCTACACTGAGAAAAGACAGCTGCAGAATCGGTCAGCACTGCAGTGCACTATAATATGCTTTCTATATTTTAAAGAAAGTATATTATACATGTATTACAACCCTATATACTGTACACCTATACCAGTCCTTAAAAGGACTTTTGTGGACCTAATAGTAATAGCTAGTGATTACAGACTGACTGTCCCTGCTCCACACAGCGTCCTTTCCCTACACTGACATAAGACAGAATGTAAAATGGCCGCCAGATCAGGTCTATTTATAAGGTAGGGGGTATGTCCATGTGCTGAAATGTCTCAATTGGCTCTCCTGTACCCCGTGATGGATGTGTCATGGGTCAAAGTGCTTCACAATGTAAAAGAATATGGCCGCCGCGAACAGCGCCATAAGTCCGCCGGTTTGGCGAATAGCGAATAAGCAAAGTTCGCCGTGAACCGACCGCCAGGCGAACCGCAAGGCCATCTCTAAAATGGAGCAGCCTTGTATCCAAACAGAAAAGATTCATTCTTAGATGGACTGCAACACAATTACTTTGGTACAACACAGATTTTTACAGGCAACTTAATGGAATAGGAATGAGAGCAAAATATGCACCAAGTGTTGCAAACATCTTTAAGTCTAAATGGGAAGAAGAAGCACTATATTCCGAATTCTCGTCTCAACTGGTTCTATATAAAAGATTTATAGATGACTGTATTGTCATATGGAGAGGAGATCAGGATAGTCTCAGTAAATTCTTTGAAAAATTAAATGACAATCAAAAAAATATAAAGCTCACATTTGAGATCAGTAGCAAAAGTATTACATTTCTTGATCTGGATATAACACTAGAGAAAGAGGGTTTTACAACTAAGACTTTCTTTAAACCGGTTGAGAGGGATAGTTATATCCCAACGGATAGTTGTCATTACAGTCCATGGCTCATTAACATCCCTAAGGGGCAAATGATAAGAATTAGACGAAATTGCAGCAACCAAGATATGTTCTTAGAGCAGGCCAACTCAATTGGAAAGAAGTTTGTGGAAAAGGGGTATAATGAGGACTTCATACAAGGAAAAATACAGGAGGTATTGAAATTACAGAGGGAGCCTCTCGTACAGGATAAAAATCCAAAACTAGTGAATTATGGAAAAATTCCTATGATTTTCAACTATAGTATTCAGCACAAAAAAATTGAAGGCATAATTAAAAAGCATTGGTCACTTTTACAAGCAGACAATCAATTGAGAAAAATACTACCAGAGAAACCTTGGTTTATCTACAGAAAAGCTCCTACGTTGAGGGACATGTTAGTAAAAAATGTTCCAGATCCACCGAAGACAAACCAGAATTTTTCGTTCTTCCAAGGAAAAGGGTTTTTCAAAACAGACAAAACAACAAAACAGAAGGGGCAAAAGTGCAGTAAATTTACATCTACAACAACCAAGAAAGAATATGAAATAAATTAATTCATATCATGCCGAACAATAGGGGTGGTCTATATGCCTGCTCCTTGCAATATATTGGCAGAACAAAACGGCCATTGTGGAAGAGACTAATGCCCCATACACACGGTCGGAAAATCCGACCACAAAATCCATCGTCCGACGGATTTAGTCCGACACTGGTGTTGCATACACACAGTCGGACTTTGTTGTCGGAAAATCCGATCATTCTGAACGTGGTGATGTTTGTTGCCTACGACGGGACTACGTAGAGGCTAGTAGCCAATAGCTTTGATCTTGTAATGTGATCTGAGCATGCGTGGCACTTTGTCCGTCGGAATTCGCTACACACGATCAGAATTGGTGTGCTCGGACTTTGTTGTCGGAAAATTTTTCCAGCAGGAGATAGAACTTTGTCCGTCGGACAATCCGATGGAAACTGTCCGATGGTGCCTACACACGGTCGGAATTTCCGACAACATTGTCCGATAGGACAGAATCCATCGGAAAATCCGACCGTGTGTATGGGGCTTAAGGGAACATGTACAAAATATTAAAGCTGTCTTCCCGAAACATAGTGTTTCCTGAAATTTTTCTGAATGTCATGGAAGAAAACCCAGTGAATTAAAATTTTGGGCCATTGAAAAATACAAGCCACATTGGAGGGGAAGCAATAAAGAAAGGGAATTGAGTAAAAGTGAATCCAAATGGATATATGAAATCAATAGTTTTGCGCCAACAGGATTAAACATCGATTTTGATTTGTATTGTTTTATATTAGATTTTTAGCTAAATGTCGCAAGGAAGAGGGATTGGGTCCATATAGCCACAGTGATTTTTATTATTTTTTATATATAATGTGTTTTAATATATTTTCTATGTGTATATATATATATATATATATATATATATATATATATATATATATTTTATTTTTTATAAATGTCATTTTTTATTAACACCCTATAGTGGGCTAAATCAGGTCACTACAAGGAAGAAAACAATTTTTTTTTTAACATACATATTACAAATGAAATATAACCTCATTCATCTAGTATATGGTGACACAGATCATTAGAGTCGCTTGAAAAAAGAAAAAAGTTAGATATATAAAAGAAGTTCGAACAGCAGACCCGACCTCACTCGTTACCTTTTTCCTATTTCCAATCAGTTAGTACAAACAGACAAACAGACAAACACACTAACAAATAAACAACTAAGACACACCAACAAACACAAAGACAAACACAAAAAAAAGGGGGGGGGGAGGGGGAAAGGAAGGAAAAAAAAAAAAGGAATAAAGAACAAAAGGGGAAGGGAAGGGCATTAAATAAGAAAGGGTAAATTAGGTATCTTTGGTTCTGGATAGCAAGGGCATAGGGGGCAATATTTATACCTGTCCCAGGAGGGCCGCCCCCTCCACAGACACTCCAGGCACTCCAAGTCGTGAAATATTTATCCTGTTGGTGTTGCTCATCTGCTAATAAGTCCTCCATTCTACTAATCTCTACCACCTTACACAGCCAATAAGCCACCGTTGGCGGTGTTTGTTTTTTCCAGTAGAGTGGAATGCAGGACTTTGCAGCGTTGAGGAGGTGCCTTGGAATTGACTCTTGATAATATTTGTCAGGGATGTTCGAAACGTGAAGTAAAAAAATGCCGGATCACCAGGAATCTTATATTCCGTAAACTTTTGAGTCACTTCCCGGACTGTTGTCCAGAAGTGAGTCAGTTTTGGACATAACCAAAATATATGAAGTAACGTACCTCTATCTCCCTGACATCTCCAGCAACAGTCAGTAGTGTCAGGATAGTATTGGTGCAGGAGGTGGGGGGTGAGGTACCATCTCATCAGTACATCTTGAATTTTCATACAGACTGAAGACTTCAAGGCAAGTCTAAGTATATTTTGAATTTGAGCCGGTGTAAATTTCCGTTGTAAATCCTGTTCCCATTTATCCAAAAACAGTGGATGTGGTAGGACTGCTGGACAGTTCAGCATTGAGTATGTTTTGGATAAAACCTATGTTATATTGCCTTCATCAGAGCAGTATTCTTCAAGCGTCGTCAGAGGGCGAACATAGTTCCGGGGGTTAGGTAGAGTGACCAGAAAGCGTCGTAACTGAAGTGCTGACCAAAAGGTCAATTTAAAAGGGCCTTCTTCCCCCATTAATTCCTCAATTGAGTGCCATCTGCCGTTTATTAGAAAATGGGATGCCTGGATTATACCCGACCGATGTAAGTTACCAAACTTGTTAGGGCAGAGGCCCAGAGAAACTTGTGAGTTGGGGAACAATGGAGAGTCCAGGGGGGGAAGGGAGAATCGTTTAATAGCTACGGAACCTATACGAAGCGCCATCCCTATTAGGGGATGACTTTTTAACTCGGCCGTGACAGTTCCAATCAATAATTCTGCCTACATGAATAGCCTGGTGGTATACTCTGATGTCTGGAAGAGCAAGGCCTCCGTGTTGCTTAGGCAAAGTCATTAACTGAAAAGAGAGTCGTGGCTTCTTATGCGCCCACACAAATTTAATGAAGAGCGAGTTAACTTGTTTAAAGTAAGATATAGGGATCCTGATTGGTAAGGCTTGAAATAAATAAAGAAATTTAGGTAAGATACACATTTTCAATAAATTAATTCTGCCAAACCAAGTCTCCAAAAGCGTATCTTCTGTCCATTTAACGACATAATATGTGGTATATATGATTGAAGTTTTTGTTCCTTAATTGACCTGGCTAGTATTTTCTCGCACTTGCCTCCATATGCATAACAAATTTTCCTGCATTTCTGCAGTGCCGCCTTGGCCCTGTATTGTAGGAGGTCATTGATTTGTCTCCGCATTTCTGCTAGTTCTTGTTCTATAGAAGGGGAGGGTACATGTTTATGTGACCTGAAGTTTGGTCAGGAGCATTTTTAATTGTTGCTCTTTGTCTCTTTTAAGTCTGGAACCGTGTTTTATAAAAATACCTTGTATGACTGTCTTATGAGCCTCCCATACCATGCCTGGGCTACTATCAGAAGTTTGATTCATCTGGAAATATAGAGGCAGCTCTTTAGTAATTTCTGATACTATTTCCGGGACCTGTAGGAGACTTTCATTCAATTTCCAGATGCGTGTCGCCTATAAGGCGACCTGCGGCAGAGCATATGTCATTAGTATGGGGGCATGGTCCGACCATGTAATCAAGCCAATGGAAGTTTCACGTACCACATGCAGCTGGGCATAGGGGATTAAGAAGAGGTCAATTCTCAAATAGACCTTGTGAGGGGGAGAGTAAAATGAATAGTCTCTTTCGCCTGAATGTTGAAGGCGCCACACATCAATCAGTTGGGCATTGTGTATAGCTTGATTAATCCATTGGGAGCTTATGGGGACAGATGACTTTCCTGAGGACGTGTCTACTTGAGGTGTCAGGAAGACATTAAAATCCCCTCCCATTATCAATGAGCCCTCCATAAAGTCCATCAGTTTGACCAAAATTGGACGGATAAAGATATCCTGGTGATCATTAGGCGCATAAATCGTCGCTAGAGTCAGAAGCACCCCGCTGATGAACCCTTTTATAAACGCAAAATGTCCCCCTTCATCTAACATAGCCTCACTGTGAACTCAAGAAAGTTTTCTAGATAGAAGGATATACACCTCTAGATTTAGCCATTGTATTAGTGGTATTTTTTGTATATATATATTTTTTATGGAAGTTTTTAATTATTTTTTTATGAACTTTTTAATAATTGCATCTGATCATGGTACTTAATGGTATGAACAGAATTTTTACTATATTGATTAAAGTATATGTAGTATTGCAAGCTATGCAAATTGCTGTATAGGATATAAGCTCACTTTCCAAATAATAGTTTGTTACTGCACTGTTATCTACCTGGGTATGATTGTGCAAAGATACACGTATTAACATGAAGGTGTCTGAATAATGTAAAATTTGTAATCACTTCTGCGCTCAGTAAACCGAGTGTGTAACGGAATGATGTTACTGTGAATCCGAAGTCATTATGGCAACCCGTATGCACTATGGGGCTATAAATCCTCCACGCTCGTCACAAGGCTGTATTCCCTTGAGAAAGTCACGTGACCTGTGGCACAACACGTCGGGGGGAGGAGCTAGTGACTTCACCGCTAATGTTTGGAACAGCACAGAGGTGAAGTGAGGAGGAGCAGGGCTGTGAATCTGTGAGCACTTGTTCGGTTTGAAGCTGGGTACATGTGAGTGAATTGGCTAAGTCTAAACACTAAGCAGCTTGATATACACATTGTTGCGCAATGATCTTTTTTTGTTTGTGTTCTGTTTTCTTTGGAGATTGACAAAAACCGGCAAAAAGTATCCACTATTAGAAGATAAAGAAGCTTCATATGCGGAGGAATTATATTTATATATTTTATTTTGTAAGAATCAAAAGGACATATATAACGATTTTTTACCACTGTTTTATTATTTCCACTAATTAAAGCCGACCGATTGATTGCTAATTGATTGGTATGTGTATGTGTATGTGCATGTGTTTTTGGTGGAGAGATCGTTTTTCACTGTTCAGATGATACACTATAACCAGTAATATTTATTGCAATTATTGGTATTATCTTTCACTGCCACATAGTGCATTGTTGTTTATACACATTGTTTTTGCACAGCATTTTTTGCACATCATTTGCTTTTTGCACATTGCTCTTTTTGCATTTTGAACATTGTTTATTTTGCACCAGGAGCCTAGCGAGGTGTATTTGTAGGAGTTCATTAAATCTATTGATTGAGGTTAATTTTATTATTAATTAAGGTTGATAAGAGCGCAATAATTGTTAACAGTATTGTTTAAATGTTTTCATTTATATAGGGTTGAGAACTTAGAGAGGAAGTAGTGTTTAAATTGGAGATAGGAGTAGAATAGTTGTTTGGGGATCTGGTGTTTTCTTTGAATTTCCGCAAAAGATAGAAGGTTACAAGATAATGGATGCACTATGTTTCGAAGCGTAGCGGTATTCGCGCATGCGCACTAGCGTTGTGGTCGTCGCGTTGATGATGTCACTAAGGCGGCAATTTTAAAAGAGGAAAACAGTTTACAAGCCTTTGGGATGCTTGTAAAGCTTGCAGCAGCACTCCTGTAGGGGACAGGTATGCTACCTGTTCTATGTTGTTCATTGTATCTTAACTGGGCTGTTCTTATTTCAGCCCTGATGGACCCTTCCAGAATCCTGGATCCGTCACCGCCTGCTAGGGGCCAGCCCTCTCGCAGCAGGTATTTGGTAGGGGGGATTCCCTTGGAATGCCATCTGGGGGGGGGGGGGCTAGTGGAACATCAATATATGTTTGTTCCACTGACACAGATGGTTCTTTTCTTTCTGTCAGCCCCTCCAGGTCTACCCAACACCAGAGTTCTCGCAGAGGAAGTGATTCCGACCAACAACTGAAATCTCTGGTTGAGAAGATGGTTAAGGACAGTCTAAAGAAGTTGGAGGCCCCCCATGTGTCTCCCGTAGAGTCTCCAAGATCTCCAGGGAGGAATGCTCAGGACACTTGGGAATAGTCTTTACCTAGCCATCCATCTGCTGTTCTCTCAGATAGTGAATCTGAGGAAGATGAGTCTTGTTCAGGATTTGACTTCTCTCTGCTCCCTCCTTTGGTCAAAGCCATCAAGGAAACTTTGAATTGGGAAGAGCCAGTGGTGGCTCCAGCAAAGCAGAGAAAATATTTCAAGCAATTAAAGAAGGAGCGTATCAGCTTTACTTTTCTTTCAAAATTAAGGAAAGTGATCACGGATGAGTGGGGAAAAGTAGAGAAGAAGAACTCACTCCTTTCCAAAATTCAGAGGCTTTACCCTTTCAAAGAGGGCAAAGTGAAGCAATTGGAATCATCCCCTCTGGTGGATGCGCAGTAATGAGGTTGGTCAGACATGTGACCCTTCCTTTAGAGGACACAGTCTCCTTCAAAGACGCTCTGGATAGAAGGATAGATTCTGACCTGAAGTGGGTCTATCTTATGGCAGGCATGGCCTGTAAACCAGCCTTGGCCCTGGCTGTCTTGTCTAGAGCGATGGAGGTCTGGTCTGGCAATGTCGACGAGACACTCAGACATGTCTCTGAGATCTAGCCAAAAGTTCACCCATCCTGGATTTGAGGCTTGCTTCGGCTTTCTTGGGGGAGGCCTCGATTGACATTATTCGGCTGGTGGCTCGAGTTATGCTATCATCCGTGACTGCCAAACGTGCCCTGTGGCTCCGTCCTTGGCTAGCCGATCCTGCATCAAAACCGGTTTGGTGCCGAATTCCCTTTGACGGATCGTCTCTTTTCGGCAATAAATTATAGTGCAATTACTCGGGCCACTGGGGGTAAGTCAGGGTTTCTACCCCAAGACAGGCGCCTGCAAAGCCAAGAAAGTCGTTTCCAAGGAAGCAGAATCAAGATCGTGCCAGGGAGGTGTGCAGTTATAGGCCTGGACGGGAATTTTCCAGATCTTGGAGGTCCAGACAATCGTCTTTCAAAAAGACTGCAAAAAGCAGTTCGACGGGTGAGAGGGAACCGACCAAGTCCTTTTGAGATCGGGCCCGCCCAGACGTGCCAGGTGGGAGCTCGTCTGCTCCATTTTTGGCACGTCTGGGTGGCCTCGATCCAGGATTTTTGGACCGTCAGGACGGTCTCTTCAGGACACACTTGGACATTCAGCGTATCCCCAAGCTCAAGTGTGTCCCCACGTCCATTCCAGCTTAAGAAGGAAAAAGGCAAATACTATCAGCCTACGTAAGATCTTTGTTGGATCAAGGTGCCGCTATTCCCGTTCCAGTCGATCAACGTGGTATCGGAATGTATTCCCCTCTTTTTTTGGTTCAAAAGAAGAGCGGTGCATGGAGAACCGTAATAGATTTGACGCATCTAAATCACTTCATAAAAGAGGAGATGTTCAAGATGGAGACTCACGATGTCCGCGATCCAACAGTCAGTGCAGCCAGGGGATTGGCTTGTCTCCATAGACCTAAAAGATGCCTACTTCCACGTTCCTGTGGCAACAGACTTCCAACAATTCCTTTGGTTCTCCATAGGCCGACTTCACTTACAATTTACATGCCTTCCCTTCGGTCTGTACTTCTCCACGTACCTTCTCAAAGGTCCTGTTGGCAATCGTGGCTCTGTTAAGGATCAGAAGAATTCGTATCCATCATTACCTAGACGACCTACTCCTTCTGGCTCAGGACAGAGATCGTCTCTTGGAACACAGAGATCAGACCATTTCAACCCTCAGGGAATTCGGGTGGCTCCTGAATCTGGAGAAAAGCCAGTTAGAGCCTTCGCAGTCTCTCGTGTTCCATCTCTCTGCCCGAGGAGAAGGTTGCAATAGTTCGAGACAGGATTCGCCTGGCCCTTTCGTCTTCTCATCTCAGCGCACTTCATTGTCTAAGGATCATAGGCACCATGGTGTCCACAATACCGATGGTGAAGTGGGCACAATGGAGGATGCGCCCCTTTCAGAAGGGGTTTCTTCACCAGTGGTTGGGAGACAAAGTCCAGCCTATTCGCATCACTGAGGTCATAAGGGGTTCCCTCTTCTGGTGGCTTCAACGAGAGAACCTACTAAATTGCCATTCCATTCTTCCAATTACGTGGATCATGGTAACCTCGGATACCAGCAACAGAGGTTGGGGGGCCCATTGTCTGATGGAAATGGCTCAGGGCACTTGAGATTTCCTCTCTAGGGGAATAATGTCAAATATCCTAGAGCTACGTGCAGCCTTTCAAGCATGGTTGGCTTTTCCTCATCTGATAACAGGAACATCTGTAGTTCTCAAATTGGACAACACGACAGCTATAGCCTACATAAGGAAGCAGGGGGCACCAGAAGTCGATCTTTGCTTCTAGAAGTAGAACCAATCATGCGTTGGGCGCAGAAGAATCTGACCAACTTAACGGCAACTTATGTGCCTGGAATTCTCAATGTCCAAGCGGACTTCCTCTCACGAGTTCACTTGGACAACAACGAGTGGGCTCTACACAAGGATGTGTTCAAGTGGATCTTAACCTTGGGGATCTCTCCAGAAGTGGATCTCTTTGCCTCCCAGTACAACAGGAAGCTAACAAGGTACTATTCAAGGTTCAGGGATCCTCAAGCCTACGGAATAGACGCACTGACAGAGCGTTGGTGGTTCCACAGGGTATATGCCTTCCCTCCAATCCCGATCGTCTTTCAATTCCTGAAGAGACTCAGATGGGAAGAGGTGGAGATAATAGCAATAATTCCTCACTGGTCCAACAGGCCTTGGTTTCCTCTCCTATCTCTTCTCAGCTTCCAAGAACCAGTTCCTCTTCCGACCAGACGGCATCTGCTCTCCCAAGGCACGTTTCTCCACCCGTGCCCAGCTCACCTACAGTTGAGGGCTTGGTTTTTGAGAGGGGAAGGTTGGAAGCACTAGGATGTCCCAAGAAAGCTATTCCCACTCTCCTAAGTGCAAGGAGATGAAGCACTAATAAGGTGTATGAACGGATTTGGGCTAAATTCTCATCCCATATGTCTTCCAGAACTAATTCATGCAGCTCACCTGCAGTTCAAGACATTTTGAGTTTCCTGCAATCAGGTCTGGATTTACCCTTGTCGGTTAGTTCCCTTCGTTTTCAGGTGTCAGCTATCTCCGCCTTCGCGGGGGTGCCGTGGGCCAAACACGCCCTTGTTCAGCAATTCTTTAAAGGAGCAGTGAGACTGAGACCTCAAAGGAAACCCAGATTCCCTAAATGGGACCTGCCTCTAGTTTTGGACTTCTTTTCTCACCTTGATAAGTCACTATCCATCAGAGAGCTTACTATTAAAACTGCCTTTTTGGTGGCTGTCACCTCGGCGAAGAGGGTATCTGAAATTCAGGTTCTAGGAGCCAAAGAACCTTTCCTAACCTTTTTTCCAGACAGGGTGGTCCTGGTTCCAATGTTAGGGTCAAACCCTAAGGTCACCTCAATCTTTCATGAGAACCAAGAGATCTCACTCCCCACCTTCAGGTCCACCGGAATCTCAGATGTTCATCCTCTTGATGTTGGTGGCTCCTTAAAGCAATACCTGGAAGTTACAGCTCCATTTTGTCAGTCAGATTATCTGTTCATCCTGTTCTACGGAAAAAATAAGGGCCTCCGGGCATCAGTTAGATTAATTGCTACATGGATAGTACAAGCAATTCAGTGGGCATATAGAGAGAAGGGCTTGGCTCCTCCTCAGGTGGTAACGGCGCATTCAACCAGAAGTCTTTCAATCTCGTGGACGGCCTCGCGCCATGTGGCTCCTGAAGTGATCTGCATAGAGGCATCTTGGTCGTCGATCCATACCTTCGTGACTCACTATTGTGTTGAGCAAGCGGCTCTATCCTCAGTTGATTTTGGTGTTAAAGTTTTGTCGGTTGACAGTGTCAAATAAATCTTTGTTTATTCAGCATTTTTTCCCACCCAGGTGTGTATGGCAAGTTATTTCCCACACGTTGGCTGCCATGGATTCTGTCAGGAAAACGGAAAATTCCTATTAAAATACTTACCGTAATTTTCCTTTCCTGATGGACTCCATGGCTGGAGTAGGATAGTTACCGAACACGGCCTCTGGCAGGGAGCAAAGATTTATGGGAGTAACGTCCTATAGGTTAGTGGAGGCGGGACTAAACCCACAGGTTGGCTGACATGGAGTCCATCAGGAAAGGAAAATTACAGTAAGTATTTTGATAGGAATTTTCAGTTTTTGCTGTGGTATTGTTCTAAACACGAGAAAACTGCGCCACTTTACAGGCATACTATAGACACCCCCCAGGTATGATATTTAAAGGAATATTTCATTTTTATTGTTTCACATTCATTCTTAAAATCACTGCTCCCCGAAAAAACTGCTGTTTTTTTTAACTTTTTATGCATTGATACATGTCCCCTGGGGGAGGACTCGGGTCCCCAAACACTTTTTAGGGCAAAAAGTTGAATATAAGCCTTTAAAATTAGCACTTTTGATTTTTCACGTTCGTGTCCCATAGACTTTAACGGTGTTTGCGTGTTCGAACAAACTTTGTTGCATTTTTGGATGTTCTGGTGCAAACCGAACTGGGGGGTTGTTCAGCTCATCCCTACTTCTTAGCTTTGCAGAGTTTGGTCAGGATAGAAGAGCGTTGGAACGTTGCATCCCTTTTCAAGCGGGAGCATTTTAGAGATACATTGACCCTGGAAGACAGCTGTATGTGCTTTCCACAAGGTGGAGGCCTCAGAGAGCGTGAATTGAAAGAACTCAGACAGGCTAGTGGATAGGTGATCCCTAGTCTCTGGAATACGTAGTAAGGACTCATTGAGACACCAGTGGCAGGTCCTGGGAGAGGCAGAGGATAGGGCAATGTCTAAGTGGACAGAGGAGTGGTCTGACCAGGTTATGGGGTTAATTTCTGAGAAAAAACGTAGATGTCAAAAGAGGTGAGGATACAAAGTGGTCCAGTCTAGAGTAAAGCATGTGGGGGTGAGAGTAGAACGTATATTGCTTATGTGCGGGATGTTTAATCACTTTCAGACCGGGCCATTATGCAGCCTAAAGACCAGAGGACTTTTTACAATTTTGCACTGCACTGGTTTAACTGGTAATTACGCGGTCATGCAATGTTGTACCCAAACAAAATTTGCGTCCTTTTCTTCCCACAAATAGAGATTTCTTTTGATGGTATTTGATTGCCTCTGCGATTTTTACTTTTTGCGCTATAAACGGAAAAAGACCGAAAATTTTGAAAAAAATTATATTTTCTACTTTTTGTTATAAGAAAAATCCAATAAACTCAATTATAGTCATACTTTTGAGCCAAAATGTATTCAGCCACATGTCTTTGGTAAAAAAAATGTCAATAAGCGTATATTTATTGGTTTGCGCAAAAGTTATAGCGTCTACAAACTAGGGTACATTTTCTGGAATTTACGCAGCTTTTAGTTTATGACTGCCTATCTCATTTCCTGAGGTGCTAAAATGGCAGGGAAGTACAAAACCCCCACAAATGACCCCATTTTGGAAAGTAGACACCCTAAGGAAATTGCTAAGAGGCATGTTGAGCCCATTGAATATTTTATTTTTTTGTTCCAAGTGATTGAATAATGACAAAAAAAAAAAATGTTTACAAAAAGTTGTCACTAAATGATATATTTCTCACACATGCCATGGGCATATGTGGAATTACACCCCAAAATAAATTCTGCTGCTTCTTCTGAGTACGGGGATACCACATGTGTGGGACTTTTTGGGAGCCTATCCGTGTACGGGACCCCGAAATCCAAGCACCGCCTTCAGGATTTCTAAGGGCGTAAATTTTTGATTTCACTCCTCACTACCTATCACTACCTATCACAGTTTTGAAGGCCATAAAATGCCAAGATGGCACAGACCCCCCCCCCCCCAAATGACCCCATTTTGGAAAGTAGACACCCCAAGCTATTTGTTGAGTGGCATGTTGAGTCCATGGAATATTTTATATTTTGCCACAAGTAGCGGGAAAAATGAAAAACTTTTTTCTTTTTTTGCCCAAAGTTGTCACTAAATGACATATTTCTCACACATGCCATGGGCATATGTGGAATTACACCCCCAAAAAAATTCTGCTGCTTCTCCTGAGTACGGGGACACCACATGTGTGGGACTTTTTGGGAGCCTATCCGTGTACAGGACCCCGAAATCCAAGCACCGCCTTCAGGATTTCTAAGGGCGTAAATTTTTGATTTCACTCCTCACTACCTATCACTACCCATCACAGTTTTGAAGGCCATAAAATGCCAAGATGGCACAGACCCCCCCCCAAATGACCCCATTTTGGAAAGTAGACACCCCAAGCTATTTGCTGAGAGGCATGTTGAGTCCATGGAATATTTTATATTTTGCCATAAGTAGCGGGAAAAATTACAAACTTTTTTTTTTTTTTTTGCCCAAAGTTGTCACTAAATTATATATTGCTCACACATGCCATGGGCATATGTGGAATTACACCCCAAAATATATTCTGCTGCTTCTCCTGAGTATGGGGATACTACATGTGTGGGAATTTTTGGGAGCCTATCCGTGTCTGGGACCCCGAAAACCAAGCACCGCCTTCAGGATTTCTAAGGGCGTAAATCTTTGATTTCACTCCTCACTACCTATCACTACCCATCACTAGGGATGGGCCCGGTGCTCGATTCGAACCCACGTTCGAATCGAGCACCGGGCGTTGGCTCGCTCGGCGAGCCCAGAACTATTTGGGCCGTTCGCATCACATTCGTGTGATGCGAGCGGCCCCGCAATGCATTGCGGCCGGCGCGGCCAGCGCAGTGCATTGCTGGCTGATGATTGGCCAAGCATGCACTGTGACCCCGCATGCTTGACCAATCACAGCGCCGGAAACTCGGAGAGCAATAATTGGCTACAGGCAGGACGCCTGTAGCCAATTATAGCTCAGGGGCTTTAGTACACGCCCCACCATTTAAAAGGCTGCCACGCCGTCGGCCCCGGTCACATGAGTTCCGGCTTTAGGACAGATCAGTCTGCTGATTCTGTCTTTGCTTGATTGCTATTGAAAGATTTGCTCTTCTTTGCTAAACCATTGGCTATTTCTTTGCTAAACCATTGCTACCTAAGTCATTGATCGTTCATTGCTGCTGATTGCACAGTTAGTGTGTTATTAGCTGCTGCTGGGGATTAGTCTGGTGCGTGCTTACTGTTAGTACAGTATTGCAGTAGTACCAACCGCAGTGCTGTTAGCACAGCATTGCACCCCAACAGCACCCATAGGACTTCTAGTGTGTTAGTGGCATCCCACAAAGCTCCTATATTTTCTTCTCAGCTGCACCCATAGGACTTCTAGTGTGTTAGTGGCAGGCAGCACACAGAGCTCCTATATTTTCTTCTCAGCAGCACCCATAGGACTTCTAGTGTGTTAGTGGCATCACACAGAGCTCCTATATTTTCTTCTCAGCAGCACCCATAGGACTTCTAGTGTGTTAGTGGCATCACACAGAGCTCCTATATTTTCTTCTCAGCAGCACCCATAGGACTTCTAGTGTGTTAGTGGCATCACACAGAGCTCCTATAGTTTCTTCTCAGCAGCACCCATAGGACTTCTAGTGTGTTAGTGGCATCACACAGAGCTCCTATATTTTCTTCTCAGCAGCACCCATAGGACTTCTAGTGTGTTAGTGGCATCACACAGAGCTCCTATATTTTCTTCTCAGCAGCACCCATAGGACTTCTTTTTTTTTTTTTTTTCTTCACTTCAGAAAGAACATTCCTGGGGGAGTGTCAGCTACACTCGCATCTCCGTCCCCTCTAATTTTCTTAGCATCATTTGTGGAATCTTTGTTTTTTTTTTTTTTTTTTTTCCATTACATTAAAGGGGGATTCACAATCAGCCAAACATAGGGTTTTCCTGACCACTCACGCCAGCCGGACCCTTAGGTCTAGCCGCACATCCCCAGCCCTTCAGGCTCTTTACCCCCGGCACGTCTCCCTTATCAGCTTTATAATTTTTCCTTATCCCCTCGACCCCCCCCTACCCATCCCCCCTCCCTATCCGCTGCTAGGACGTCGTTTTCCTTAATGTTTGTTAATCCTCTCGCCTATGTCCTTGTGTGCCCGTGGGGACTGCTGTTCCACGGCTAAATCAGTCTAACGCTTCTATCCCCTTCGGGCTCTTCTGATGTCAAGGCTGGAATCTCAAGGCCTCCCTGAGGCTCCAAGACCTCTTGAATTTTCTCCAACTCTCCCATCTGGCCCTCGTAGCCTCTCTGTCCCCTTCTCTAAAGTTCAGTACACATTCCATCATATATGTAGATTCGACCGCATCTACCCATTCCCATAAGGGAGGGCATTCCTTGTCCCTCCACCTCTTCGGAATTACCTTTTTCGCCGCATTGAGCAGATGTGGGATCAATGTGTCTTTATATTGCCTAATTCCCATAGATGTGGCATGCATCAAGACTACCCAGGGATCATTTTTCACCTCGATCGTCGTGATTTCTTTTATCAGTCTTAGGATAGTCTCCCAGAATTTTTGGATTTTATGGCACTTCCACCATAGGTGACCCATTGAACCCCTTTGGTCGCATCCCCTCCAACAGTTTGCTGATACATCCGCCTGGAAATTACTAACCCTGTCGGGGGTTCTGTACCACCTAGCCATGCACTTAAAATTTGTTTCCGCCGTTTTAGCATCTACGGCAGACCCGTGTGCTAATTTTAAAATCCGTTTGCTTGTGCCTACTTCTAATTGTGTTCCTAGTTCACTCTCCCATTTAATAAGGTAGGGCGGTATCTCAGCTCTATCTTTTTCCATAAGCAATTTGTATATTCTGGAAATTCTTTTTTTAGAACATTCTGTCTTGAATACTTTCTCGAATTTTGTTAGCTCCTCAGCCCCCCTTAGTGGGCCTTGAAGAGAACCCACAAAATGCATTAGCTGGCGATACCGCCAGCCATTTATGGAGAGTGCCTTATTTGTCTGTAACTCGTGCTGTGCCATTACTTTCCCCTTAGAAATAATTTCCCCTAACCTAGTGCCATCATTACTAATCCATTCGCCCCCTATTTCCTTTGTTCCTGGCGGGAACATCGGATTATTTTTAAGTGCTATAAGTGGTGAATTGTATGTTTTGTTGAATATTTTATAAGTCTTATCCCAGATTTTCAATGTAGTGCTTGTGATTATGTGTGTATTCTCACCCAGTGACCTGAATTTCGGGGGATTCCACACCATCTTTCCCAGATTAACTCTACTCAGTGCTTCTTCTAAACTAACCCATCTCTTAGTGTTCCCTATTTTACCCCATTCTGCAACTCTCAGTAGTACTATGGCCTGGTAGTAACTTTCTATGTCTGGGACCGCCAGGCCCCCCAGGTTTTTGTCTTGTTTTAAAATTTGGAGAGAAATTCTGTGTTTTTTGAAGTTCCATATGAAATTCATTATTATGGCTCTTAGCTTTCCAAGGTAATTTTTTGGTAGAGGGAGGGGAAGCATCTGGAATTTGTATGTTATGACAGGCAAGATCATCATTTTTACCGTGTTGATCCTGCCTGTCCAGGAGAGGCATTTTCCCTTATACTCTTGGCATTTTTTTTTTTTATGTCCTCCAGGAGCGGTATATAGTTTATTTTATATATTTTCCTTGGGTTGTTAGCCAGCTCTATTCCCAGGTATTTTATCCGTTTCTTCCAGACGAAGCTGGCTATTTTCTGAACATTCTGTTTCTCGCTGTTACTAAGATTAATATTAAGAATAAATGTTTTTGTAATGTTGATTCTGAAATTTGTTACTTTCCCATAATCTTTTAATATTTTGAGAAGAATAGGGATAGATTTCTGGGGTGAACTGATATAGAAAAGCACATCGTCCGCGAAGGCCGCCAGTTTGTGCTCCTCGCTACCGACTTTACATCCCTCTACCCCCCGATTTCTGCGAATTGTAGATAGCAGTGGTTCCAGGGATAGAATGAACAGGAGGGGGGACAGAGGACACCCCTGCCTGGTACCGTTGAACATTTCAAACTCAGCGGAAACCGTTCCGTTTACCTTGATGTTTGCTTTAGGGTGGGTATACAGGGCCTTGATTTTTTGGATGATCCTCGGGCCGAAGCCCATCCTCTCCAATGTTTTGAACATGAACCCCCAGTCTACCCTGTCAAATGCTTTTTCTGCATCGATTGAGAGAAGTAGACTGGGGGTTCTAGAATCCTTCATCTGCTGCATAGCCAGCAATGTCCGGATCCCATTATCCCTCCCTTCTCTACCCGGGACAAAACCCACCTGGTCTGGGTGGATCAGTGTGCCCAAATGCGCCTTTATTCGATCTGCCAGGATCTTGGCATATAGTTTTGTATCGCAGTTCAGCAATGAGATAGGCCTATAGTTTGAGCACACCGATCCATCCTTCCCATCCTTCCTCAAGAGGGTGATCGTGGCTTTTAAGGCCTCCTCGCTAAGGTCAAAGTCTATCCCCAACCCGTTCATGTATCGCTGCATTCTCGGGATGAGGATATCCTTATATGTTTTATAATATAAGGTCGTAAAACCGTCCGGGCCCGGGCTCTTCCCTATTGGTGAGTTGGTGATGGCCGCTAGTATCTCCTCCTCGGTTATCGGTCTTTCAAGCTCCTCTCTCTCTTCCCCACTTAGGGCAGTTAACTCTGCCCTATCTAAAAACTCGCTACTATTCCTGCTCTTGTCCTCTCTGTCATTTCTGCCCTTGGCTTTCACCTCATACAGTTCTTTATAGTATTCGCTGAATGTAGATGCTATTTCTCTCGGGGTAAACTTCATCTCCCCGTTTCTTGTTTGGATTTTTTCAATGAAGTTTCTGGTTTTCTTTTTTTGTAGCCTTCTTGCTAAGTATCTCCCCGGCTTGTTCCCCCAAGCGTACTGTTCCCCTGCCATCTTATTGAACTTCTGTCTGATTTCTTGCTCGGCTATAACTTTTAATTCTTCTCTCTTTTCCATGAGCTCTAAATATATGCCCTGAGTTAGTGCCCCCCCACCTTTGTGTTTTTGCTCAAGGGTTTTGATCTCGGCCACCAATGCTTGTGTTTTTCTCATCCTCTCTTTTTTTCTCCATGCGCCTTTTGCAATCAGAAGCCCCCTTACGAACGCTTTATGGGCGTCCCATAGTTGGGCCTCTGATACCTCCCCGTTATCGTTGGATTGGAAAAACCACTCCAGTTCTTTTCTAATATAGTCTCTAATTTCTTCGTCGTGTAGTAGTTCTGGGTTGAGTTTCCACCCACCTGGGGATTGTTTATATTCAGGGAACCCGAGCCCCATGAGGACCGGCGCATGATCCGAAAGAGAAGCTATTCCTATCTCTGAGTCCTTAACCCTATCTAGTATGCCATGTTCTATTAAAATGTGGTCCAGGCGGGAGTACGTCTGGTGGACGGGGGAAAAAAACGAATAATCTCTTAACTGTGGATGCTGGATCCTCCAAACGTCCATCAGCTGATCGTCCGAGAGTTTTTTTTTTATCCTTTTTAGTTGCTCGCTTCTCCTCCCCGTCACTCCAGACGTGCTGTCCATGGCCGGGTCCATAACAAAATTAAAGTCCCCCATCAGGATCAAATACCCCTTCTTAAAGGCCCTTAGTCGATGGAGCACTGCTTCAAGGAATGGGATAGCTCTACTGTTGGGGGCATACACATTAGCCAGTGTAAGTTCTTCCCCCCGGAGAGATCCCCTAAGGAACAGGAATCTCCCTTCGGGGTCCGTCACTCTGTCCTCTACCTTGAAGTCCATGTCCCTCGCGAACCCGATGGCCACTCCTCTTGCCCTGCTTGAAAGGGTGTCCCCATAGAACCAATTTGGGAAAGCCGGAGAAAACAGTCTTATATTGGACGTATGTGCCAGGTGAGTCTCCTGCAGGAAGGCTACTCCGGCCCTATATCTCTCTAATTCTTTAAGCACCTTAAGGCGCTTGCCGGGTGAGTTTAGGCCTTTGACATTGTAAGATATAAATTTAATTTCAGTATCCTTCATTTGTTTTTTGAGTTTTTCTTTTCTTTTTCTGTTTTTTTTTTTTTCCTGAGGTTTTATTAATGATGGCGACCTAGCAGCGGATGTGGACCCCCTCCCCTTTGTTACCCTCAACCCCCCCCCCCCCCCCTCCCACTCCCTTCCCCCCCTCCCCCCCCCCCTCTCTCCCTCCCTCCCCCCCCCCCCCCCCCTCCTTTCCTACCCATTCTAGGGTATCTGGGTCCTTGGGGGCCATCTTGTGTGGCTTCCTTCAGACTCCAGATTCTTGGTGAGGTGGAGTTTGTTAGGCCCTCCGCTCCCCCCTCCGCCGCCCGGTGCCCGGGCGACATGTAGGGGGGGTGGGCAGGGCCGATTTGATCAGGATTGTTTTTTACTACCTCTAGAGTGAGATCTCCCCACCCCTCATCCTCCCTCCGCTCTCCCCTCCAGGATCCCCCACCCCCTCCATTTCATTCCAGCCCCGGAGCTCCGGGGCTGGGATCCCGAGTTTCGCACAGAAACCTTGCACTTCCTCGGGGTACCTCAGCCTGGCCGTGGACCCCTCTTTAAACCCAATTAAGCATGCGGGAAAGCCCCAAGCATATCTTATATTTTCCTTTCTGAGAATTTCCAGCAATGGTTTCTGATGTCTTCGCCTTTCAAGGGTACGGGCCGATAGATCCGCATAGATTTGCACCTCTGCGCCCTCAAACATCAAGGGAGACTTGTTTCTCATTTTCCCCCAGAGGTCCTCTTTTTCTTTGAAGTGGCTGAATCTAACTATAATGTCCCGTGTCCTTTCCGAGTCTCGCCTTTCCGTTCTTCCTACTCGATGTATCCTTTCTATGCCAGGATAATGGTCTGGGTCTTTTCCACTTATTGGGCCCAGGATTGCCCATAGCTTTTTATCTAAGTCTTCCCCTCTTTGTTCCGGGACGGCCCGTAGCCTCAGGTTTTGCCTCCTGTCCCTATTCTCTTGGTCCTCGATTTTATAGAGGGTGTCTCTCTGGGCGAAGGAGGCGCTTTTCAATTGTGATTTTAATCTCAAAATTTCCATGTCCATCGTCTCCATTTTCCCTTCTGCTGCTTCTACCCTTGACAGCAGGTGGCCCATGTCCACCCGGAGAGAATTAATTTCTAATTTAATAGCATTTTCAAGGCGTAGAAGCATAGCCTCCATTTCTAGGTTGTTGGGGATATGAGCTCCTGCCAGCTGGTCTTCCCCCCGGCTAAGGTCTATTTGGGTCTCCATAGTGAGGTCCGCTCTAGAATTATTAATTTCGCCTTCGGCCCCGCCCCTACTCTCCGGAGAGGCTCTGACCTGGGTCTCTTTTCCAGATGTTTTTGGACTTGCGGCTTGTCTTAAGTAATGCTTAATTGTGCTTGTCTCCCCCTTTCCACTTTTGGTGGTCGCCTTCTTTGTCTGTTTCGCTTGGTCTTTACTCATATTGACCTTCCTGGTGGGTCTTATCCTCCTCCCCAGTTTTGTTATATGCCTGGGCCGCCTGGGCCCTTTTTCCTCTACCTCTAACCCTTATCTTAGGGCTGTCCCAAAAATTACGCACAACTGCCTTGACGGGGTTCGGCACCCTTTAGGAGTTACAGGGAAAAAAAAACAAAAACGAGCACGAAGGGAAAAAAGAAGAGAAACAGACAAATCGTTCACCCCTTCGGGTAGAATATTGTGGTGTATCCTCCCAAAGACCCCGTATCCCCCTATCTCCTCTATCCTGCTTTGTATGTCACTCTAATCCGGTGAAGGGGGGTATGGGGTCTGTATATTCCTGAGATGTTTCAAATTTTTATCGCCTTCCCATTTGATAATCGCATGAGATTGTCCCCTTCCAACCCTGTTTACTGGCCCTTGACTCGAAGTTCCAGACAGGATGGTTAGGGTTAGTGGGCCTGTGTTTGGCCTTCCTCTGATACCCCGTAGAAAAAAAGGGGGGCTGTTTCAGTCAGTCATTCTGTGCCATTCTGTGCCAGGTATCCCATTGGAATATAAAACATTTCACGGATTGAAGGGAGGCCAGTACTTCACTTTTCCAGGTGTATAATGTGGTATATCCTCCCCTCACCCCGCTATCCCACCTGTCATACTATATGTATCGCGCTAGTCAAGTGGGGGGGGATATGGTGTTTATGCGTTCTGAGATGTTTCAGCCTCTGTCTCCGTCCAACCTAGAGCAGTGATCGCATGAACTTGTCCCCTGTGCTGATCCCTGGTGTGGAGTTACAGATATGGTAGCTGCAAGGGGGCTATTTCAGGCACCCCTTCTATAGTCTTCTGTCTCCTCGCCCTTTACACCTGCTCGCTATATTAAAGATAGCTGCCTCGTTGTGATTCCACCATTTCAAGCGTTGGCAGAGTAGAGAAAAAAAAAAAAAAACAACGAACAGTTCCCTTTTTCACAGTATGTAGTGTGGTGTAACCTAACAGAGACCCCCTAGTTTTTCCGTTTATGTAACTTGATCCAGCAAGCCTAGAGGGGATGTGAGGTCCTTACATTCCTGGAGTGTTACCGTCTCTGTCGCCCCCCCGAAAGGTAATCGAAGGGTTCCGTTCCCATATGTCCCCCTGTTTATTAGTTACTGTGCCCAGGTCCCTGCTTGTTCCCGGCTGGGGCACCTCTGTAGTGTTTCAATCGCTACTGTATGATGTCACCCCTTGAGGAGAGCGACCTAAGCCCCCTGCGGTATTTCTTAGAGCTTCATCATACTGACCACAAGGAGCAGACAGGGGCTAATAGCAAATGGCAAAGCTAATAGCAAAGACACACCAAAAACAAACAAAAAAAAAAAAGAAACGAGACCGTAAAAGAGCATGTCCTGATATCATTTTTCAGTTTTGGAAAAGAGAGATCCTCTGCCGACCATATCTGTAGATAGCTTGGTCTTACCTCCTGATGGTGCGGGCTTCATAGAGTGTGTAATGAATACTCACGGTCGGCTCCATTGCCTTGCTGCCGCCTGTGAGTCTGCCGCGCTATACCTGAGGAGGGGGATCCAGATGGAGGCAGAGCGGGGAGGGAGGGCTGGTGCTGCACATACCGGTTCGACGCTGGTTAAGGCCGTCGTTTCTTGTAGCATGCCTTGCCTTTCTCTTTAGACTGGCGCCCCAGCCTCCTGTGCTGCTTTCCCCGGGAAGACGAGCTGGCCGGCGGGCGTCCGCTGCATCTTACCCACGGAGCAGTCCCGCGTCCTCCCTGGCTGCACACCTGATCTCCTCAGCCCTCAGGCTCCTGAACTCCTCCCTCCGTGCGGACGTCACGTCAGCACGTCCATCCCCCACCCATAGGAGTAGGAGCTCCTCTATTTTCTTTGCAGAAGCACCCATAGGACTTCTAGTGTGTTAGTGGCATCACACAGAGCTCCTATATTTTCTTCTCAGCAGCACCCATAGGACTTCTAGTGTGTTAGTGGCATCACACAGAGCTCCTATATTTTCTTCTCAGCAGCACCCATAGGACTTCTAGTGTGTTAGTGGCATCACACAGAGCTCCTATATTTTCTTCTCAGCAGCACCCATAGGACTTCTAGTGTGTTAGTGGCAGCAAACAGAGCTCCTATATTTTCTTCTCAGCAGCACCCATAGGACTTCTAGTGTGTTAGTGGCCGGCAGCACACAGAGCTCCTATATTTTCTTGACAGCAGCACACATATTTTACCTATTGTGTCAGCAGCACCCATAGGACTTCTAGTGTGTTAGTGGCATCACACAGAGCTCCTATATTTTCTTCTCAGCAGCACCCATAGGACTTCTAGTGTGTTAGTGGCATCACACAGAGCTCCTATATTTTCTTCTCAGCAGCACCCATAGGACTTCTAGTGTGTTAGTGGCAGCACACAGAGCTCCTATATTTTCTTCTCAGCAGCACCCATAGGACTTCTAGTGTGTTAGTGGCATCACACAGAGCTCCTATATTTTCTTCTCAGCAGCACCCATAGGACTTCTAGTGTGTTAGTGGCAGCAAACAGAGCTCCTATATTTTCTTCTCAGCAGCACCCATAGGACTTCTAGTGCGTTAGTGGCATCACACAGAGCTCCTATATTTTCTTCTCAGCAGCAGCCATAGGACTTCTAGTGCGTTAGTGGCATCACACAGAGCTCCTATATTTTCTTCTCAGCAGCACCCATAGGACTTCTAGTGTGTTAGTGGCATCACACAGAGCTCCTATATTTTCCTCTCAGCAGCACCCATAGGACTTCTAGTGTGTTAGTGGCAGCAAACAGAGCTCCTATATTTTCTTCTCAGCAGCACCCATAGGACTTCCAGTGTGTTAGTGGCATCGCACAGAGCTCCTATATTTTCTACTCAGCAGCACACATAGGACTTCTAGTGTGTTAGTGGCATCGCACAGAGCTCCTATATTTTCTTCTCAGCAGCACCCATAGGACTTCTAGTGTGTTAGTGGCATCACACAGAGCTCCTATATTTTCTTCTCAGCAGCACCCATAGGACTTCTAGTGTGTTAGTGGCATCACACAGAGCTCCTATATTTTCTTCTCAGCAGCACCCATAGGACTTCTAGTGCGTTAGTGGCATCACACAGAGCTCCTATATTTTCTTCTCAGCAGCAGCCATAGGACTTCTAGTGCGTTAGTGGCATCACACAGAGCTCCTATATTTTCTTCTCAGCAGCACCCATAGGACTTCTAGTGTGTTAGTGGCATCACACAGAGCTCCTATATTTTCTTCTCAGCAGCACCCATAGGACTTCTAGTGTGTTAGTGGCATCACACAGAGCTCCTATATTTTCTTCTCAGCAGCACCCATAGGACTTCTAGTGTGTTAGTGGCATCACACAGAGCTCCTATATTTTCTTCTCAGCAGCACCCATAGGACTTCTAGTGTGTTAGGGGCATCACACAGAGCTCCTATATTTTCTTCTCAGCAGCACCCATAGGACTTCTAGTGTGTTAGTGGCATCACACAGAGCTCCTATATTTTCTTCTCAGCAGCACCCATAGGACTTCTAGTGTGTTAGTGGCATCACACAGAGCTCCTATATTTTCTTCTCAGCAGCACCCATAGGACTTCTAGTGTGTTAGTGGCAGCACACATAGCTCCTATATTTTCATCTCAGCAGCACCCATAAGACTTCTAGTGTGTTAGTGGCAGCACACAGAGCTCCTATATTTTCTTGACAGCAGCACACATATTTTACCTATTGTGTCAGCAGCACCCATAGGACTTCTAGTGTGTTAGTGGCAGCACACAGAGCTCCTATATTTTCTTGACAGCAGCACACATATACTACCTATTGTGTCAGCAGCACCCATAGGACTTCTAGTGTGTTAGTGGCAGCACACAGAGCTCCTATATTTTCTTCTCAGCAGCACCCATAGGACTTCTAGTGTGTTAGTGGCAGCACACAGAGCTCCTATATTTTCTTGACAGCAGCACACATATACTACCTATTGTGTCAGCAGCACCCATAGGACTTCTAGTGTGTTAGTGGCAGCACACAGAGCTCCTATATTTTCTTGTCAGCAGCACATATAGTACCTATAGTGTGTTAGTGTCAGCACCCATAGGACCTACAGTGTGTTGTGAGCACACATAGGAGCTCTATTTTTTATACTATATACACTACCGACTACAATGGCTGGAAGACCGCCAAGGAGAGGCAGAGCGTGCCGAGGCAAGAACACAGGGCAGGCAGGCTCTGTTTTTAGAGACAACAGTGCTGGCCGTGGTCGTGCATCGTCATCAGCACGTGGCCATGGGACACGCTTGTCTTTGTTTTCGGCAGCTGGACATGTGGAGCCGCATCATGCCGAAGGCTTGGTAGAATGGATGACCAAGCCCTCCTCATCCTCCTCATCCTCTCTCACCCAGGCTCAGGGTACTGGCAGAGCAGCTGCCAACGCGTACTCAATGGCATCATCAGCCACCCCTTCCCTAGAACCACCATGTCCTCCTGAGGAGTCCCCCGAACTGTTTGAGCACAGTGTTGGGTACATGCTCCAGGAGGATGCCCAACGATTCGAAGGCTCGGATGATGATACCCAGCTTGAGGAAGGCAGTAGTGTGCGTGCAGAGAGAGGGGATGCTGAAGGACAGCAATCTGGCAGTACTGTTCCACCAGCTGCAGCTTACTGCCAGGTTTGCTCTAGTGGTGAAGAGGGAGGGGATGATGAGGTCACTGACTCCACGTGGGTGCCTGAAGGGAGAGAGGAGGAGGAGGAGGAGGAGGATGCAGCGTCACATGTCCAACGAGGCAGGATGCCCCCTGGAGGCCAGCTAGAGGCCAGCACAGCAACTGTACCACACCGCAGAGCTCCGCCTGTGCAGGGTGCTGCCTCTGCACGTTATCACAAAAGTTCTTTGGTGTGGGCCTTTTTTGAGACGAGTGCATCAGATCGCACCACTGCTATTTGCAATATTTGTCTCAAGCGTATCTCGCGTGGCCAAAACATCAGCCGCTTGGGCACCACAAGCATGAGCAGACATATGTTGACCTACCATGCAGCTCGTTGGCAAGCACACATAAAAGACCCACACCAAAGAACAAAGCGGACCTCTCCTTGCTCCTCATCAGCTGGGATCTCCATCCCCACTATATCTTCAGTCCTCTCTGAAAGCTGCTCTGAGAGGACTGAAGGTGTAGAATTAGGTGTGTCACAACCAAGTACTTGCAGTACACCGACGTCCGATTGTAGCAGGCAAATTTCCCTGCCCCAGCTGCTGGACCGTCGAAAGAAGTATACTCCCAGCCATCCACATGCCCAGCGGTTGAATGCTAGCTTGGCTAAATTGCTAGCACTTCCACTGCTGCCTTTTCAGTTGGTAGGCTCGGCCCCCTTCCGTGAGTTTGTTCAATGTGCGGTTCCTCAGTGGCAGGTTCCCAAACGCCACTTTTTCTCACGGAAGGCAATTCCGTCTCTCTACCGGCATGTGGAAGGCAATGTCCATGCCTCGCTGGACAGGGCGGTCAGCGGTAAGGTGCATATTACCGCTGACTGATGGTCCAGCAGGCATGGACAGGGACGTTATCTTTCTTTCACGGCCCATTGGGTCACCCTATTGGCAGCTGGGAGGGATGCAGGACAAGGTGCAGTAGTGTTGGAGGTTGTTCCGCCACCACGCCTCCAAAATACTACTACTGGTTGTGACACACCTCTCTCCTCCACCCCCTCCTCTTCTTCTTCCTCCAGTGCTCTGTCCTCGGAACCAGCGGTGCTCCGCAGGCGTACAAGGGGCTACGCGAGTACGCAGGCAAAAAGATGCCATGCCGTGCTTGCGCTGGTGTGTTTGGGGGACAGGAGCCACACTGGGCCAGAGGTTCTGGCAGCTCTGCAGGGGCAGGCCGAGAGGTGGTTGACGCCACGCCAGCTTAAGCCAGGAATGGTCGTTTCTGACAATGGCACCAACCTCCTCAGCTGACTGAGCTGCAAAAGGAGCTGAACCTGCCCAAGAACCGCCTAATATGTGACATGCCCACCAGGTGGAACTCAACGTTGGCCATGCTGCAGCGACTGCACACGCAGCAGAGGGCCATCAATGAGTACCTTTGTGACTACGGCACCAGGACAGGGTCAGGGGAGCTTGGCTTTTTTTCCCCACGCCAGTGAAGCATGATCAGGGATGCATGCACTGTCCTCTCACCATTTCAGGAGGCCACGAGGATGGTGAGCAGTGACAGTGCATGCATCAGTGACACTGTACCTCTTGTCCACCTGTTGGAGCATACTGTCACGCTCCCTGGTAGTGGTGAGTCTGATTAGCAGAGAAGGGCCTCCCTTGCGGCTCCCACTCGCCGGTCCCCTGATGATGGGACAGTAGGACCAGGAGTCAGGAGGGGCACAGGTGCCTGGCAGGAATGGTCAGACCGGTACAAGAGCTTCCTGGATAAGCTCAGCGGATGAGGTAAGTAGGTAGCTTGTTCCAGTCTGTGTGCAGACTGGAACAAGGATAGCCGGGTCAGATACAGGTAAACAGACTTCAGATCAGGTTTCAAACACAGAACGTTGTAGAGCAGACAGCGGGGACCGTCAGTCACAGGAGGGTTTAAATAGCCTCATTGGCACCAATGGAGGCGCGCACCCGTCCGCGCACGCTCGCCCCCGTCTGCGGGCGCGCGCGTGCACGCGCGCGCTCGCGCATGCGCAATGGCAGCCGAGAACGGGAACCAGGGATGCTGAGGCGCCGATTACTGGCAGGATCATCAGGTCGCCGGCCACGGATGGAGCCCTCATGACATTGCCCCCCCCTAAGGGGCAGCCTCCGGATGCCCCTCGGGGCAAATTTCTCAGGATGGGCTCTCTTAAAAGATTGGACTAGACTCTTAGCGAGGATGTTCTCCTCGGCTCCCAGGAGTTCTCCTCGGGGCCGTACCCCTTCCACTTGATTAGGAACTGGTTCTGGTTCTGTCACGCTCCCTGGTAGTGGTGAGTCTGATTAGCAGAGAAGGGCCTCCCTTGCGGCTCCCACTCGCCGGTCCCCTGATGATGGGACAGTAGGACCAGGAGTCAGGAGGGGCACAGGTGCCTGGCAGGAATGGTCAGACCGGTACAAGAGCTTCCTGGATAAGCTCAGCGGATGAGGTAAGTAGGTAGCTGTAGGCAGACTGGAACAACAGGCAGACTTGGATCTGTATGCAGACTGGAACAACAGGTAAGCTGGATCTGTGTGCAGACTGGAACAACAGGCAGACTTGGATCTGTATGCAGACTGGAACAACAGGCAGACTTGGATCTGTATGCAGACTGGAACAACAGGTAAGCTGGATCTGTGTGCAGACTGGAACAACAGGCAGACTGGATCTGTATGCAGACTGGAACAACAGGTAAGCTGGATCTGTGTGCAGACTGGAACAACAGGCAGACTGGATCTGTATGCAGACTGGAACAACAGGCAGACTTGGATCTGTGTGCAGACTGGAACAACAGGCAGACTTGGATCTGTGTGCAGACTGGAACAACAGGCAGACTTGGATCTGTGTGCAGACTGGAACAACAGGCAGACTGGATCTGTATGCAGACTGGAACAACAGGCAGACTTGGATCTGTATGCAGACTGGAACAACAGGCAGACTTGGATCTGTATGCAGACTGGAACAACAGGCAGACTTGGATCTGTATGCAGACTGGAACAACAGGCAGACTTGGATCTGTATGCAGACTGGAACAACAGGCAGACTTGTATCTGTATGCAGACTGGTATAACAGGTAAGCTGTCTCTGGAATGGTCAGGCAGGCCGGGTCAGATATCAGGCTGGCAGCACGGTACAGATGGAGCAGACAAGAGGATGGTCAAAGACAAGCCAAGGTCGATACACAGGGACAGAGCGGATGGTCAAGGATAGCCGGGTCAGATACAGGTAAACAGACTTCAGATCAGGTTTCAAACACAGAACGTTGTAGAGCAGACAGCGGGGACCGTCAGTCACAGGAGGGTTTAAATAGCCTCATTGGCGCCAATGGAGGCGCGCACCCGTCCGCGCACGCTCGCCCCCGTCTGCGGGCGCGCGCGTGCACGCGCGCGCTCGCGCATGCGCAATGGCAGCCGAGAACGGGAACCAGGGATGCTGAGGCGCCGATTACTGGCAGGATCATCAGGTCGCCGGCCACGGATGGAGCCCTCATGACATTGCCCCCCCCCCTAAGGGGCAGCCTCCGGATGCCCCTCGGGGCAAATTTCTCAGGATGGGCTCTCTTAAAAGATTGGACTAGACTCTTAGCGTGGATGTTCTCCTCGGGCTCCCAGGAGTTCTCCTCGGGGCCGTACCCCTTCCACTTGATTAGGAACTGGTTCTGGTTCTGCCTTCTTCTGACATTAGGGATGGCTTCCACCTCGAACTCCTCCTCCCCGTCCACTATGACCGGATCAGGAGGAATGGCCCTCCGGTTGGGGAAAGGGTTACTAACCGAGGGCTTCAGTAAGGACACATGGAAGACCGGGTGAATCTTCAAAGAATCTGGAAGTTCCAATTCATAAGCCACCTCGTTGATCCTCCTCTTGACCGGGAAGGGGCCCAAGAACTTGGGGCCCAGTTTCCGTGAAGGGCAAGCCAGTTTTAGGTTAGAGGTGGATAGCCATACAGTTTCGCCCGGGACAAGCACCAGTTCCCCCCGTCTCTTTTTGTCAAATACGGTTTTGTTGTACTCCTGGGTCCTAGTCATGGTCTCCTGAAGAAGTTGGTTGTTGGTGGAAAAGAACTGAATTCGCTCTTGGACTGCTGGCACAGTGCAGTCAGGAAGTGAGTTAGGCAGAAATGCCGGGTGGTACCCATAGTTGGCGAAAAAGGGGGTCTGTTTGGTGGCGGAGTGTGTGGCGTTGTTATATGCGAACTCGGCCAGGGGCAGAAGGGAGATCCAGTCATTCTGGGGCGAAGGAGGAGAAGCAGCGCAGGTACTGCTCTAGGGTCTGATTGGTCCGCTCCGTCTGCCCATTAGACTGAGGATGGTACGCAGAGGAGAGAGAGAGTTCGATATCCAAGGACTGGCACAGGGACCTCCAGAATCGAGAGGTGAATTGTACCCCTCGATCCGAGACGATGTTAGCCGGGACCCCGTGAAGGCGGACAATTTCCCTAATAAAGGCCCGTGCCGTCTCTGGAGCCGAGGGGGTGCCCTTCATGGGGATGAAGTGAGCCATCTTGGACAACCGATCGACGATCACAAAGATCGTCGTGTGGCCTTCTGCTGGGGGCAACTCCACAATGAAATCTAGGGAGATCATCCTCCAGGGACGATCTGGGACAGACAGGGGTTTAAGGAGACCCCAGGCCCTGGTTTTGGGATTCTTGTTCCGGATGCAGGTGGGGCAAGTGTCCACAAATCTTTTACAGTCAGCCCGTAGTTGAGGCCACCAGAAGGTACGCTGTACCAAGTCGGTGGTCTTAGCGACACCGAAGTGACCGGCCAAGGCGTGGTCATGGCACAGCTCCATAGTTGTTACCCGGAGCTGTTCCGGGGTGTAGATCTTGTCCCCGTACCAGAATAGGCCATCCCTCTCCTGTAGCTGGGTTTCGGAAGTGGGCCTTTGCCCTGCTGAGGCACGTTTGAATTTGGACAGCAAGTCCTCTTGAAGAAGGAGAAAGTTTCCTGGGGCCAGAATAGTGTCAGGGGGATCTTCTTCCTGGTGCTTGTGGTACATCCTAGACAGGGCATCTGGTTTGACATTCTTGGATCCGGGCCGGTATGTCACATGGAAAGTAAAGCGGGAAAAGAAAAGTGCCCATCTGGCTTGTCTGGGTTTCAATCTCTTAGCTGACTTCAAGTATTCCAGATTCTTATGGTCGGTGAATATTAGAATGGGGTGAGAGGCCCCCTCCAGGAGGTATCGCCATTCTTCCAGGGCAGCCTTGATCGCCAGTAGTTCTCGGTCGCCCACATCATAGTTCCTCTCGGCCGAGGACAACTTGCGGGAGAAGAAGGCGACCGGGTGCAGCAGGGACTTGTCCCCCTGTCTCTGGGACAGAATGGCACCCACCGCGATCTCGGAGGCATCGACCTCCAAGGTGAAGGGTAGAGAGGAGTCCGGGTGCCTGAGGATGGGTGCCGAGGTAAACAGAGTTTTAAGGGCATCAAAGGCCTCCTGGGCCTCGGAAGACCACCGGAACCGGGTCCCTTGTTTGGTCAGTTGGGTGATAGGCGCCACAATGGCGGAGAACCCCCTGATAAACTTACGGTAAAAATTGGCAAAGCCAATGAACCGTTGGATGCCCTTTTTGTCTGCCGGAGTGGGCCATTCCAAGATGGCAGAAATCTTCTGGGGGTCCATCTTGATGCCTGTACTTGAGATGATTAGCCCAAGGAAGGGGATACTCTCCTGTTCAAACTGGCATTTCTCTGCCTTGGCATACAGGCCGTGGATACGGAGTCGTCCCAGGACCTCCTTGACGTGTCTGCGGTGGGTCTCTAAAGAGGGGGAGAAAATCAAGATATCGTCCAGATATACCACGGCAAACAAGTCCAGGAAGTCCCGAAGTACGTGGTTAATGAAGTATTGAAAGGTTGCGGGGGCATTGCACAGGCCGAAGGGCATCACGAGATACTCGTAATGCCCATACGGTGTCCGAAAGGCCATCTTCCACTCATCCCCATCTTTAATCCGGACCAGATTATAAGCCCCCCGTAGGTCAAGCTTCGTGAAGATGGTGGCCGTGCCAAGCCTCTGGAAGAGTTCAGGGACCAACGGGAGAGGGTAACGGTTCTTGACCGTAATGTTGTTCAGCTCCCTATAGTCCACACAGGGCCGAAGGGTGTGATCTTTTTTCTCCACGAAAAATATGCCCGCGCCCGCAGGAGAGGTAGATGGGCGGATGAAGCCTTTTCGGAGGTTCTCCTCAATGTACTCCTTCAACTTGCCTTGCTCCACTTCTGTCAGGGGGAAGACCCTTCCAAAGGGGATCTCTGCTCCAGGGAAAAGTTCAATTGGGCAATCATAAGCCCTGTGAGGAGGGAGCACCTCTGCTGCCTGTTTGCTGAAGACATCTAGATAGTCGTGGAAGGCCTGGGGAATAGCCCGACGGAGGTCCATCTCAGAGTCCCCACTTAGCAGAGTAGCCAGCTGGGAGGAATTAGGAGGTCTGCAAGACGTCTGACAGTACTGAGAGGAGAAGGAAACCATCCCAGTGGCCCAGTCGATGACTGGGTTGTGGGCCTTCAGCCACGGCATGCCCAGGATTATAGGGGATAATGGAGAGGAAATAATGTCCATGCAAAGAAGTTCCTGGTGATTGTCCGAGATGGTCATGGGCAGTGGGATGGTCTCTTGCGTAACCGGGCCTGAACGGATGGAGGAGCCATCCGCCAGGTAAACTGACAGTCCCTGGGATTTAGACTGGAGAGAGATCCGGTGTTGGGCAGCGAAGGACGAGTCCATGAAACAGCTGCATGCCCCGGAATCAATAATGGCGGGTACCTGGAGGATTCTTTCCGGAAGCTGTAACAAGACAGAAAGGGCAAGGTGAGAGGAGACCTGGGTTGAGGAGTCCATAGAGCAAGCAGGCATGAGAGGGCACTTACGAGCCTTGGCTGGACAGTTCCTTACGTAGTGCCCAGGCTCACCACAGTAGAGGCACAAGTTGTTGACCCGACGACGTTGCCGTTCCTCAGAAGTTAGAGAAGGCCTCAAGAGCCCTAACTGCATGGGCTCGGAGGAATCAGGGAGGGTTACAGACCGCTGGACCGAGCCAGTCTGCAGGTGACTTGGGGCCTTGGGGAGCATCCAGGTAGGACGAGGGAAACCGGATGCACGTTCCGACCTGCGCTCCCTTAGTCGTCGGTCAATCTGGATGACCAGGTTGATCAGAGTGTCCAGGGTCTGGGGTACCCCAACTCTCGCCAGCTCATCTTTTAGTGCCTCAGAAAGTCCTAGGCGGAACTGGTGACGCAGAGCCGCGTCGTTCCACTGGGTATCCGCACCCCAGCGCCTAAAGTCCGCGACATAGTCTTCCACAGGCCTTCGCCCCTGCTGGAGGGCGCGCAGAGTGGTCTCTGCGGTGGCAGCGAGTTGGGGGTCTTCATAGAGTTGGGCCATAGTGTCAAAAAATGAATTAAGACCGGCCAGTGCGGGGTCCTTCTGCTCTAGGAGGTGGTGGGCCCAGGTCCGCGGGTCTCCGGAGAGTAAGGAGATCACGAAGCCCACCTTGGTGGCTTCCAGGGAAAAAGTACGTGGCTGTAGTGCAAAGAACAGTTCACAGGAGTTACGGAAGTCCCGAAAGAGGTTGCGGGCACCCGAGAATCTCTCAGGGATTGGTACCCGGGGCTCTGGAGGGAGCATTATCACCGATGGTCCTGGACTTCCCCCAGATTGGGCTGTTGGTGGTAGAGCCAGCACCCGTTCTTCCAACCGGGTGTATCCCTGCTCGAGATTCTTTACCGCCTCGGTCAGTCCTGCCAGGTGTTGGCACAGTCCTTCCATAGGAGAGGCCCCCTGCTCAGACTCAGACATGGCTGTCTGCTACTGTCACGCTCCCTGGTAGTGGTGAGTCTGATTAGCAGAGAAGGGCCTCCCTTGCGGCTCCCACTCGCCGGTCCCCTGATGATGGGACAGTAGGACCAGGAGTCAGGAGGGGCACAGGTGCCTGGCAGGAATGGTCAGACCGGTACAAGAGCTTCCTGGATAAGCTCAGCGGATGAGGTAAGTAGGTAGCTGTAGGCAGACTGGAACAACAGGCAGACTTGGATCTGTATGCAGACTGGAACAACAGGTAAGCTGGATCTGTGTGCAGACTGGAACAACAGGCAGACTTGATCTGTATGCAGACTGGAACAACAGGCAATCAGGTAAGCTGGATCTGTGTGAACAGACTGGAACAACAGGCAGACTTGGATCTGTATGCAGACTGGAACAACAGGTAAGCTGGATCTGTGTGCAGACTGGAACAACAGGCAGACTTGGATCTGTATGCAGACTGGAACAACAGGCAGACTTGGATCTGTATGCAGACTGGAACAACAGGCAGACTTGGATCTGTATGCAGACTGGAACAACAGGCAGACTTGTATCTGTGTGCAGACTGGAACAACAGGCAGACTTGGATCTGTATGCAGACTGGAACAACAGGCAGACTTGGATCTGTATGCAGACTGGAACAACAGGCAGACTTGGATCTGTATGCAGACTGGAACAACAGGCAGACTTGTATCTGTATGCAGACTGGTATAACAGGTAAGCTGGCTCTGGAATGGTCAGGCAGGCCGGGTCAGATATCAGGCTGGCAGCACGGTACAGATGGAGCAGACAAGAGGATGGTCAAAGACAAGCCAAGGTCGATACACAGGGACAGAGCGGATGGTCAAGGATAGCCGGGTCAGATACAGGTAAACAGACTTCAGATCAGGTTTCAAACACAGAACGTTGTAGAGCAGACAGCGGGGACCGTCAGTCACAGGAGGGTTTAAATAGCCTCATTGGCGCCAATGGAGGCGCGCACCCGTCCGCGCACGCTCGCCCCCGTCTGCGGGCGCGCGCGTGCACGCGCGCGCTCGCGCGCGCTCGCGCATGCGCAATGGCAGCCGAGAACGGGAACCAGGGATGCTGAGGCGCCGATTACTGGCAGGATCATCAGGTCGCCGGCCACGGATGGGCTCTCTTAAAAGATTGGACTAGACTCTTAGCCAGGATGTTCTCCTCGGGCTCCCAGGAGTTCTCCTCGGGGCCGTACCCCTTCCACTTGATTAGGAACTGGTTCTGGTTCTGCCTTCTTCTGACATTAAGGATGGCTTCCACCTCGAACTCCTCCTCCACTATGACCGGATCAGGAGGAATGGCCCTCCGGTTGGGGAAAGGGTTACTAACCGAGGGCTTCAGTAAGGACACATGGAAGACCGGGTGAATCTTCAAAGAATCTGGAAGTTCCAATTCATAAGCCACCTCGTTGATCCTCCTCTTGACCGGGAAGGGGCCCAAGAACTTGGGGCCCAGTTTCCGTGAAGGGCAAGCCAGTTTTAGGTTAGAGCAATGGCAGCCGAGAACGGGAACCATGGATGATGAGGCGCCGAATACTGGCAGGATCATCAGGTCGCCGGCCACGGATGGAGCCCTCATGACACATACGCTGCGTGGGATAGTGGACAGGGCACTTGAGGCAGAACAGAGGCAAGAAGAGGAGGACTTCCTTGCCTCTCAAGGCCCCCTTTATCCAGACAGTGTTCCTTCTGTCCCACCCATCACACAGGAAGAGGATGAGGAGGAGGAGGAGGAGGAGGATTGTGTGAGTATGGAGGTGGAGCCTGGCACTCAGCATCAGCAGCAGCAGTCTTTTAGGGATGATGTACAGTCCCAACAAACCAGTGGACTTGTAAGTGGCTGGGAGGAGGTGGCTGGCGATCATGTCATCCTCAGTGACCCAGAAGACTCCGGACCGAATGCCTCAGCTAACCTACACTGCATGGCCTCCCTGATCCTGCAAAGCCTGCGGAAGGATCCTCGTGTTCTTCGGATCAAGGAGAGGGACCATTACTGGCTGGCCACTCTCCTTGATCCACGGTACAAGGGTAAGGTTGCGGACCTTATCTTGCCGTCGCAGAGGGAGCAGAGGATGAGACATCTCACGGAGGCCTTGCAGAAAGGTCTGTGCAACGCGTTCCCAGAAACTGGGAGGTTACAAACTCCTGGTCCTGGACGACGAGTTGCTGAGGCTTCGGTCAGTAGCAGAAGGAGCGGTGGGGAAGGTGGACGTCTGACCGATGTGTTCAGACAATTTTTTAGTCCGCAGCCCCAAGGTATGATCGGTTCCAGCAACCATCGCCAGCGTCTGATATACATGGTGCAGGAATACCTAGGGGCAAGGTCAGACTTGGACACCTTTCCCACCGAATATCCTCTGGCTTACTGGGTCCTGAGGATGGATCACTGGCCAGAGCTTGCACAGTATGCAATTGAGCTACTGGCCTGTCCTGCATCCAGCGTTCTTTCCGAACGCACATTCAGTGCTGCTGGAGGATTTGTCACCAATCATAGGGTGCGCCTGTCCACCGACTCGGTTGATCGACTGACCTTCATAAAAATGAATCAGTCTTGGATCACCACCAGCTACCAGGCACCTGAAGCGGATATAACTGAATAATGTTCAACAGGTGCATGCAATTACAAATCTTGATCTAATAACTCACAGCAGGGCCCATTCCTGCGCCCACCAAGAGTAACTGTGAGGGCTTACAGTCCTGTGGCAACACCGTCCACCACCACCACCACCACCACCACCACCAAAGGCCCAATTTTTCTGCCCTGTTCAACAGGTGCATGCAATTGCAAATCTTGATCTAATAACTCACAGCAGGGCCCATTCCTGTGCCCACCAAGAGTAACTGTGAGGGTTTACAGTCTTGTGGCTACACCAACATCTAATGGGGCAAATTTCTGCAGAGTATATACTGCAGGCCCCTACTTTCAAATATCCAACTTACAAATGACTCCTACTTGCAAACGGAAAGAGAAAACAGGAAGTGAGAGGAAATCTACCCCTAGGAAGGGAAATTCGATCCTGTTAGATTTAATTTGGGAAAAAGGTATCTCCTCTCTTTATCACCAATCCTTGTTTCAATTAAAACCCCACTTTTCCAAAAACATTTGTCATTGGGACGGAAAGTGAGGTGAAATGTTCTGAACAGATGTGCAAAGACAGCAAATGTTACAGGGGTGATAACCCCTCCCTATGTTCTCCAAAAAGCTTAAAAATAGATTTTTTGCGGATGGAACAACACTTCATAATGTATCTTTTCAGATTCTACTTAAGAACAAACCTACAGTCCGTGTCTTGTTTGCACCGCCTGTATACTGCTGTTCAGAGTATATAGGGTTGTAGGTAAAGGGTTTTATTTTGGGTGCGGGGTCCCCCTTAATATCCATACAAGACCCAAAGGGGCTAGGGTGATGGGGTAGCCATGCCATTTTTCTCAAGGATTTTCAGCCATATGGCGGCCAGGACAAGACATGACATTAAAGCCGCAAGTGGTTTTAAATGGCTTCTTTTTTTCCTTTACAAATGTCATTTTGTGCAAGGACAGTTCTAAACACAGGAAACACATGCCACTTCACAGGCATACTTTAGACAACCCCCAGGAACCATATTTAAAGGAAAATTTCACATTTTTTTTTTTTCACTTTATGCATCATTAAAATGACTGCTCCCAAAAAAACGTTAGTTTTTAAAAGTTATTTTTGCATTGATATATGTCCCCTGGGGCAGGACCCGGGTCCCCAAACCTGTTTTATGACATTGACATGCATATTGGCCGTTGTAATTAGCAATTTTGATTTCGAACGTTCGCGTCCATTATAACGAATAGGGTTCGAAAATTCGCGCAAACTTTCGGTCCGTTCGAAGATTCTGGTGCTAACCGAACCCGGGGGTGTTCGGCTCATCCCTACCCATCACAGTTATGAAGGCCATAAAATGCCCAGATGGCACAAAAAACCCCCCCAAATAACCCCATTTTGGAAAGTAGACACCCCAAGCTATTTTCTGAGAGGCATGGTGAGTATTTTGTAGCTCTCATTTTTTTTTGAAAATGAAGAAAGAAAAAAAAAATGTCATTTTTTTTTTCTTTTTTTTTTCAATTTTCAAAACTTTGTGACAAAAAGCGAGATCTGCAAAATACTCACCATACCTCTCAGCAAATAGCTTGGGGGGTCTACTTTCCAAAATGGGGTCATTTGGGGGTATTTTGTGCCATCTGGGCATTCCATGGCCTCTGAAACTGTGATAGGCAGTGAGGAGTGAATTCAAAAATTCACACCCTTCGAAATCCTGAAGGTGGTGCTTGGGTTTTGGGGTTCCGTACGTGGCTAGGCTCCCAAAATGTCTCACGCATGTGGTATCCCCGTACTCAGGAGAAGCAGCAGAATTTATTTTGAATTTGTATTTTGGGGTGTAATTCCACATATGCCCATGGCATGTTTGAGCAATATATCATTTAGTGACAACTTTGTGCAAAAAAAAAAAAAAAATAATAATAATTATTATTTTTCGCGCAACTTGTGTCAAAATATAAAATATTCCATGGACTCGACATGCCTCTCAGCAAAAAGCTTGGGGTGTCTACTTTCCAAAATGGGGTAATTTGGGGGGGGTTTTGTACTGTCCTGGCATTTTATGCACAACATTTAGACGCTTATGTCACACATTACCCACTCTTCTAACCACTTGAAGACAAAGCCCTTTTCTGACACTTTTTGTTTACATGAGAAAATATTTTTTTTTTGCAAGAAAATTACGTTGAACCCCCAAACAATATATATTTTTTTTTAAAGCAAAGGCCCTACAGATTAAAATGGTGGGTGTTTCATTTTTTTTTTTTTTTACTCAGTATTTGCACAGCGATTTTTCAAACGCATTTTTTAAATTTTAATGCACTAAAACACACTATCTTGCCCAAATATTTGATGAAATAAAAAATTAGATCTTAGGCCGAGTACATGGATACCAAACACGACATGCTTTAAAATTGCGCAGAAACGTGCAGCGGTGACAAACTACATACATTTATTAAAGCATTTAAATGCCTTTACAGGTTACCACTTTAGATTTACGGAGGAGGTCTACTGCTAAAATTACTGCCCTCGATCTGACCTTCGCAGTGATACCTCACATGCATGGTGCAATTGCTGTTTACATATGACGCCAGACCGACACTTGCGTTCGCCTTTGCGCGAGAGCAGGGGGGGAGAGGGGTGCTTTTTTTTGTTAATTATTATTATTGATTTTGCTTTTTTATTTTATTTTTCAACTGTTCCTTTGATTTATATATATTTTTTTATCATTTTTATTGCTATCTCAGGGAATGTAAATATCCCTTATGATAGCAATAGGTAGTGACAGGTACTCTTTTTTGAAAAAATTGGGGTCCATTAGACCCTAGATCTGTCCTCTGCCCTCAAAGCATCTGACCACACCAAGATCGGTGTGATAAAATACTTTCCCAATTTCCCAATGGCGCTGTTTATATCCTGCGAAATATAAGTCATGAAATGCTCGTAGCTTCCGGTTTCTTAGGCCATAGAGATGATTGGAGCCATTCTGGTCTCTGATCCGCTATATGGTCAGCTGGCGGAACCACCGGCTGCATTCTCAGGTTCCCTGTTGGGACAGGAGAGCCAGAGAAAACCATGGAAGACGGTGGGAGGGGGGCATTCCCTCCCACTGCTTGTAAAAGCAGTCTAGAGACTAATTAGCCACTAGGATCGCTTTTA
The DNA here is from genome assembly GCA_028564925.1 of Lithobates sylvaticus. NCBI lineage: Eukaryota > Metazoa > Chordata > Amphibia > Anura > Ranidae > Lithobates > Lithobates sylvaticus. Next base: position 138,301,916 of record CM053028.1, on the reverse strand, counting down.
CATGAAAGCCGACCGATGGCTGAAAAGAATGATACCAAGATAATGCCTAAACCCTCCGGCATCATTCTGGTATAACCACTCAAAGTCCAGCAACATACCAGTACGTTGCTGGCCCTTGTTTGGCATATATTGTAATCTTTTTTTTCATGCAGCCTGTGGGCTGAACGAAAAAAAAAGATTGATCGGTGGGTATGCCCACAATTAGAATACCTCCCTTCATCCACCCACTTCTAATTATGGGCATACATGCACCATTTTGTTTTTAACTGTGGTGGTGAAATCACCTCCAACAGCGCTGGAGTCACGGATTTACAGTGGTGTGAAAAAGTGTTTGCCCCCTTCCTCATTTCCTGTTCCTTTGCATGTTTGTCACACTTAAGTGTTTCGGAACATCAAACCAATTTAAACAATAGTCAAGGACAACACAAGTAAACACAAAATGCAATTTGTAAATGAAGGTGTTTATTATTAAAGGTGAAAAAAAATCCAAACCATCATGGCCCTGTGTGAAAAAGTGATTGCCCCCCTTGTTAAAACATACTATAACTGTGGTTGTCCACACCTGAGTTCAATTTCTCTAGCCACACCCAGGCCTGATTATTGCCACACCTGTTCACAATCAAGGCATCACTTAAATAGGAGCTGTTTGACACAGTAAGGTCCACCAGAAGATCCTTAAAAGCTACACATCATGCCGAGACCCAAAGAAATTCAGGAACAATTGAGAAAGAAAGTAATTGAGATCTATCAGTCTGGAAAGGGTTATAAAGCCATTTCCAAAGCTTTGGGAATCCAGCGAACCACAGTGAGAGCCATTATCCACAAATGGTGAAGACATGGAACAGTGGTGAACCTTCCCAGTAGTGGCCAGCCGCCCAAAATTACCCCAAGAGCGCAGCAACGACTCATCCAAGAGGTCACAAAAGACCCACAACAACGTCCAAGGAACTGCAGGCCTCACTTGCCTCAGTTAAGGTCAGCGTTCATGCCTCCACCATCAGGAAAAGACTGGGCAAAAATGGCCTGCATGGCAGAGTTCCAAGGAGAAAACCACTGCTGAGCAAAAAGAACATCAAAGCTCGTCTCAATTTCTCCACAACACATCTTGATGATCCCCAAGACTTTTGGGACAACATTCTGTGGACCGATGAGACAAAAGTGGAACTCTTTGGAAGGTGTGTGTCCAAGTATATCTGGCGTAGAAGGAACACTGCATTTCAGAAAAAGAACATTATACCAACAGTAAAATATGGTGGTGTTAGTGTGATGGTCTGGGGCTGTTTTGCTGTTTCAGGACCTGGAAGACTTGCCGTGATAAAAGGAACTATGAATTCTGCTGTCTACCAAGAGATCCTGAAGGAGAATGTCCGACCATCTGTTCGTGTACTCAAGCTGAAACAAACTTGGGTTCTGCAGCAGGACAATGATCCTAAACACACCAGCAAGTCCACCACCGAATGGCTGAAGAAAAACAAAATGAAGACTTTGGAGTGGCCTAGCCAAAGTCCTGACCTGAATCCTATTGAGATGTTGTGACCTTAAAAAGGCCATTCATGCTCGAAAACCCTCTAATGTAACTGAGTTAGGACAATTCTGCAAAGATGAGTGGGCCAAAATTCCTCCAGGACGCTGTAAAAGCCTCATTGCACGTTATCGCAAACGCTTGGTTGCAGTTGTTGCTGCTAAGGGTGGCCCAACCAGTTATTAGGTTTAGGGGGCAATCACTTTTTCACACAGGGCCATGATGGTTTGGATTTTTTTTCACCTTTAATAATAAACACCTTCATTTACAAATTGCATTTTGTGTTTACTTGTGTTGTCCTTGACTATTGTTTAAATTGGTTTGATGTTCCGAAACACTTAAGTGTGACAAACATGCAAAGGAACAGGAAATGAGGAAGGGGGCAAACACTTTTTCACACCACTGTATGTATCGTGGGAGCAAACGCTGTTGCTGTCAAGATAAATAAATCCGCGCTGCAGCTGAATGGCGTACCTGCTAAGCAAATTATGGTTAACAATAAAACAAAGTAACATTACAGTATAACAGTAAGATTTACCACACCTGCAAAGCAAATACCAAAAAAAACATAGTAAAAAATAAAACATTTTTTAACGCAACCTGTGCCTAAAATATATATATGCCGAAGCATGGGGGCATCCTCCCGCAAAAAGTTATGCCGCGTACACACGGTCGGAATTTTCCACGGGCAAGCCTCTGTCGGAATTTCAACCGTATGTAGGCGGCATTAGGAGCAAATCACTCCTCCGCCCTCTGCTGCCCCCATGCTTCGGCATATATGCTCTTTTTTTTTAACTGTGATGGTGAAATCACCTCCTACAGCGTTGGAGTCACGGCTATGTATCGTGGGAGCAAACGCTGTTGCTGTCAAGATAGATAAATCCACGCTGCAACTGAATGGCGTACCTGAAAACAAAAAAAAATGGTTAACAATAAAACATTGCAGAATAGAATACAGTAAAAAAGAGAACAATAGAGAGAAAGAGAACAATAAAACAACAACTATTTTTGGTTTTTTTATTTTATATTTTTTTTGTTTTTTATTTTTTACTTTTTTTTTTAAACTTTTGTTTGTAACTGTAACAGTTCTAACGGAACTGTTGTAACGGTTCCAGCGGTTTTGGTCTCAAAATGCGATGGCATTCTTGAGAACGTGTGCCTAGTCTGTGCAATGCTGTACCCTACGCTAATACTCAACTAGTGTATGGTAGCGTTCAAAACATTCACCGATGCAAAGACCAGGATTGTCAGGACAGCGGGGACAATAATAGCGGGTGTCACGCCTAAATCCGCGCTTTCTGCAGACACAACATTTTCTTTGTGGGGCTCGTTGGGTAGGGGTACTCGGGAGGACATGAATAAAATGCCGCTCATGCAGCCGGCTAACTGCATTTGGTTGGGGAATGTGAGGTGGAGCACCGTCTGGAAACAGAAGGGCTCCGATGATCTCTTCCTGGAATTTAAGGAAGGATCCAGTACGTCCTGAAGCTCCGTATAGCACATGAGCGTTCAGCAAAGCTAATTGGAAAAGGTAAATAGACACTTTTTTGTACCAGCGTCTAGCCTTACAGGCAACTAGGTACGGCGCCAACAACTGGTCGTTGAGGTCCACCCCTCCCATGTTTTGGTTGTACTCATGGACACAGAGGGGTTTCGTCACAACACCAGCCGCCGTAGTAATTTGGACCGTCGTGTCTGCATGAAGGGAGGCAAGACCGAAAACATTCTTATTATCCCTCCACTTCATAGCGAGCAAGTTATTACACTTCAAGCAGGCTCTCTCCCCCAGCCTAAGACGGGACTCTACAAGCCGCTGGGGAAAGCCCCGGCGATTAGGTCGCACGGTGCCACATGCTCCAATCTGCTGATCAAACAAATGACTAAACAGTGGCACGCTCATGTAATAATTGTCCACGTACAAGTGGTACCCCTTTCCGAATAAGGGTGACACCAAGTCCCACACAATCTTGCCAGCGCTCCCTATGTAGTCAGGGCAGTTTGTCGGCTCTATGTGGCTATCTTTGCCCTCATAAACCATAAAACTATATGTATAGCCTGTGGCCCTGTCACAGAGCTTATACATCTTGACCCCGTATCTGGCACGCTTGCTGGGAAGGTATTGTTTGAATGACAAGCGACCAGTAAACTTAATCAGGGACTCGTCAACGCAGACAACTTGATGGGGAGTAAACAAGTCTGCAAAACGTTGGTTGAAATGGTTTATGAGGGGCCGAATTTTATAGAGACGATCGTATGCAGGGTCTCCACGAGGACGACAGAGTTCATTGTCGTTGAAGTGCATGAACCGCAAAATCTGTTCGTATCGTGCCCTGGACATGGAGGCAGAGAACACGGGCATATGGTACATCGGCTCAGTGGACCAATATGAACGCAACGTACCCATTTTAACTACGCCCATGATGAGGGCAAGGCCCAGAAAGATCTTAAATTCGGGGACCGTAATTGGTCTCCAATCTCTGGCAAGGGTGGACAACTGGGGATTAGCGGCGATGTGTTGACCAGCGTACAAATTGGTTTGGTCCACAATAGATCTATAGAGATCTTCGGTGAAAAACAGCGAAAAAAAATCAAGTGACGTAAAATCAGCTGTTTCCACCTGAATACCGGGTTGGCCAGTGAATGGGGGAAGTACGGGTTCTGCAGAAGTGGTGGGCACCCAATCAGGATTGGCGAATTCTGCAGGAAGGGCACTATGGGCACGACGGGCCTGTCTTTGTCGTCTTCTTGGTGGCAGCGGGACACTATTTGTGCTTGCCACCTCGCCAGCTGGAACTGCACTTATGGGACTCGCCACGTCACCACGTGATACTGCAGTGCTGGTTTGACTACGTCCAGGGTGTACTAGGCCGCTGGTGCTTGCCTGTTCACCAGAAGGAATAGCGGCTCTAGTACGTCTCTGCCTCCTACGAGCGACCTGCGGTTCCTGCACCTCAACAACAGAAGAAGGAGTTTGGGGTCTGGTACGCCTGACCATAGCAGGGACCACAACTCCGCCGTCAGAGCTATCTGTCATGGAGCCGCTGTCGTCTACTGGGTCGTATTCTGAGCTTGATTCTGACAGATGAGTGACCTCCTCTTCACTATCTGTCATACTCAGAAACAAGTAGGCCTGTTCACTAACTAGTGTACGTTTGACTTGCCATTTTGGGCTCTAAATTTAGTAGTACACTAGTGAGACTCACAGGAAAAAAAAAGCTCCTGACTGTTAGCGACTGAATCAAAACGCTACCAAAAACTGTTAGCGATCGCAGGGATCAGGCCTGACTCTGCGAACGTTGCAGTTATGTGTGCTTAGTGTTTTGTAAGTGACAGTGATCGATCGATACTGCACTTGGGTGGGCTGGGCGGAGGGGGAAAACGCAAGTGCTAGCAGGTATCTGGGCTGATCCCGCTAACAATGCGTTTTTGGGAACCCTAAACAGCTGGGGACGCTAGTATAGATCTGATCAGATCAGATATCGATCTGTTCAGATTCTATACCACTAAGGGAGGTGTATGCTGCGTGCATGGGTGTTTGCGGTACTGGCACTAACCCGACGCTGCCTGGGGCGACGCAGACCCTATTTGACTCTAAAACCTTACTTATATCACCCGCCGGGCGATCAGGGGGTTAAATCTTTATTAGGTAATAAACGGCGGGTGCCCTGAAACTATAAAAAATAAACTAACTGACCAGCGTCACCCGTAACAGTTATATGGTGATCACTGGTGAAAGGGTTAACTAGGGGCAATCAGGGGTTAAAACCTTTAGTAGGTAGTATATGGGGGTCCCTGACCCTATAAAACGCTGCGGCAAACCTAAATACCTACCTCCCTAACTAGCGTCAACTGTGACACTAATACAGCGATCAAAAAAACGCTTAGTGAGACTGGTGACGGGGGGTGATCACGGGGCTAAACCTTTATTAGGGGGGGTTCCTAGACCTAAAGGGGGCTAAATCTAACTGCCCTAACAGTTATTAGGGTCACAATGCACCAATGCAGTTAACAGTTAAAAAAAAAAAAAACTGCTTTGGTGTCACTGTGACAGGGGGTGGGGGGGGGGGGGGGGGTGGGGTGTGAAAAGTGTGCCTAAAGTGTTCTACTCTTAGTGTAGTGTTGTGCAACTTACGTGTCTTCTCTCCTCGGCGTCGGTTCGAAAAGACCGCCACGAGGAGAGATGACCTCACTTCCTCTAGCTCTGTACACAATACAGAGCCAGAGGAAGCATTCCATTGGCTGGGAGTGATCGCGAGGGGGGGGGCACGAATGAGTGCCCCCCCTCATCTCCGATCCCTCCCCCAATGTCCCGGACAATTACAGGCATGGGGGCGGGTATGACGGGGCTAGAGGAAGTGTTTGATTGGCTGTGAGCGATCGCGAGGGGGGGGCCACGAATGAGTGGCCTCCCCCTCATCTCCGATCGCTCCCCCAACGATGCCGACTGCCGCAGGCACCGGGGGGGGGCTGATGAGGCCCCCCACCCGCAGGCAGGTAGGGACTTATATATACTCCCTCCTGCCTGTACGTGCCATTCTGCCAACGTATATCGTCGCGCGGCGGTCGGCAAGTGGTTAATCCTTCAAACATCTAGGAGATGATGCGCTCTCATAAGTTTATGGAAGGAGGTCGAGAGGTGGTTGGCTGTGGTGGCCATCATGGTGGGCAATAGTATATGCCTATCAATGCCAGGTGACTTGGTCACGTTAAAATCCTCACCGGTAACCATAAAAGGTTGGGAGAATTTGTCTAGGTTGTCAAATACTGTGGAAAGGAACTTCATTTGGAGCATAGGCATTAACTAGAGTAAGGGAGTGAGTGAGGAATGTGGAATCCAAGATGATAAATCTGCACTGGGGATCTAAGTATGAAGATTTGATGCACAGGGGGCATAAGCGTTTAACTAAAATCGCCACTCCTGCTTTCCCAGATGGGTCAGAGGCCATAAAGGCTGTTGGGAAGTGTTTGCAAGCAAATTTAAAGGATCCCCTAGGGCGGAAATGGGTCTCTTGGATCATTATCACATCAGCCCTGGAAGATTTAAACTCTTTCAAAGCTAACCACCTGGTTAGGGCAGAGGACGGAGCCTGAGTCTCACACGTTCTTGCTGCTTGGTAAACCCTCGCTCATGCGTGGAAACAACCCTTTCTTAATATTTGGTAAAGTTAAACAGAGACTCATGGGCATTATAGTAGATGAGAAGCTCACTTATTTCCTGGAGTACACACATGCTCAATACCTTAAAGTCGGGGGCCCTTGACTTGGCTACTATGCTCAGGCAAATATAGCTTGCGCTCTATTCTCCTTGTGAGTTCTACTGCTTGTGGATCCTGAGGCCCCCTGGTCAGACCACTTGAGCTCAATTTTATCTTCTCTCCCTCTGTTTCCCTCTCCCTCCTTCTGGGCAAGCCTCTCCACTGCTCTCTGCCTCTAATTCTTCTGTTGACCTATATAGATGAGCTGCATCTGTCTCTCCCTTAACTCTTTTCCACCCCCAATGCTTTGGCACGAGCCAGGAGTTAGTGGACCCCTTTAAACACCCTTTTTTTTCTTCTTTTCCCTTTGTATTTCTCCTTTCTTTTTTCTATTTACTGCTCAGCGAGGCCTTCCCTCTCAATATTGAAGAGCGATCTCCATTTTGACTACAGGACTACCCTTTATTCTTATATGTCTCCTATACTAGCTCTGTCACTGTTTTATACAGCACAATTTTGCTTGTGACTTTTGTTACTACAATGTAACTCAGGTTTTTCATGCCTCGTTCTGATTTGTTGTTTAAACTGTGTTTTAGTACTGCTGCCTTCTGTCCCCAGCTTCTTTTTTGTAATTTTTTAAAACTATAATAAAACTCTTTGGGAAACAAACTCACAATTTTTTTGGATACCGGGTACTTCGCCTTTCCTCATTTCAAAGTCTGTAATGCAATTTCAAGAACCACTATAAGAACACTGTTTTTAA
>CM053028.1:138253302-138293964 GCA_028564925.1 Lithobates sylvaticus | reverse complement strand
TGGTGCTGGTGCCACAACACTGCAACCCCTCACAGATACTGTACTTGGAGCACAGCAGTCACACGTGTTGCGAAGCATTTTTTTAAAAAAATTGTAATACCCGCCCCTGTTAAACAGGGGCTGAAAAATTGTGCCTTAGGCACTGGTGCTGGTGCCACAACACTGCAACCCCTCACAGATACTGTACTTGGAGCACAGCAGTCACACTTGTTGCGAAGCATTTTTATAAAAAATTGTAAGTACCCGCCCCTGTTAAACAGGGGCTGAAAAATTGTGCCTTAGGCACTGGTGCTGGTGCCACAACACTGCAACCCCTCACAGATACTGTACTTGGAGCACAGCAGTCACACGTGTTGCGAAGCATTTTTTTAAAAAATTGTAAGTACACGCCCCTGTTAAACAGGGGCTGAAAAATTGTGCCTTAGGCACTGGTGCTGGTGCCACAACACTGCAACCCCTCACAGATACTGTACTTGGAGCACAGCAGTCACACGTGTTGCGAAGCATTTTTTTATAAAAAATTGTATGTACACGCCCCTGTTAAACAGGGGCTGAAAAATTGTGCCTTAGGCACTGGTGTGGTGGCATGGATCATTGAGGAGGAGGAAGAGGATAGTCAGTGAACATAAGAGGACAGTCACTCAGCATCAGCATAGGCAGTCTTGAAGGGATGTGACATTAAAAATTATTCGGTTATATCCGCCTCAGGTGCCTGGTAGCTGGTGGTGATCCAAGACTGATTCATTTTGATGAAGGTCAGTCGATCAACCGAGGCGGTGGACAGGCGCACCCTATGATCGGTGACAAATCCTCCAGCAGCACTGAATGTGCGTTCGGAAAGAACGCTGGAGGCAGGACAGGCCAGTAGCTCAATTGCATACTGTGCAAGCTCTGGCCAGTGATCCATCCTCAGGACCCAGTAAGCCAGAGGATTTTCGGTGGGAAAAGGTGTCCAAGTCTGACCTTGCCCCAAGGTATTCCTGCACCATGTATATCAGACGCTGGCGATGGTTGCTGGAACCGATCATACCTTGGGGCTGCGGACTAAAAAATTGTCTGAACGCATCGGTCAGACGTCCACCTTCCCCACCGCTCCTTCTGCTACTGACCGAAGCCTCAGCAACTCGTCGCCCAGGACCAGGAGTTTGTAGCCTCCCAGTTTCTGGGAACGCGTTGCACAGACCTTTCTGCAAGGCCTCCCTGAGATGTCTCATCCTCTGCTCCCTCTGCGACGGCAAGATAAGGTCCGCAACCTTACCCTTGTACCGCGGATCAAGGAGAGTGGCCAGCCAGTAATGGTCCCTCTCCTTGATCCGAAGAACACGAGGATCCTTCCGCAGGCTTTGCAGGATCAGGGAGGCCATGCAGCGTAGGTTAGCTGAGGCATTCGGTCCGGAGTCTTCTGGGTCACTGAGGATGACATGATCGCCAGCCACCTCCTCCCAGCCACGTACAAGTCCACTGGTTTGTTGGGACTGTACATCATCCCTAAAAGACTGCTGCTGCTGATGCTGATGCTGAGTGCCAGGCTCCACCTCCATGCTCACACAATCCTCCTCCTCCTCCTCCTCCTCCTCCTCATCCTCTTCTGTGTGATGGGTGGGACAGAAGGAACACTGTCCGGATAAAGGGGGCCTTGAGAGGCAAGGAAGTCCTCCTCTTCCTGCCTCTGTTCTGCCTCAAGTGCCCTGTCCATTATCCCACGCAGCGTATGCTCCAACAGGTGGACAAGAGGGACAGTGTCACTGATGCATGCACTGTCACTGCTCACCATCCTCGTGGCCTCCTCAAATGGTGAGAGGACAGTGCATGCATCCCTGATCATGCTCCACTGACGTGGGGAAAAAAAACCAAGCTCCCCTGACCCTGTCCTGGTGCCGTAGTCGCAAAGGTACTCATTGATGGCCCTCTGCTGCGTGTGCAGTCGCTGCAGCATGGCCAACGTTGAGTTCCACCTGGTGGGCATGTCACATATTAGGCGGTTCTTGGGCAGGTTCAGCTCCTTTTGCAGCTCAGTCAGCCGAGCACTGGCATTATAAGATCGGCGGAAATGCACACAGACTTTCCTGGCCTGCCTCAGGACATCCTGTAAGCCTGGGAACCTGCCCAAGAACCGCTGCACCACCAGGTTGAGGACGTGAGCCATGCAGGGCACATGGGTGAGCTGCCCCTGTCGCAGGGCGGAGAGGAGGTTGGTGCCATTGTCAGAAACGACCATTCCTGGCTTAAGCTGACGTGGCGTCAACCACCTCTCGGCCTGCCCCTGCAGAGCTGCCAGAACCTCTGGCCCAGTGTGGCTCCTGTCCCCCAAACACACCAGCGCAAGCACGGCATGGCATCTTTTTGCCTGCGTACTTGCGTAGCCCCTTGTACGCCTACGGAGCACCGCTGGTTCCAAGGACAGAGCACTGGAGGAAGAAGAAGAGGAGGGGGTGGAGGAGAGAGGTGTGTCACAACCAGTAGCAGTAGTAGCGTTTTGGAGGCGTGGTGGCGGAACAACCTCCAACACTACTGCACCTTGTCCTGCATCCCTCCCAGCTGCCAATAGAGTGACCCAATGGGCCGTGAAAGAAAGGTACCGTCCCTGTCCATGCCTGCTGGACCATGAGTCAGCGGTAATATGCACCTTACCGCTGACCGCCCTGTCCAGCGAGGCATGGACATTGCCCTCCACATGCCGGTAGAGAGACGGAATCGCCTTCCGTGAGAAAAAGTGGCGTTTGGGAACCTGCCACTGAGGAACCGCACATTGAACAAACTCACGGAAGGGGGCCGAGTCTACCAACTGAAAAGGCAGCAGTTGAAGTGCTAGCAATTTAGCCAGGCTAGCATTCAACCGCTGGGCATGTGGATGGCTGGGAGTGTACTTCTTTCTACGGTCCAGCAGCTGGGGCAGGGAAATTTGCCTGCTGCAATCGGACGTCGGTGTACTGCAAGTACTTGGTTGTGACACACCTAATTCTACACCTTCAGTCCTCTCAGAGCAGCTTTCAGAGAGGACTGAAGGTGTAGTGGGGATGGAGATCCCAGCTGAGGAGGAGCAAGGAGAGGTCCGCTTAGTTCTTTGGTGTGGGTCTTTTATGTGTGCCTGCCAACGAGCTGCATGGCAGGTCGCCATATGTCTGGTCATGCTTGTGGTGCCCAAGCGGCTGATGTTTTGGCCACGCGAGAGATACGCTTGAGACAAATATTGCAAATAGCAGTGGTGCGATCTGATGCACTCGTCTCAAAAAAGGCCCACACCAAAGAACTTTTCTGATAACGTGCAGAGGCAGCGCCCTGCACAGGCGGAGCTCTGCGGTGTTGTACAGTTGCTGTGCTGGCCTCTACCTGGCCTCCAGGGGGCATCCTGCCTCTTGGACATGTGACGCCGCATCCTCCTCCTCCTCCTCCTCCTCCTCCTCCTCATCCTCTCTCCCCTTCAGGCACCCACGTGGAGTCAGTGACCTCATCATCCCCTCCCTCTTCACCACTAGAGCAAACCTGGCAGTAAGCTGCAGCTGGTGGAACAGTACTGCCAGATTCCTCAAGCTGGGTATCATCATCCGAGCCTTCGAATCGTTGGGCATCCTCCTGGAGCATGTACCCAACACTGTGCTCAAAGAGTTCGGGGGACTCCTCAGGAGGACATGGTGGGTCTAGGGAAGGGGTGGCTGATGATGCTCTGCCAGTACCCTGAGCCTGGGTGAGAGAGGATGAGGAGGATGAGGAGGGCTTGGTCATCCATTCTACCAAGCCTTCAGCATGATGCGGCTCCACATGTCCAGCTGCCGAAAACAAAGACGCGCGTGTCCCATGGCCACGTGCTGATGACGATGCACGACCACGTCCACGGCCACGGCCACGTCCACTAGAAACAGAGCCTGCCTGCCCTGTGTTCTTGGCTCTGCACGCTCTGCCTCCCCTTGGCGGTCTTCCAGCCATTGTAGTCGGTAGTCCTGTGGGTGCTGCTGAGAAGAAAATATAGGAGCTCTGTGTGATGCCACTAACACACTAGAAGTCCTATGGGTGCTTCTGCAAAGAAAATAGAGGAGCTCTGTGTGATGCCACTAACACACTAGAAGTCCTGTGGGTGCTGCTGAAAAGAAAATATAGGAGCTCTGTGTGATGCCACTAACACACTAGAAGTCCTATGGGTGCTTCTGCAAAGAAAAAGAGGAGCTCTGTGTGATGCCTCTAACACACACTAGAAGTCCTGTGGGTGCTTCTGCAAAGAAAATAGAGGAGCTCTGTGTGATGCCACTAACACACTAGAAGTCCTGTGGGTGCTTCTGCAAAGAAAATAGAGGAGCTCTGTGTGATGCCACTAACACACTAGAAGTCCTGTGGGTGCTTCTGCAAAGAAAATAGAGAGCTCTGTGTGATGCCACTAACACACTAGAAGTCCTGTGGGTGCTGCTGAAAAGAAAATATAGGAGCTCTGTGTGATGCCACTAACACACTAGAAGTCCTATGGGTGCTTCTGCAAAGAAAATAGAGGAGCTCTGTGTGATGCCACTAACACACTAGAAGTCCTGTGGGTGCTTCTGCTGAGAAAATATAGGAGCTCTGTGTGATGCCACTAACACACTAGAAGTCCTGTGGGTGCTTCTGAGAAGAAAATATAGGAGCTCTGTGTGATGCCACTAACACACTAGAAGTCCTATGGGTGCTGCTCTGTGTGATGCCACTAACACACTAGAAGTCCTGGGTGCTTCTGCAAAGAAAAATAGAGGAGCTCTGTGTGATGCCACTAACACACTAGAAGTCCTGTGGGTGCTTCTGGAAAGAAAATAGAGGAGCTCTGTGTGATGCCACTAAACCACTAGAAGTCCTATGGGTGCTTCTGCAAAGAAAATAGAGGAGCTCTGTGTGATGCCACTAACACACTAGAAGTCCTGTGGGTGCTGCTGAGAAGAAAAATATAGGAGCTCTGTGTGATGCCACTAACACACTAGAAGTCCTGTGGGTGCTTCTGCAAAGAAAATATAGGAGCTCTGTGTGATGCCACTAACACACTTCAAGTCCTGTGGGTGCTTCTGGGAAGAAAATAGAGGAGCTGTGTGTGATGCCACTAACACACTAGAAGTCCTGTGGGTGCTTCTGGAAAGAAAATAGAGGAGCTCTGTGTGATGTGATGGGACTAACACACTAGAAGTCCTATAGGTGCTTCTGAGAAGAAAATATAGGAGCTCTCTGTGTGATGGGACTAACACACTAGAAGTCCTATAGGGTGCTTCTGGGAAGAAAAATATAGGAGCTCTGTGTGATGGGACTAACACACTTCAAGTCCTATAGGTGCTTCTGGGAAAAAAAAATATAGGAGCTCTGTGTGATGGGACTAACACACTTCAAGTCCTATAGGTGCTTCTGGGAAGAAAAATATAGGTCTGTGTGATGGGACTAACACACTTCAAGTCCTATAGGTGCTTCTGGGAACAAAATATAGGATCTGTGTGTGATGGGACTAACACACTTCAAGTCCTATGGTGCTTCTGGGAACAAAATATATGAACTAACCACTTCAAGTCCTATAGGTGCTTCTGGGAAGAAAAATATAGGTCTGTGTGATGGGACTAACACACGTCAAGTCCTATAGGTGCTTCTGGAGACAAAATATAGGATCTCTGTGTGATGGGACTAACACACTTCAAGTCCTATAGGTGCATCTGGGAAGAAAAAGTAGGTCTGTGTGATGGGACTAACACACTTCAAGTCCTATAGGTGCTTCTGGGAAACAAAATATAGGATCTCTGTGTGATGGGACTAACACACTTCAAGTCCTATAGGTGCTTCTGGGAAGAAAATATAGGTCTCTGTGTGATGGGACTAACACACTTCAAGTCCTATAGGTGCTTCTGGGAACAAATATATATGATCTCTGTGTGATGGGACTAACACACTTCAAGTCCTATAGGTGCTTCTGGGAAGAAAATATAGGTCTGTGTGTGTGATGGGACTAACACACTTCAAGTCCTATAGGTGCTTCTGGGAACAAAATATAGGATCTGTGTGATGGGACTAACACACTTCAAGTCCTATAGGTGCTTCTGGGAACAAAATATATGATCTCTGTGTGATGGGACTAACACACTTCAAGTCCTATAGGTGCTTCTGGGAACAAAATATAGATCTGTGTGTGATGGGACTAACACACTTCAAGTCCTATAGGTGCTTCTGGGAACAAAATATATGATCTCTGTGTGATGGGACTAACACACTTCAAGTCCTATAGGTGCTTCTGGGAACAAAATATAGGTCTCTGTGTGATGGGACTAACACACTTCAAGTCCTATAGGTGCTTCTGGGAACAAAATATATGATCTCTGTGTGATGGGACTAACACACTTCAAGTCCTATAGGTGCTTCTGGGAACAAAATATATATCTCTGTGTGATGGGACTAACACACTTCAAGTCCTATAGGTGCTTCTGGGAACAAAATATATATCTGTCTGTGTGATGGGACTAACACACTTCAAGTCCTATAGGTGCTTCTGGGAACAAAATATATGATCTCTGTGTGATGGGACTAACACACTTCAAGTCCTATAGGTGCTTCTGGGAACAAAATATAGGATCTGTGTGTGATGGGACTAACACACTTCAAGTCCTATAGGTGCTTCTGGGAAAAAATATATGATCTCTGTGTGATGGGACTAACACACTTCAAGTCCTATAGGTGCTTCTGGGAACAAAATATATGTGATGGGACTAACACACTTCAAGTCTATAGGTGCTTCTGGGAAGAAAATATAGGTGTGTGATGGGACTAACACACTTCAAGTCCTATAGGTGCTTCTGGGAACAAAATATATGATCTCTGTGTGATGGGACTAACACACTTCAAGTCCTATAGGTGCTTCTGGGAAGAAAATATAGGTCTCTGTGTGTGATGGGACTAACACACTCAAGTCCTATAGGTGCTTCTGGGAACAAAATATATGATCTCTGTGTGATGGGACTAACACACTTCAAGTCCTATAGGTGCTTCTGGGAAGAAAATATAGGTGTGTGTGATGGGACTAACACACTTCAAGTCCTATAGGTGCTTCTGGGAACAAAATATATGATCTGTGTGATGGGACTAACACACTTCAAGTCCTATAGGTGCTTCTGGGAAGAAAATATAGGTCTCTGTGTGATGGGACTAACACACTTCAAGTCCTATAGGTGCTTCTGGGAACAAAAATATATGATCTCTGTGTGATGGGACTAACACACTTCAAGTCCTAGGTGCTTCTGGGAACAAAATATATCTCTGTGTGATGGGCTAACACACTTCAAGTCCTATGGTGCTTCTGGGAAAAAATATATGGTCTCTGTGTGATGGGACTAACACACTTCAAGTCCTATAGGTGCTTCTGGGAACAAAATATGATCTCTGTGTGATGGGACTAACACACTTCAAGTCCTATAGGTGCTTCTGGGAACAAAATATAGATCTCTGTGTGATGGGACTAACACACTTCAAGTCCTATAGGTGCTTCTGGGAAGAAAATATAGGATCTCTGTGTGATGGGACTAACACACTTCAAGTCCTATAGGTGCTTCTGGGAACAAAATATAGATCTCTGTGTGATGGGACTAACACACTTCAAGTCCTATAGGTGCTTCTGGGAAGAAAATATAGGATCTCTGTGTGATGGGACTAACACACTTCAAGTCCTATAGGGAACAAAATATAGGTCTGTGATGGGACTAACACACTTCAAGTCCTAGGTGCTTCTGGGAACAAAATATATGATCTCTGTGTGATGGGACTAACACACTTCAAGTCCTATAGGTGCTTCTGGGAAGAAAATATAGGTCTGTGTGTGTGATGGGACTAACACACTTCAAGTCCTATAGGTGCTTCTGGGAACAAAATATATGATCTCTGTGTGATGGGACTAACACACTTCAAGTCCTATAGGTGCTTCTGGGAAGAAAATATAGGTCTGTGTGATGGGACTAACACACTTCAAGTCCTATAGGTGCTTCTGGGAACAAAATATATGATCTCTGTGTGTGTGATGGGACTAACACACTTCAAGTCCTATAGGTGCTTCTGGGAACAAAATATATGATCTCTGTGTGATGGGACTAACACACTTCAAGTCCTATAGGTGCTTCTGGGAACAAAATATATATCTCTGTGTGTGTGATGGGACTAACACACTTCAAGTCCTATAGGTGCTTCTGGGAACAAAATATAGGATCTCTGTGTGATGGGACTAACACACTTCAAGTCCTATAGGTGCTTCTGGGAAGAAAATATAGATCTCTGTGTGATGGGACTAACAAACACTTCAAGTCCTATAGGTGCTTCTGGGAACAAAATATAGGAGATCTGCCTTCCTGCCACTAACACACTACAAGTCCTATAGGTGCTTCTGGGAACAAAATATAGGAGCTCTGCCTGCCTGCCACGAACACACTACAAGTCCTATAGGTGCTTTCTGGGAACAAAATATAGGAGCTCTGCTCTGCCTGCCTGCCACGAACACACTACAAGTCCTATAGGTGCTTCTGGGAACAAAATATAGGAGCTCTGCTCTGCCTGCCTGCCACGAACACACTACAAGTCCTATAGGTGCTTCTGGGAACAAAATATAGGAGCTCTGCCTGCCTGCCACGAACACACTACAAGTCCTATAGGTGCTTCTGGGAACAAAATATAGGAGCTCTGCCTGCCTGCCTGCCACGAACACACTACAAGCCCCTCTTTCTAAATCAATCTTTCTAAATGAATCTATCTAACTCAATCTCTCTAAGTAAATCTCTCTAACTAACTAAATCCAGCAGAGTGTCACAGAACTATCCTGCTCTATCTACGCCGGAACAGCATGTGACCGGCGCAGACGGCGTGGCGGCCTTTTATAGGGGGGGGGGGCGTGTACTAAAGCCCCTGAGCTGTAATTGGCTACAGGCGTCCTGCCTGTAGCCAATTATGGCTCTTCGAGTTTCCGGGGCTGTGATTGGCCAAGCATGCGGGGTCACAGTGCATGCTTGGCCAATCATCAGCCAGCAATGCACTGCGCCGGCCGCGCCGGCCGCAATGCATTGCGGGGCCGCTCGCATCACACGAACGTGATGCGAGCGGCCAAAATAGTTCTGGCTCGCCGAGCGAGCGGCCAAAATAGTTCTGGGCTCGCCGAGCGAGCGAACGCCCGGTGCTCGATGCGAACATGGGTTCGCATCGAGCACCCGGGCCCATCAATGCAAAAAGAAGTTTTAAAAACTAACGTTTTTTCGGGAGCAGTCACTTTAATGATGCATAAAGTGAAAAAAAAAAGTTAAATATTCCTTTAAATATGGTACCTGGGGGATGTCTAAAGTATGCCTGTGAAGTGGCATGTGTTTCCCGTGTTTAGAACTGTCCCTGCACAAAATGACATTTGTAAAGGAGAAAAAGAAGCTCTTTAAAACCGCTTGCGGCTTTAATGTCATGTCTTGTAATGGCAATATGGCTAAAAATCCTTGAGAAAAATGGCATGGCTACCCCATCACCCCCCCCCCCCCCCACCCCCAGCCCCTTTGGGTCTTGTATGGATATTAAGAGGAACCCCGCACCCAAAATAAAACCCTATACCTACAACCCTATATACTCTGAACAGCAGTATACAGGCGGTGCAAACAAGACAGGGACTGTAGGTTTGTTCTTAAGTAGAATCTGAACAGGTACATTTTTAAGTGTAGCTCCATCCAAAAAAAATCTATTTTTAAGCTTTTTGGAGAACATAGGGAGGGGTTATCACCCCTGTAACATTTGCTGTCTTTGCACATCTGTTCAGAACATTTCACCTCACTTTCCGTCCCAATGACAAATGTTTTTGGAAAAGTGGGGTTTTGATTGAAACAAGGATTGGTGATAAAGCATCAGTAGAGAGGAGATACCTTTTTCCCAAATTAAATCTAACAGGATAGATTTCCTCCCACTTCCTGTTTTCTCCTTCCGTTTGCAAATAGGAGTCGTTTTTAAGTTGGATGTTTGAAAGTAGGGGCCTGCCGTATATACTCTGCAGAAATTTGCCCCATTAGATGTTGGTGTAGCCACAACACTGTAAGCCCTCACAGTTACTCTTGGTGGGCACAGGAATTGGCCCTGCTGTGAATTATTAGATCAAGATTTGTAATTGCATGCACCTGTTGAACAGGGCAGAAAAATTGGGCCTTTGGTGGTGGTGGTGGTGGACGGTGTTGCCACAAGACTGTAAGCCCTCACAGTTACTCATGGTGGGCGCAGAAATGGGCCCTGCTGTGAATTATTAGATCAAGATTTGTAATTGCATGCCCTGTTGAACAGGGCAGAAAAATTGGGCCTTTGGTGGTGGTGGTGGTGGACGGTGTTGCCACAAGACTGTAAGCCCTCACAGTTACTCTTGGTGGGCGCAGGAATGGGCCCTGCTGAGAATTATTAGATCAATATTTGTAATTACACGCCCCTGTTTAAACAGGGGCTGAAAAATTGGGCCTTTGGTGGTGGACGGTGTTGCCACAAGACTGTAAGCCCTCACAGTTACTCTTGGTGGGCGCAGGAATGGGCCCTGCTGTGAACTATTAGATCAAGATTTGTAATTACACGCCCCTGTTAAACAGGGTCTGAAAAATTGTGTCTAAGGCACTGGTGCTGGTGCCACAACACTGCAACACCTCACAGATACTGTACTTGGAGCACAGCAGTCAGACCTGTTGCGAAGCATTGCTTAAAAAATTGTAATTACACGCCCCTGTTATACAGGGGCTGAAAAATTGTGCCTTAGGCACTGGTGCTGGTGCCACAACACTGCAACCCCTCACAGAAACTGTACTCTGAGCACAGCAATGAGACCTGTTGCAAAGCATTGCATAAAAAATTGTAATTACACACCCCTGTTAAACAGGGGCTGAAAAATTGGGCCTTAGCCACTGGTGTGGTGGCACCCAGAAACAAAAATGTTCTTCCAAGCTATCAAGGAATGGATCATTGAGGAGGAGGAAGAGGATAGTCAGTGAACATAACAGGACAGTCACTCAGCATCAGCATAGGCAGTCTTGAAGGGATGTGACATTATAAATTATTCAGTTATATCCGCTTCAGGTGCCTGGTAGCTGGTGGTGATCCAAGACTGATTCATCTTTATGAAGGTCAGTCGTTCAACCTAGTCGGTGGACAGGCGCACTCTGTCATCGGTGACAAAGCCTCCAGCAGCACTGAATGTGCGTTCGGGAAAGAACGCTGGATGCAGGACAGGCCAGTAGCTCAATTGCATACTGTGCAAGCTCTGGCCAGTGATCCATCCTCAAGACCCAGTAAGCCAAAGGATTTTCAGTGGGAAAGGTGTCCAAGTCTGACCTTGCCCCTAGGTATTCCTGCACCATGTATATCAGACGCTGGCGATGGTTGCTGGAACCGATCATACCTTGGGGCTGCGGACTAAAAAATTGTCTGAACGCATTGGTCAGACGTCCACCTTCCCCACCGCTCCTTCTGCTACTGACCGAAGCCTCAGCAACTCGTCGTCCAGGACCAGGAGTTTGTAACCTCCCAGTCTCTGGGAACGCATTGCACAGACCTTTCTGCAAGGCCTCCCTGAGATGTCTCATCCTCTGCTCCCTCTGCGACGGCAAGATAAGGTCCACAACCTTACCCTTGTACGGTGGATCAAGGAGAGTGGCCAGCCAGTAATGGTCCCTCTCCTTGATCCGAAGAATACGAGGATCCTTCCGCAGGCTTTGCAGGATCAGGGAGGCCATGCAACGTAGGTTAGCTGAGGCATTCAGTCCGAAGTCTTCTGGGTCACTGAGGACGACATGATTGCCAGCCACCTCCTCCCAGCCACGTACAAGTCCACTGGTTTGTTGGGACTGTACATCATCCCTAAAAGACTGCTGCTGCTGCTGCTGCTGATGCTGAGTGCCAGGCTCCACCTCCATGCTCACACAATCCTCCTCCTCCTCCTCTTCCTGTGTGATGGGTGGGAGAGAAGGAACACTGTCTGGATAAAGGGGCCTTGAGAGGCAAGGAAGTCCTCCTCTTCCTGCCTCTGTTCTGCCTCAAGTGCCCTGTCGATTATCCCACGCAGCGTATGCTCCAACAGGTGGACAAGAGGTACAGTGTCACTGATGCATGCACTGTCACTGCTCACCATCCTTGTGGCCTCCTCAAATGGTGACAGGACAGTGCATGCATCCCTGATCATGCTCCACTGACATGGGGGAAAAAAACCAAGCTCCCCTGACCCTGTCCTGGTGCCGTAGTCGCACAGGTACTCATTGATGGCCCTCTGCTGCGTGTGCAGTCGCTGCAGCATGGCCAACGTTGAGTTCCACCTGGTGGGCATGTCACATATAAGGCGGTTCTTGGGCAGGTTCAACTCCTTTTTCAGCTCAGCCAGCCGAGCACTGGCATTATACGATCGGCGGAAATGCACACAGACTTTCCTGGCCTGCCTCAGGACATCCTGTAAGCCTGGGTACCTGCCCAAGAACCGCTGCACCACCAGGTTGAGGACGTGAGCCATACAGGGCACATGGGTCAGCTGCCCCTGTCGCAGGGCGGAGAGGAGGTTGGTGCCATTGTCAGAAACCACCATTCCTGGCTTAAGCTGGTGTGGCGTCAACCACCTCTCGGCCTGCCCCTGCAGAGCTGCCAGAACCTCTGCCCCAGTGTGGCTCCTGTCCCCCAAACACACCAGCGCAAGCACGGCATGCCATCTTTTTGCCTGCGTACTCGCGTAGCCCCTTGTACGCCTACGGAGCACCACTGGTTCCGAGGACAGAGCACTCGAAGAGGCCATGGAGGAAGAAGAAGAGGAGGGGGTGGAGGAGAGAGGTGTGTCACAACCAGTAGTAGCATTTTGGAGGCGTGGTGGCGGAACAACCTCCAACACTACTGCACCTTGTCCTGCATCCCTCCCAGCTGCCAATAGAGTGACCCAATGGGCCGTGAAAGAAAGATAACGTCCCTGTCCATGCCTGCTAGACCATGAGTCAGCGGTAATATGCACCTTACCGCTGACCGCCCTGTCCAGCGAGGCATGGACATTGCCTTCCACATGCCGGTAGAGAGCCAGAATCGCCTTCTGTGAGGAAAAGTGGCGTTTGGGAACCTGCCACTGAGGAACCGCACATTGAACAAACTCACAGAAGGGGGCAGAGTCTACCAACTGAAAAGGCAACAGTTGAAGTGCTAGCAATTTAGCGAACGCCCGGTGCTCGATTCGAACGTGGGTTCGAATCGAACACCGGGCCCATCCCTAATCAGGAGTCAGCTCACTCTAGGTTGCCTGTGGTGACTCAGCTGGGTAGTGCTCAGATCTGTATTCTGGCAATGACTCCATTCCTTTCTTCACCAGGGATGGCGCCAGGCTGTGCAGCTTTACCTCTGGTGGCACAGGGCAGCGGGGTTCTCTTTCTGATGGCGTCCCCTCAGCACTGTCCTCTCCCTGGAGTCCTGGGTGCACTTCCCCAAAAGCTTTCCCGTGCTCCTGGCGCTCTCTCTCTCTACCCTCCTCTATTATTCTGCTGAGCATGCTATGTGGGTAGCAGTTTCCGGGTCACAATGGGGCCACCAGTCCTCGGGACTACTTGTCCCACTATCCTTTTCTCTGCTCCCTTTTTATTGTATTTATTCCCTGGCCAATGAAGGAGGGAGAAAAAACATAGCGGGCAGCTGACCTGGCAAGTGCCGCTCACTAGTACAGCAGAGCGAGGAGGAGAGGGAGGGGGGGTCTAAGAGCCCGCAGCTGCTCCCTCTCCACTCAGACACAGGCGTTCCGATCTCCGGCTGCTTCGCTCTCCTCCTCTGACAGGAGGAGGGAGGGGGATGGGCAGTAAACACAGAGAGCCCTCTTCCCATTGATAACAGGGACGGCGGTGGCACAGTCTCTCCTCCCCTGATCCACTTCTGCGTACCTCCCAACTTTTAAAGTTGAGAATGGTGGACATTCTGGGGAGAGAGAGTGACCTGCGGCAAGCGCAGCTTATATCAAAGTGCCCATCAGAGCCCCCCCAGCAGGTGTCCCCCAGCAGGTGTCCCCCATCAAAGCCCCCCCCAGCAGGGGTCCCCATCAGAGCCCCCCACAGCAGGTGTCCCCCATCAGAGCCCCCCGCACAGGTGTCCCCCATTAGAGCCCCCCCCCACAGCAGGTGTCTCCCATCAGAGCCCCCCCCCCACAGCAGGTGTCTCCCATCAGAGCCCCCCCCCCACAGCAGGTGTGCCCCATTAGAGCTCCCCCACAGCAGGTGTGCCCCATCAGAGCCCCCCAGCAGGTGTCCCCCATCAGAGCCCCCCCCACAGCAGGTGTCCCCAATCAGAGCCCCCCCACAGCAGGTGTCCCCCATCAGAGCCCCCCCCCAGCAGATGTCCCCCATCAGAGCCCCCCCACAGCAGATGTCCCCCATCAGAGATCCCCCCGCAGCAGGTGTCCCCCATCAGAGCTCCCTCCGCAGCAGGTGTCCCCCAACAGAGCCCCCCCAGCAGGTGTCCCCCATCAGAGCCCCCCCTCAGAGCCCCCCTCAGCAGGTGTACCCCATCAGAGCCCCCTTCCAGCAGCTGTATCCCATCAGAGCCCCCCTTCAGTAGGTGTCCCCCATCAGAGCCCCCCCACAGCAGATGTCCCCCATCAGAGCTCCCCCGCAGCAGGTGTTCCCCATCAGAGCTCCCCCACAGCAGGTGTCCCCCAACAGAGCCCCCCAGGCAGGTGTCCCCTATCAGAGCCCCCCCCAGCAGATGTCGCCCATCAGAGCCCCCCCCAGCAGGTGTCGCCCATCAGAGCCCCCCCCAGCAGGTGTCGCCCATCAGAGCCCCCCCAGCAGGGTTCCGCCATCAGAGCCCCCCCAGCAGGTGTCCGCCATTAGAGCCCCCCCAGCAGGTGTCCGCCATCAGAGCCCCCCCAGCAGGTGTCCACCATCAGAGCCTCCCTCCAGCAGGTGTCCCCCATCAGAGCCTCCCCCCCACAGCAGGTGTCCCCCATCAGAGCCTCCCCCCCACAGCAGGTGTCCCCCATCAGAGCCCCCCCCAGCTGGTGTCCCCCATCAGAGCCCCCCTCCAGCAGGTGTCCCCCAACAGAGCCCCCCCAGCAGGTGTCCCCCGTCAGAGCCCCCCAGCAGGTGTCCACCATCAGAGCCTCCCCCCCACAGCAGGTGTCCCCCTTTAGAGCCCCCCCAGCCGGTGTCCCCCATCAGAGCCCCCCTCCAGCAGGTGTCCCCAAACAGAGCCCCCCCAGCAGGTGTCCCCCCATCAGAGCCCCCCTGCAGCAGGTGTCCCCCATCAGAGCCCTCCCAGCAGGTGTCCCCATCAGAGCCCCCCTCCAGCAGGTGTCCCCCATCCGAGCCTCCCCCCACAGCAGGTGTCCCCCATCAGAGCCCCCCCCAGCCGGTGTCCCCCATCAGAGCCCCCCTCCAGCAGGTATCCCCCATCAGAGCCTCCCCCCTCCAGCAGGTGTCCCCCATCAGAGCTCCCCTCCAGCAGGTGTCCCTATCAGAGCTTCCCCCCAAAGCAGGTGTCCCCCATCAGAGCTTCCCTCCCACAGCAGGTGTCCCCCATCAGAGCTCCCCCCACAGCAGGTGTCCCCCCCAACAGAGCCCCCCCCCAGCAGGTGTCCCCCATCAGAGCTCCTCCAGCAGGTGTCCCCCATCAGAGCCCCCCCGCAGGTGTCCCCCATCAGAGCCCCCCCAGCAGGTGTCCCTATCAGAGCTTCCCCCCAAAGCAGGTGTCCCCCATCAGAGCTTCCCTCCCACAGCAGGTGTCCCCCATCAGAGCTCCCCCCACAGCAGGTGTCCCCCCCAACAGAGCCCCCCCCCCAGCAGGTGTCCCCATCAGAGCCCCCCCACAGCAAGTGTTCCCCATCAGAGCCCCCCAGAGCAGGTGTCCCCCATCTGAGCCCCCCACCACAGCAGGTGTCCCCCATCAGAGCTCCCCGCAGCAGGTGTCCCCCATCAAAGCTCCCCCCACAGCAGGTGTCCCCCAACAGAGACCCCCAGCAAGTGTCCCCCATCAGAGCCCCCCTCCAGCAGGTGTCCCCCATCAGAGCCCCCCAGCAGGTGTCCCCCATCAGAGCCCCCCTCCAGCAGGTGTCCCCCATCAGAGCCCCCCCAGAAGGTATCCCCCATCAGAGCCCCCCCCACAGCAGTCCCGCATCAGAGCCCCCCCCACAGCAGGTGTCCCCAATCAGAGCCCCCCCACAGCAGGCGTCCCCATCAGAGCCCCTCCCCCCACAGCAGGTGTCCTCATAGATCAGTACCTGTCCAATAAATCCCTGTAGCTAGGGAGTGCTGGGAGCTGAAGCACCGTGCACGTTGCAGGGGTGGGGGCATACATGGCATCTTTGGTTACTAGGAGGGCAGCACTCAAACAGCATTTCTGGGAGTGCACTGGATGATTGGCAGCAGCTCTGGCCAACCCAGAAGAGAAGAGCCGACACACAGAGGGGACAGGGCAGACAGGAGACTGCTCCACGCACAACGGACAGAAAGATTAGTGGAGTCTAGTACCGGAACACGGTACAGCAGTACTCAGACAGCACGGATTCTGGGGACAACGGGAGCGGTATGCACTCTTGTCAGTTGCCGGCGGTATTGGGGAACCGCAGCAATTGCTACATGTGCTCCACCTCTGCCTCTGGATACAGACAAGGAGGAGGGAGGGGAGCAGCACTCTGGAGCTTCGACGCCCCCACCTCTGCGGCGCCTTGAGCTGTGAGTCACAGGGCCCATGTAGCTCTAATATAAGCAAAGCTTGGCCTGGGTCACTAGTGACACTGGAGCGTTGCCGAATGGTCTCATAGCTACCAGTATTACTATGCTTTTGTACTCTGTGTATTTAGAGTACATTCTGTTCTGACAAACCTTGGTAGACAGTGAGCCAGTAAGCCACAGGTTGCTACTGTTTACCCTTTCTGCTTGCAATGCCTCTCTACTGCTGATACTGGCATGTTTATTGACATTACCTTTTTCTGCTGATCTAGGTACATTCAAGTGTAATTCTGCCCGCTGACCTTTTCTGTCTGAATCTGACCCTGATCCCTTGATACTAGATGTGCTGCTCCTGTTCTACTGACTATTGCAGCATTCCTGAACAAGAGGTTTAGACATTACAGCCTATCCATTTTCCACTGCCCTCTGGGCACCTTACCATACTATTTCTTGTATTTTTCTAGTTGTACTAGGATTTCTGCAGAGTAACAGGATCAAGAAAGTCTGCCTTAATTGCATCAACTTTGTAACAAGTATCACATGTATATATTTCAGTATTCCTTCTGTATTTGCTCTTAAAAGTATATCTAAAGCCAAACCTTTTTTTGTTTTCTATAGAAGAGGAGGCATTTAGAAAGATTAGAAAGATTTCCTTTCACTTTCTGTTCCATAGACACAACTTGACAAAGTAAGAAATCTTGCCAGAGGAGTTTCTCTCTTATGCGGCATACACACGCTCAGACTTTCCGGCGGGATTGTCAGCCGGACTTAGTCCAGCGGACAAACCGCTGGACTTTCCAGCGGAGGTCCGCTGGACTTTCCGAGTGTGTGGACTTGCCCACACACGCCCGGACTTTTCAGGCGGACAATCCGCGGGAAAAAGTCCACGGGACTTTTGGAAATGAACGGACTTTTAATTTCAAAGTCTGTTCATTTAGAACGTAACTGCAGGTAGACGGGACTAGCGAAGGCAGTGAATGCCGCTGCGCTAGCCCCGTCACCTGGCATGGATTTAAAGGGAATCCCTACGCCGAAAAAACTGCATGGGGGTCCCCCCAAATCCATCTCAGACCCTTATCCAAGCACGCGGCCTGGCCGGCCAGGAAAGGGGCCGTACCAGGCCGTGTGCCCTCAACATGGGGGGTGCCCTGGGGAAAGGGGAGCTGTGCGCCCCCCACCCCAAAGCACCTTGTCCCCATGTTGATAAGGACAAGGGCCTCTTCCCGACAACCCTGGCCGTTGGTTGTCGGGGTCTGCGGGCGGGGGGCTTATCGGAATCCGGGAGCCCCCTTTAATAAGGGGGCCCCCAGATCCCGGCCCCCCACCCTATGTGAATGAGTATGGGGTATGATGTACCCCTACCCATTCACCTAAGGTGTAAAAGTGTAAATAAATAAAACACACAATTTTTTTTAAAATACTTTATTGCACTGCTCCGGGGGTCTACTTCCGCCTTGGGGGGTCTTCTCGCCGGACTCCTCCGCTCTCTTTTGCTCTTTTACCTAGCTCTTTTACAAGCGGAGGAGCCCGGCTTTCTTCTTCGTCGTCGCCGCCGACGTCTGGGGGTCTCGTTCCGCCTTCGGGGTCTTCGGGGGTCTTCCTGGGGCTCTTCTGTTCTTGCCGCTGTCGCCGCCTTCTGTGCCGTCTTCTTCTTCTTCTTCCTCCTCTTCTTCCGATGTTGACTCTTCGCTCTCTCTCTGGCCGGAATGGCAGAGACGTGCTGTGTTGTGACTTATATAGGGACAAGGGGCGGGGTCACATGCTCATGTCACATGGTGACCCTGCCCCCCTATGATGTCACAGTCCCGGAGGATGCTGGGACTGTGACATCATAGGGGGGCAAGGTCACCATGTGACATGAGCATGTGACCCCACCCCCTTGTCCCTATATAAGTCACAACACAGCGCATCTCTGCCATTCCGGCCAGAGAGAGCGACGAGTCAACATCGGAAGAAGAAGAAGAGGAGGAGGAAGAAGAAGAAGAAGACGGTGCAGAAGGCGGCACAGCGGCAAGAACAGAAGAGACCCCGGAAGACCCCCGAAGACCCCGAAGGCGGAACGAGACCCCCAGACGACGGCGGCGATGACGAAGAAGAAAGCCGGGCTCCTCCGCTCGTGAAAGAGCTAGGTAAAAGAGCAGAAGAGAGTGGAGGAGTCCGGCGAGAAGACCCCCCAAGATGGAAGGAGACCCCCGGAGCAGTGCAATAAAATATTTTAAAAAAATTGTGCGAGTCCAGCGGACAATTTTAAGTCTGAACTTAAAACTTAGTCCGCCAGACTTTTGGCAGGAAAAAGTCCACCGGTGCCCACACATGGGCGGATTGTCTGGCGGACTCCAGTCCAGCGGACAATCCCGCGGGAAAGTCCGCTCGTGTGTACACCGCATTAGAACTTTGTTACTACAATAAGGGTCCACATTAAAGGGTAATTTCTCTATTTTTGTTCCAGAGATGGCTCAAAATTTTGGATTATCTCTCAGTTCTTGTGATGACGCCCACTAGGACAAATCCAGCTTTCCAGTGGGGAAACAGACAGTGATAATACCTGACAGGGGTGCTAAACCCATCTTTACTGTATAACTCTCCTGTAACAATCCACATTTTTGGTCTTGAGTAATCTAATATTACAATTTCTAGCTTACAGTATTGAAAACTAGTACAAATATTGCTTAAGACAAATGCTCCAAGTAACAAAATAAAAAATCTTCCTGAATATTTGATGACAGATATTCAGAAATAACTTCTAGTTCTCCCCAATAAGCAAAAGTTCTCAATATTCACATTAACTCCCACAGCCAGCCCCACAACCAACATTTTTAATTGTCAGCATATGAGTCATGATTGTTTTGTGTTGAATAAAGGAGTACTGTTATGTAAATTCATGCATCTCAGCTTCTCTGGGACAGATTGTTTTTCCTATTTATGTTTCAGATCTTACTGTTTACTTATGCACAGTACCTTTTAGTGGCAAAGGAGGAAAGAGAATGGAAACAGAATGCCCCCTAGCTGTCCTGGATTTTAAACAGAATTCTGCATATCCAGGACTTGTCCTGTGGAGAGGGCCATAGGTACCATCACTGGCTACAAGAGCCCTGAGGGGATGGTCAGGGATAAAGGTACCCCTGCCAGCTATTATTGCTCTGCGGCCCAAGACCCGAAAGTGTTGGACAGAGAAGAGGTGTTTTGTGCAGCTTAGATGCTATAGAAAAGAACATTTTACATGGCACTTAGAATTCCACTATGTCCTGATATCTTTACCTAAATACTATTCTCACACCATGTAGGTTAATGTTTTTCAGGATATACAAGCATCAAAATAAATTCTGAAAAGTGATTTACATAGTAATGAAATATTAGCAGTATTGCTGCCTTGCCCTTTTTCTGTTTATAAATTCTTTATGTGTAAGAAACACAAAGTCATGTACAGCATAAAATAGTATTATGGCATTATCATGGTACACAGTATTATGTTGAAATAAGTATACATACAGTATCTCACAAAAGTGAGTACACCCCTCACATTTTTGTAAATATTTTATTATATCTTTTCATGCGACAACACTGAAGAAATGACACTTTGCTACAATGTAAAGTAGTGAAGTACAGCTTGTATAACAGCGTACATTTGCTGTCCCCTCAAAATAACTCAACACACAGTCATTAATGTCTAAACCGCTGGCAACAAAAGTGAACACGTCCAAACTGGGTCCAAAGTGTCAATATTTTGTGTGGCCACCATTATTTTCCAGCACTGCCTTAACCCTCTTGGGCATGGAGTTCACCAGAGCTTCACAGGTTGCCACTGGAGTCCTCTTCCACTCCTCCATGAAGACATCACGGAGCTGGTGGATGTTAGAGACCTTGCTCCCCTCCACCTTCCAGTTGAGGATGCTCCACAGATGCTCAATAGGGTTGGTTGGCTGGAGACATGCTTGGCCAGTCCATAACCTTTACCCTCAGCTTTTTTAGCAAGACAGTTGTCATCTTGGAGGTGTGTTTGGGGTTGTTATCATGTTAGAATACTGCCCTGAGGCCCAGTCTCTGAAGGGAGGGGACCATGCTCTACTTCAGTATGTCACAGTACATGTTGGCATTCATGATTCCCTCAATGAACTGTAGCTCCCAGTGTCGGCAGCACTCATGCAGCCCCAGACCATGACACTCCCACCACCATGCTTGACTGTAGGCAAGACACACTTGTCTTTGTACTCCTCACCTGGTTGCTGCCATACCACCTGAACCAAATACGTTTATCTTGGTCTCATCAGACCACAGGAAATGGTTCCAGTAATCCATGTCCTTAGTCTGCTTGTCTTCAGCAAACTGTTTGCAGGCTTTCTTGTGCATCATCTTTAGAAGAGGCTTCCTTATGGGACGACAGCCTTGCAGACCAATTTGGTGCAGTGTGCGGAGTATGGTCTGAGCACTGACAGGCTGACCCCTTCAACCTCTGCAGCAATGCTGGCAGCACTCATACGTCTATTTCCCAAAGACAACCACTGGATATGATGCTGAGCATGTGCACTCAACTTCTTTGGTCGACCATGGCGAGGCCTGTTCTGGGTGGAAACTGTTTTGTTAAAACTGCTGTATGGTCTTGGCCACCGTGCTGCAGCTCAGTTTCAGGGTCTTGGCAATCCTCTTATAGCCTATGGCCATCTTTATGTAGAGCAACAATTCTTTTTTTCAGATCCTCAGTTCTTTGCCATAATGTGTAATGTTGAACTTCCAGTGACCAGTATGAGCGATTGAGAGCGATAACACCAAATTTAACACCTGCTCCCCATTCACATATGACACCAGGGAGGGAAAATGGCTAATTTGGCCCAATTTGGCAATTTTCACTTAGGGGTGTACTCACTTTTGTTGCCAGTGGTTTAGACATTAATAGCTGTGTGTTGAGTTATTTTGAGGGGAGAGAAAATTGACATTGTTATACAAGCTGTACACTCACAACTTTACATTGTAGCAAAGTTTAATTTCTTCAGTGTTGTCACATGAAAATATTTACAAAAATGTGAGGGGTGTATTCATTTTTCTGAGATACTGTACATTCCATTGCAATATAAAGTGTAAATATCAGGGTGTTTGTGTAAACGCTGTTAACCTAAACAGTTATGTCTCAGGTAGTATTCTGAGAGTCAAGATAGTGAAAGCATAAGACAAATCTGGGAAGTACACGATGAGTATGCACTAGAAAAAGGGAAAGCTTAGGATGCAATATCACAAAAGTATGCTTTCAAATGAGGGATGGGAATTATCAGGTTAAAAACATTTGGCATGAGAGGTATCTAGAAAGAGAAAAAGAAAGAATGGAGTTCAAGTGAAGGGCAGAACTTTAAAGGCATGAACAAATACAATTAAGGATAGACTTATGCCAGACTTACCATGATGAGGGTCACAAGGAGGGGCAGAAGAGGCAGGAAGCAATCACAGGTAAGAGTGGGGGGTAGGACCTTGAGGCGAGATGCTGCTTTTCCTTGGGCCTGCGGTGAAAGGTGTGCCTGAGTTTGAGTGGTCACACATCTCATCTAAGAAAGTAACAAAAAAGGGGGGTTTGGTCAATACGTTCAACAATGATTGGGAGAATTAGATATAGTGTGCCACATCCTATAAATTGAAGAAGCAAAAAAGAGGGTTTTCCCCAGGTTGATGGACTTTAAATTGGCACTACTGCACTTTCCCAAGATACATAAAGAAAGGTTTCAGAGTATGATAAAGTAACAATATTTATTAGAAAAGTATGATATATAGAAAATATATATGATACAGGTAAAAAACAGCATCAATCATAGGTATATTCTAGTACATGACATCTAACCAGACGCGTTTCGGAGTGAGACAGTATCCTCCTTCTTCAGTGGTTGTATTGTCGAATATAGGAAATAATTCTAAATATGGAAGAGATAACATACATTTATATGCATTTTCAAAGGATGATATTGCACGTATGGGGGAGAGGAAGTTGTTTGGAGGGTTGGCATGGGGAGACAAATACACCGAAAAATACTTAGCAATTATATCAAAAAGATAAAAAGAACATCCAGCAGTAATAAAATAAGCGAAGAAGACCAAAGTGTACACTCACGTGTATGATGATGCGTTGGTGGTTTGATTGTTCCACCGTATTAAAGACAGTATATCACAGAGACGTAGCATGGGGTGCCAGATTGAAACTTCTATCTACTTTCCTCCTGTGGTTGACCAGAGATTTATTTCTGGGGATAGCCTTGGTACAAATAGTGGCTAGAGAAGGCCAAAGGGGCCAACACAGATATGGGCAATTAAGCCGACATATCGCAATAGGCTCACTGATGAGGCCCAGAAGGCCCTAATATGGCAAGGGCGCTATAAACAGGAGACGTGGGACTGCTGAGGTCAACAAATATATCTCTTAATTCCCATCATTTTCTGCAAAATAAAACAAATATATAAATGTAAATAAAGGGAAATTTCTATTTGTACCGTAATTTCTTGTTTTTTAATTCTTGAAAAGAATATTATATTTCAGGACAATGTTGTCTATTATATAAAGTATGGAATTCACTCACGTTGTATGGAGTAAATTGCCTATGTTTGTACTTTGAAGATAATATTTTTGTAGAGCCCAGTTTTTTGGGGGGTAATAGTACCGTCTGTGTAAGAAAAACAATTCAGAGAAAAAGAAAAGTTATCCAAAATTATATTTTTTGTAGGTCTTGTATGATATGTATCAAAAGATGTATAGAGTGTTTTTTAGTAATAAAGTTTGTTTCCATGCTTTTTGTAATATTTAAGGATTTATTTCCCCCATCAGTGTTTTAAGTAAATAGGGGAAAAAAGGATTATGTATCCAAACCGTGGTGCTTGTAGCAGCAGCCAGAGAAATAAGATGGGGTTAATCCTACGGAAAGTGTTTTATATATAGATATTATAATATAACCATCAATTGGGCAATATGGCATATGTTGTTAAGTTATTGCAGAAAATATTGATAGAAGTGTGGATATTCGTTCATGGTCCCTAGATGGACCATGAACTGAAACTACTATAGAGTCTACAAAAGGGTATATGTTCATAAAATGATCATAATAAAATATTCCTAAAAGAATATATATATGTATATGTATACCTTGCCCAGTGAGGTAGTAGTATAGACAGGTGCCGTTGCCGTCCGGATGATAGTTCGTTACAATCAGAACTAAAAAGGCTGTGTATTTATGTGTTTGTGCGCGTCCCCGCAATCAGCTGGCATATGAATCAGCTGGCCGATTGCGGGGTACGAGAATCAGAGAGGCGTTGGCCTCCCGAGTGGTGCGCGCGCGGCCACAGCCCAATGTGCCGTGGCCCCGCCCACTCCTCCCGCCGGCACGTGAGGCCTCAAGGACGGAGTGCGCATGCTCAGGGGGGAAGCAAGATGGAGATGTAGCTCCCTCTCCCCATTGGTCGCGCAGATCCGATGGGAGAGGCCGTAAGAGAGGGAAGCGACGAATCGCCTTTCTCTCTGGACGCCGCACCGCCTTGGTAGGCGGGCGGCTCACGTGCCGGGCTGTCCCACGTCTAATAAAGCGCCTGCCAGAAAAAGGGGAATAGTTCAAAGGACATAAAGTAAATGAAAAAGTCACCATAGTAGGATGCATTTTTTCAAAGAGTTATATTATTTTTGATATTTAAAGGACGAAAACAAGTCGTTTGTCTAAATCTGTCCTCTATTTTGTCTAGGACGGAGGACAGACGTAATTTGACCCCTTGTATGTTATCTCCGATATAGAAACATAGTGTCATCCCATGGCGGGAGGGAACAACAAAAAAAGGGGGAAAAAAACAAGAGGGGGACACAAGAGCTAGATAGAAATAGAGGGCAGGAAAAGGGAAAGGGGAGAGAAGCAACAAGGAAAGACATCCACTGCCACGTCAGTGCTTACCTGTGACCGTATTTGTGTGCACTTTGTCAACTTCTCCATATTTTTTACAATATCGTATCTGAGTATATACAGAATAATTGTTGAAAAATCGGATACAGAGAAGCTTTTTTACACCGTTAACGGTATGTATAAACATATAGATGGTATTGGGTATACTGTAGATTATAAACATCATAAATATATAGATGGTGTTGGGTATACTATAGATTATAAAGCATCAAATGGTTCAAACCCTTCTTGGAAGGATTTGTTTCCGGAGGAATGGAGAAATACAAATATTAACATAATAAACTTCTGATAATAATCTAGGACGTTTTCTGACCATGTATACTCAATGTTACACATTCTTTAATATTATGCGTTTAGTTTCGTTAATATAACCAATGATGCTTTATAATCTATAGTATACCCAAAAATGCATCCTACTATGGTGACTTTTTCATTTACTTTATGTCCTTTGAACTATTCCCCTTTTTTCTGGCAGGCGCTTTATTAGACGTGGGACAGCCCGGCACGTGAGCCGCCCGCCTACCAAGGCGGTGCGGCGTCCAGAGAGAAAGGCGATTCGTCGCTTCCCTCTCTTACGGCCTCTCCCATCGGATCTGCGCGACCAATGGGGAGAGGGAGCTACATCTCCATCTTGCTTCCCCCCCTGAGCATGCGCACTCCGTCCTTGAGGCCTCACGTGCCGGCGGGAGGAGTGGGCGGGGCCACGGCACATTGGGCTGTGGCCGCGCGCGCACCACTCGGAAGGCCAACGCCTCTCTGATTCTCGTACCCCGCAATCGGCCAGCTGATTCATATGCCAGCTGATTGCGGGGACGCGCACAAACACATAAATACACAGCCTTTTTAGTTCTGATTGTAACGAACTATCATCCGGACGGCAACGGCACCTGTCTATACTACTACCTCACTGGGCAAGGTATACATATACATATATATATATTCTTTTAGGAATATTTTATTATGATCATTTTATGAACATATACCCTTTTGTAGACTCTATAGTAGTTTCAGTTCATGGTCCATCTAGGGACCATGAACGAATATCCACACTTCTATCAATATTTTCTGCAATAACTTAACAACATATGCCATATTGCCCAATTGATGGTTATATTATAATATCTATATATAAAACACTTTCCGTAGGATTAACCCCATCTTATTTCTCTGGCTGCTGCTACAAGCACCACGGTTTGGATACATAATCCTTTTTTCCCCCTATTTACTTAAAACACTGATGGGGGAAATAAATCCTTAAATATTACAAAAAACATGGAAACAAACTTTATTACTAAAAAACACTCTATACATCTTTTGATACATATCATACAAGACCTACAAAAAATATAATTTTGGATAACTTTTCTTTTTCTCTGAATTGTTTTTCTTACACAGACGGTACTATTACCCCCCAAAAAACTGGGCTCTACAAAAATATTATCTTCAAAGTACAAACATAGGCAATTTACTCCATACAACGTGAGTGAATTCCATACTTTATATAATAGACAACATTGTCCTGAAATATAATATTCTTTTCAAGAATTAAAAAACAAGAAATCACGGTACAAATAGAAATTTCCCTTTATTTACATTTATATATTTGTTTTATTTTGCAGAAAATTATGGGAATTAAGAGATATATTTGTTGACCTCAGCAGTCCCATGTCTCCTGTTTATAGCGCCCTTGCCATATTAGGGCCTTCTGGGCCTCATCAGTGAGCCCATTGCGATATTTCGGCTTAATTGCCCATATCTGTGTTGGCCCCTTTGGCCTTCTCTGGCCACTTTTTGTACCAAGGCTATCCCCAGAAATAAATCTCTGGTCAACCACAGGAGGAAAGTAGATAGAAGTTTCAATCTGGCACCCCATGCTACGTCTCTGCGATATACTGTTTTTAATACGGTGGAACAATCAAACCACCAATGCATCATCATACACGTGAGTGTACACTTTGGTCTTCTTCGCTTATTTTATTACTGCTGGATGTTCTTTTTATCTTTTTGATATAATTGCTAAGTATTTTTCGGTGTATTTGTCTCCCCATGCCAACCCTCCAAACAACTTCCTCTCCCCCATACGTGCAATATCATCCTTTGAAAATGCATATAAATGTATGTTATCTCTTCCATATTTAGAATTATTTCCTATATTCGACAATACAACCACTGAAGAAGGAGGATACTGTCTCACTCCGAAACGCGTCTGGTTAGATGTCATGTACTAGAATATACCTATGATTGATGCTGTTTTTTACCTGTATCATATATATTTTCTATATATCATACTTTTCTAATAAATATTGTTACTTTATCATACTCTGAAACCTTTCTTTATGTATCTTGGGAAAGTGCAGTAGTGCCAATTTAAAGTCCATCAACCTGGGGAAAACCCTCTTTTTTGCTTTATCTAAGAAAGTAAAATCAAACCAGCAACAACCATGTTTTGTACTAAATTGTGTGTTTGTTGTGAGAGAAAACTGAGATCCTCCACATTTCCTCCACTTTGTTTAGCTGCATAGATATTTTATATGAATATGGGTGCCGTGTAAACAAAAGAATGAAGGGTCCTCTAGGATTGAATAATTTATAAAATTTAGTCTATACACCTTTCCTGAAGAATAGTTATTTTGGGAAAAACTAGTACATGTGAAGGATGGTACGCAAACTGAGTTACGTTACCAGCAACTGTCAGAGGCATTGAGATATTAGCTAATAACAGCTTAAACAACTCATGTATTTTGGTGCTCCTGTGTTGCATACAGCTACCCATAGACATAAATGTTTCAGGCAGCTGTTTGCATCTATGTGCTACTTGTGTAAAGCGGCCTAAGTTTCCAAATGATAGGAAGATGGTGGTGATGTCCTAGAGTATAGTGGTACGAAATACCTGGGTTGTAGGGCTTTCCAGAAATCAAGGCCTTAAAGTGGTTTTAAAGGCCATGAAGGAAAAAAAAACCTTCTGTATGCAGTGACCCCCCCCCCCCCAGCCCCCCTAATACTAAGCTGAGATTCCTTTCAATCCAGTGATGTGCACAGGAGCTGAGCTTCTCCCAGGTCTCTCATTCCTCATTGGCTGAAACAGCAGTGGGAGACATTGGCTCCTACTGTCAATCACAGCGAGTGAGCCAATGAGGAAAGAGTGGGGGGTGGGGCCCAGTTGTGGCTTTGTGTGTATTATAGATGCATAGAGCACGCACCAGTGTCCCCAGAGCAAGTGGCTTGCTACTGGTGGCATTTGCTGAAAAGGAGGAGCCAGGAGCGCCAGTGGGGGACCCAAAAAGAGGAGGGTCGGAAAAATTTACCTTTAATGTCACTTTACTCAGTCACTTCCCGTCCGTATGAAGCCATATGCCACCCTGGATTGAAAAGGCGATGTTTGGATGATGCCTGCAGCTACAGGCATCATTCAGATATCTTTCTTTTCAGCCAGCAATTCTCTGCAATATAAAAGCCATTCTAGTGACTGATTAGCTGCTCAATTGCTTTTACAGCCCATCAGTGCCTCTCTGGGCTCTCCTGTGTGACCGGAGAGTCCAGGATCCAATCAGCCGGTGGCACCGGGTTATCACAGAGCCGGCCAAGGACCTGATGGTCCCCGACCATCTATAAGATCCTGGGAGGCCGGAAGTGAGGTAATGACCTTACTTCCAGCGCTGGCAGATGTAAACACTGACATTTTTTTTCTTGGGAAAGCTGAGATCAATTTTTTATTATTTCATCTTTTACAGGGTAGAGGAGATATACGGGGTCTCCATAAAGAAGACCTGCCATGCCTTATTCCTATCACAAGGGATGTTTACATTTCATGTGATAGAAATAAAAGTGGTCAATTTTTTTTAAAGGACAGTGTCAAAAAAAATTAAAAAAAAATAAAAATAAAATAAATAAAATAATTTTTAAGAGCCCTCATCCCATCTTGCTTGCATGCAGAAGCAAACTTATACGTAGGTCATGCCCACATTTGTTAACAGCGTTCACGCCACACATGTGGGGTATCACCACAAACTTTATAGTTAGAGCAATTTGAATAAATAAAGTAAATATAGGACTTTAATAGCAACACACCTCAAAGTAGATTAAAATAGTATTTATTGACATTTTACAAAATTTGTTTAAAACAAATCTGAGTACATGTTGCATAAGTATGACACTATGTTTTTTCTCATTGACCCCAATTGCACTATGCTGGCATCACCAATAACCCTCAAACTATGGATAGGGAGCCCCCAATAATCACAGTGTATATAAGATAATGAGAACAACCATGGTTACCTAATATCTAGGTATCCAATGGTGGCTAATTGAGTGATGTCCAGCTCAACATCTTGCTCAACATGTTTCACGTGCTGTAACTTCTTCAGGGGCTTAGGAGTTAAATTGCTTTAATGTATAATAAAGTAAATACAGCATCATTAAGTATCTCAAAAATATTCATAATGCAGAGTAACAAATAGTACTCAGAAAAACATAATTAGACCAAATGAGAAGAGGGTGGTGAGGGCACTCTAGACCCCCCAAAAAATACCATGTGACATAAAAATTGCAATGACTACAATTTTATTCTCTAGAGTTTCTGCTAAAAATATATATAAACAATGTTTGGGGGTTCTGAGTAACTTTCTAGCAAAAAAAAAAATGTAGGAGAAAAATGTCTGAATTGGCCTGAGTGGGAACTGCCCTATTTTTATTAAATCGCCTATTGAAGGCCATTTTGCAGTTTGAATAAAATGTGAGGCAAGAAAGCAAGGACTGGAATAGACCGTTGAAGAGTAAATCAATCATTTAGTACAGAGGGGAATTACTGGCTAATAAATCAAACAGTGTGAAGACCACGGCACAGGTTTGGATGGAGCGTCCAACCGAGGGATGAGCATTTATAGTACAGAGAATTTGAGTCACATTTTAGGTGTACTGTGGAGCCAGCTTGTTCAATTTGTATGTATTGTTTGTAATGGCAATGTCTACAGCAATCAAGAAATCTCCATAAGTGATATACTAAATAATACTTGGCCATATCCAGCAGGGCAATGTCTCCCTGTGGTGTGATTTGATTTATAAGATTGTGTTTAAGTCTGGGATGCAGTTAATCCACATATACTGTATGCAATGAATAGGGCATTAAACTGTTTCAAGTAAAAAGCGGGGATGCAAATAGGTTGAGATTAAAGGAGAAATAGAAATTTAGGCAGGATTGCCATCTTAATAATATTGCAAAGGGCAAACCATGAAAACATATTCAATTGCCACTTCAAAAGCAGTGCGCTGACTACATTAAGAAGGTTTGAAAAGTAAAATTTGTCTTTCAAATCAGGCACAAACAGGGGTGCCTAGGTACGGTACTTCATGGCTGAAGAAACCCATTTGAATTTAAAGTTGTCTTTTAGTTGGCGTGCCTGTTGGGAGGGTATTTCTAACCATATAGCTTCAAATTTATGAAAATGTATTTTCCATGTGTTTCAAATTCCTGATAGAGGTTGGGAAAAAATGGTTGGATTTGCTAAGAACAATCAGTAGGCTGCATAAGCCGGGAGAGGTCTAGTGTGGGTTAAGTGGGGGTAACGTCTCAATCTTTTTAGTGGAAGCCTGGTGTTGTGAGAGGGGGTGGGGGGGATTTGGAGGTTATATAATGTAGATTGGAACTCTCTAAAGGCATCTGCAATTTATTTTGGGCAGTTGATTTTCTTACCTCTAGGAGTGACAATGTGTGGGAAATAAGATGAAAGCAATTGGTCTTGTAGAGCTTTGGCTAAGAGACTCCCAAATGTATCAAATTATTTTGTTTGTAATAAAGTCAATATGGAAAGCTTATGCAATATTATATTTAGAAAGTGTACTTGGTAGGAGATAAGGCAATACATTGCTGCCAGGATACGTTTTAGAGCAGTGGTTCTCAACCTTGTCCTCAAGTACCCCCAACAGGCCATGTTTTGGGAATTACTCTTAGATAAAATAGCTGTCCAAAATACCAAACCATTGACTCTGATTTAAAGCACCTGTGCAAGATAAAGGAAAACCTGTAAACATGGCCTGTTGGGGGTACCTGAGGACAAGGTTTAGAATCACTGGTTTAGAGGAACCCATCAGTCCTTTAACCACTTGTCGACCGTTGTCAGCAAATATACATTGGCAGAATGGCACAGCTGGGCAAAGTAACGTACCGGCACGTTACTTAGAATTTCCCGCCTGCAAGCTCTGTGACCGTGCCCGCGGGACCCGCGGACTCGATCGTCGTGGGGATACCCGCAATCATGTCACGGAGCTGAAGAATGGGGAGATGCCGATGTAAACAGCATCTCTCCGTTCTATTGACAGGACACTGATCGTCTGCTCTCTGTCATCAGGAGCAGCGATCAGTGTGGTGTCACACACAGCCCATCCCCCAGACAGTTAGAAACACTCCCCCAGGACACACTTAACCCCTCCCCGCCCGTAGTGGTTAACCCCTTCACTGCCAGTGACATTTTTACAGTAATCAATGCAATTTTATAGCATCGATCGCTGTATTAATGCCAATGGTCCCAAAAATGTGTCAAAATTGTCCGATGTGTCCGCCATAATGTCACAGTCATGATAAAAATCGCTGATCGCCGCCATTACTAGTAAAAAAAAATATTAATAGAAATGCCATAAAACTACCCCTATTTTGTAGACGCTATAACTTTTGCACAAACCAATCAATAAACACTTATTGCGATTTTTTTTTACCAAAAATATGTAGCAGAATACGTATTGGCCTAAACTGAGGAAAAATAATGTTTTTTTATATATTTTTGGGGGATATTTATTATAGCAAAAAGTAAAAAATAATGTGTTTTTTTCAAAATTGACGCTCTTTTTTTTGTTTATAGCGCAAAAAAAAAAAAAAACGCAGAGGTGATCAAATACCACCAAAGGAAAGCTCTATCTGTGGGAAAAAAAGGAAATTTTGTTTGGGAGCCACAATCGCAAAAAACGCTCTGGTCAGGAAGGGCGTAAATCCTTCCGGAGCTGAAGTGGTTAAAGAAGAGATATCTGAAATCTCCTTCTGCTTTTGGAATATAATAGGCTCCAGAGAACCTGTCTACATCAATATGGATACACACTTTGATTTGTAGTTTCTGGTGGTCTCTTAGAGATAGAGATTTATGCTTCTTTAAATCAGTTTCTGTGGGGTGAAAAGGGGGAAAATAAAGTGATGATATCACCTTGTCCAACTGGGCAACTGAAAAAGTAATTTTAATGTGCATATGTGGAAACTTGTCCAACTGGGCAACTGAAAAAGTAATTTTAATGTGCAATATTGTGCAGCACTATGGAATAGCAAGAACCTAAATATATTGCTCTCCATATGTATATTAGCCATACCACTGCAAAAAACACAAGAAATGTAGCTATATTTAAACATTGATACAAGCCTTAAATACTGATGGCCTAAGGGTTATTTAGTTAGTAAAATGTTAGTGTGACATACTGTATAGGAGGCAGTTTATTGTACATAGTTCACTTTTTCTGCTCTGTCTCTCACAGCTTACGTGCAATCAACCTGATGGAATTACAGACATTGCAATTTTTCCTTCCAGATCTCTACATTCTACAGTGCAGTTTAAATATTTAGCTAATACATTCTCTTGCTTCATGATCATTCTGTAGTATTTCCTGAATGTTTTTGGAAAAGTGCTGAATGCATTAAAAATTGCATTAATGTTCAAAATGTAAAATCATATAATTTCCACATTGTATTTAAATTATGTCTAGCCTGCTCTTATTAATTTGAACATTTGTGAAGGTTGTTAACTTACTTTGTGAAAACCCACACAAATTTGCTCCCTTAAATTCTGTGACATATATTCACTATGCTCTGTAAGTACAGTAGGTACTCGTGTGTCACACATTGCATAGAGCCTGCCTTCTAAACTACAGGTGTTGATAGGAGTTTTAGGAGGCACAGTTCAGTATAGCACTCACTGCTTGCAGGCAGCAAGAAACCATGGGATATGTCATGTCAAAGAAACAGAAGAAGAGAAGCTGCAAAGCATGCAGGGAATCCAGTAAGTTGTAATTTTCAAGTTAGCTTACATTCGATTGCCAAAAATAACTATTATTTGTGTTGCTATTACAATGTTGATGTTATAACGTGAAAGTGTATGCTGTGACTTTAAATCTTCTTTCAGGTGCATTATTTAAGCTATTAGGTGAACTTATTTCTACATCGAGAATATGCAATTAATGTAATAGGTATATTGGGGTCCAACAGCTTGCTAAGCCAGCATTATGTCATAAGGGAATGCATAACTTCCTGGCAGGTTGTGGTCCACAGTTTACAAGACCTCAGTTTGTTCTTCAGTAGTAAGATGTCTATGCAGTTCCTTTCATGAATGTCCCGCGAAGGAGTATAGCAAGAGCTTTACCTGCATGGTTTCTCTTTCCCCTTTGGCAGCAATTTCAATAACAGCTTACCCATTTGTATTACTTTTAGTGCTTTGCTCAAAATTTATAAGCCACTACAAAACCAAATTTTAGACCGGAAGGAAAGTAAAATGCAACCAATAGAAGAGAAAATAATTGAAAAGTTGGTGCTGCAGAACAAGTGATATTCCTAATTTAGTTTGTGTTAATGCAATAGTAAATGTAAGGTGATAAATCCATCGATGCCTCAGGGATGGTTCTGTTTCTTAAGAAAAATGTCAACTTAATTACGTTGTATGACGTAAAATAAGGGAGGCCTTTAAAACAAGTGATTGAATTCAACTTTTCTATTTTTTAAGTTGCCTGCAGTGCATTTCAATATGTATATGAGGAACATGGAACTGAATGTAAATAGTTTTCTCTAAAGAAACGTGTGTGGCTTTTAAGTGGTCCTATTTTATTGTATTTAGAGATGGCTAAATTGTTTTGAAAACTAGGTGAAGGTGTCTTTAAATAGAAATCTACATTCTATGTTTGGAGGAAAAATGATCATCTGCAACTTAACTCAGCAAAGGAGTAGAATGAGTGAGATGCGAAGTGCAGCACTGATGTGGAAAACACATAGGGTTTGATTTACTAAAACGGAGTACAAAATCGGGTGCAGCTGTGCATGGTAACCAATCAGCTTCTAACTTCAGCTTATCTAATTAAGCTTTGACAAAAAATGGTAACCAATCAGCTTCTAACTTCAGCATGGGTGGCATCCATTTTGATCTGCAGGGGATCTATGAACAATTCCCCTGGTGAACTGAAGCAGAACAGAATGGATTGTCACATTGGAGTTGGTTAGGTCAGTGGTAGATGTGTTTTTTAACCGCTTCCCGACCGCCCACTGTATATTTACGTCCTCAGAAGGGCACGGTTAGGCAAAAGGACGTACGGGTACGGCCCCTTTAATTGCCTAGCCGTGGGGTCACGTGTGCGCTGCCAGCAGTGCGCTCGCGACCTGGTCGGGAGCTCCGTGACCACGGCCGCGGGACCAGCGGACCCGATCGCCGCTGGTGTCCCGCGATCGGGTCACAGAGCTGTCCCTGCGCTTCCTACACTGACTGTCAGTGATCTGCTGTTCCCTGTCAGACGTCAGACGTCAGCCACGCCCCCTACTGTAAAAAAAAAAACAACACGTCACACTAACTCCTCCCCGCCCCCTAGTGGTTAACTCCTTCACTGTCATTTACATAGGAATCAGTGCTATTTAAATAGCACTGATTTCTGTATAAATGACAATGGTCCCAAAAATGTGTCAAAAATGTCCGATGTGTCCGCCATAATGTTGCAGCCACAATAAAAATCGCTGATCGCCGCCATTACTAGTAAAAAAAAAAAATATTAATAAAAATGCTATAAAACTATCCCCTATTTTGTAAAGGCTATAACTTTTGCGCAAACCAATCAATAATCGCTAATTGAGATTTTTTTTTACCAAAAATATGTAGAAGAATACGTATCTGCCTAAACTGAGGAAAAAAAAAATGTTTTTTTTTTATATATTTTTGGGGGATATTTATTATAGCAAAAAGTAAAAAATATTGCATTTTTTTCAAAATTGACGCTCTATTTTCGTTTATAGCCCAAAAAATAAAAACCGCAGGGGCGATCAAATACCACCAAAAGAAAGCTCTATTTGTGGGAAAAAAAGGACGCCAATTTTGTTTGGAAGCCAGGTCGCACGACCGCACAATTGTCAGTTAAAGCAACTCAGTGCCGAATCGCAAAAAGGGGCCTGGTCCTTTGGCTGCCAATTGGTCCGGGGCTGAAGTGATTAATGAAGTCCATGCTATGTGTTTTAAGGGCTTGGTAGCCCTTTTTTATTAAAACAGCTTAATGAAAATTCCACAAACTT
Organism: Lithobates sylvaticus; assembly: GCA_028564925.1. NCBI lineage: Eukaryota > Metazoa > Chordata > Amphibia > Anura > Ranidae > Lithobates > Lithobates sylvaticus. The sequence continues at coordinate 138,259,123 of CM053028.1, read as the reverse complement.
GCCCATGCAAGGGTTTCAGTTGCACACAGCATAAACCGGTAACAAAATACCAAGCCACCTGGCTCTCTCAAATCTACACAGCTTCACTTCAATTTACACAGCTCCTCTTTAAAGTGATTGTACAGACAATAAAAACAAAACAAAAACAAACATGTCTATACTTACCTCCTCGTCTCTTGCTGGTGCCCCAATAGGAAACCAATTTCCATGGGGACACCCATGCAAGCTCGCTCCTGAGACCAACTGCTGCATCCATTGACAGAGACAGACGAGCCCCGCCTCCCACTCCCTCGTCACTGTAGTTGATTGACAGGAGCAGGAGTCAATGGCTCCCGCTGCTATCAATCTGCCCAGTTAGAAGGGGGACAGCGGTGAGAGCCGCTGCTCTTGTGCACGTCTATGGATCAGACCAGGCTCAGGTAGGGATCCTGCAGCAGAGAAGGTTTTTTACCCTAATGCATTGAATGCATTAAGGTAAAAAAAACTTGAGGCTTTAGAACCACTTCTCCACACACAGCTACATGGGCCCTCTTCAGGCATCTAGATAGGAGTTCTCCTGACACACCATAGACTCTCTCACTCCTCTGAGACTCAGATTCCTTCTGCCCCTGGTCTCTCTTATGCCGCGTACACACGAAGGGACTATCCCGCGGGATTGTCCGCTGGACTCAAGTCCACCAGACAATCCCTTCGTGTGTGGGCGCCGGCGGACTTTTTGGCGCCAAAAGTCCGGTGGACTAGGTTTTAAGTTTTGTTTTAAAATTGTCCGCTGGACTTGGCAGTCCGGCGGACAATCCCGCCGTTAGTAGGCTAGTCCACCGGACTTTTGAAATGAACGGACTTGCCGCTCATTGGAAAGTCTGTTCATTCCCGCAGACTTTTTCCAGCGGATTGTCCGCCAGAGAAGTCCGGGCGTGTGTGGGCAAGTCACACGCTCGGAAGTCCGGGCGTGTGTGGGGAAGTCCTGCCGGACTAGGTCCGGCGGACAATCCGCCGGACTAGGTCCGGCGGACAAAGTCCGAACGTGTGTACGCGGCATTAGTCCCACAGACTCTCTGGGCTGTCCCAACTCTCTCAGTCCCATAGGCATGGAATCTCTCCCACATGCAGTACTGTCTCTCAAGTAGATTACTTCTGACTCCAGACAGGAACACACAGCTAACTTCATACAAGAGCACATCCCTCCTCTCTGGAGCCCTGAACTATTCTCAGTCCTTCATTATAAAGGCTGTGTGCCGCTGCACACACACCCTGCTGGTCTTCAACAAAATGTGGACACTGGGTTCAAGATTTCTTCCCTCCCAAAGCACTACAAAATCTCCACACTATGGAGCCCACTTCAGGAATACCAAAATCCAAAGAAAGCTTTAAAAACTGTTTTCCCAGCTCAAAATCAATACTCTAGAGTCCCACACTCTGCACACATGCAACCCCTGTGTCCCTTTTCCAACCATTTTCCCAGTGGCAGGGTTTGGCACTGTTACAATATATAGGTATATAGTGTGTGTATGTATGTATGTATGTGCGTGTATATATATATATATATTGTAAGATTGGGGTGATCAGACTCAATCGGTAGGTGCGTTTTCAGTGAGTGCACCAGTCCAAAACAATTTTTTAAGGGCGTGGTGACCCACTTTTTTTTAAAAACACGGAAAAGTTCACAAAGACATAAGTAGCCCACACAAGGGGTTCCACCATTACTGTAACTTTCACAATCAGTATACTTCAGCCTCCTGGCTTACTTTCTTGCCACATAGCTGCACATAGCTGCTTCAGGCCTACAGCCTAGGCCTTAGGTCTGCTGCTCAGAACAAAAGAGTTTCTTAGAGTCTAGCACACTTAGGCTCCATACACACTGAAGCTCAAAAAAGCTTTTTCTGGACGCCAGATTGCTGGCAGAAAACGCTGGTTGAAAAACTTGCTTTTTACAGCGTTTTGTACTATTTAGCGTTTATGAGCGTTTATTAGCGTTTATTAGCGTTAGCGTTAATGGGCGTTTTTAATAAAAATACACAGAGGACACTCCAAAAATCCCACAATGCATTCCAAACTCCCCCAATGCATTGAAAACATAGAAAGCCGAACGCTAATTAACGCGCGTTCATGAGCGTTTATGAGCGTTTATCAGCGTTTGGCTTTTTTGGCAGTGAAAAACGGCACTTTGAACGCAAATTTCTGGCGTTCAGAAAAAAGCCCATAAACTCCACTGCTCATTAAGGCTACATGCACACTGAAGCTCAAAAAAGCTTTTTCTGGACGCCAGATTGCTGGCAGAAAACGCTGGTTGAAAAACTTGCTTTTTACAGCGTTTTGTACTAGCGTTTATGAGCGTTTATTAGCGTTAGCGTTAATGGGCGTTTTTAATAAAAATACACAGAGGACACTCCAAAAATCCCACAATGCATTCCAAACTCCCCCAATGCATTGAAAACATAGAATGCCGAACGCTAATTAACGCGCGTTTATGAGCGTTTATCAGCGTTTGGCTTTTTTTGGCAGTGAAAAACGGCACTTTGAACGCAAATTTCTGGCGTTCAGTAAAAAAAGCCCATAAACTCCACTGCTCATTAAAGCTAAAAAACGTCCATGTGTGCATGGACACATAGGCTAACATAGAGTGGAGTTTATGGGCTTTTAAAAAAAACGCCCAAACTCCAATAAACTGCAGTTTATGAGCTTCAGTGTGCATGGAGCCTTATAGCTTACTCACAATCAGCTCCTTGCTGCTCTGTCACAGGCACATCTGCCTCCTGCAGACATGCATGCTCTGGCTGCCTCATGCAGCCTCTGACTCCTCCAAGAGGAATGGGAGTCCTTCTGACTCATGCACAGACTTGCTGTCTGTTGGGTGGGGCCCTGAGCCATAGTCAGGTCACAACTAAATAGCCCAGCACACAGCCAATCAGCGTGCCTCTCTCTCCAAAATCTGGCGTAAACTAGTTATCTTCCAGGCAGCACGGGTTCCCACTGCCACTATATATATATATATATATATATATATATATATATATAAAATGTGTAAATAAAATCTACTACTAATACTCTGATTATTCTATATCTTTATCACGACAACCTAAAAAAAATGTTTATAGCGTGTCACTAATAAATGATAATGTTATATGTCTTTGATTCCACTATGTATTTCATGTTTTGTCATTCCCTTATGTTATTTTTGAGTTAAAAAAATAAATACTACCTTGACCTTCCAATATGTTGAAGCCAAATGCAGTTCAGGATAAATATTTTCTGCCTTTTTTTATTTTTTTTTATCAAAATCAGTTAAAAGGAAGATTAGTTAACATTAATCATGCTTTTAATGTTACCATTCCATTCCAGTTGTAATGTGTGTAGTACAGGTTTGAAATCAAAAGCTACATATGAAAGTTACACTGGACAAACACTGGAACAATTCTGCTCCTGCAGTGATAGACATGTTTCACCATGCAGGAAGCACCTACCATTTAGATGCAGCTCTTGCCTTATGCCTTCACTAGGGGAAGCCACCCAAGAAAATATTTTCATTTGCATATACAATTCCATAAATAGTGCTGTCTGACTCAATTAGTCTTTGGTCCATGTAGCATAAAATACCCCTGGTATTCTTAAAATTATCTGCAAAGTCAGTTTCATAAATTTTCTGTGAAAAAGCAAGAAAATTTACAGCAGGTTTTCCATAATATGGAAATTTTGCTTTCTCCATGTAGTCTACATCCACAAGCAAAAAAATAACCACAATGCAAGTATTTAATGATTCATGATAATGTATTTATAACCTAATTTACATCTCAAGCCTATATTGAGACATATCTTTCATATACTCCCCAGTATATCTTGTTTGAAAGAAGACACGTCTATCATTGCTGAAATGTGCTTTGTTGTCACAAACACAGAATGATATTCTTGTATTTTAAATTTCCCCTGGAGATAATCTTCAGTGTAATCTTCATTTACTTAAGTGTGTTTAGTTAAAACTTGTGCTATGTGTACCTTACTAATGCCCTGTTTAATGTTCTATTTTCGGTATTTTGTTAATTCTAGACCTGGCTGTGCTGTGGGCTATTCCCCTTGTTGTTTTATCAGCCAGCTTTGTCAAAAGCTATGGGTTAACCTAATATATTTAACTGCTGCACTGTCACTAATGAGGCAAAGTTTGCAACAACAAAATATGCAGAAATATATATTTGTAATCGGAGTCTTCAAGTGGGAAATGCGATATTCCTAAGAACCAAGGCATGAGGTGTGCCATGGCCTAGCTGGTCGGTATGCCTGAAAAGAGGGCATATCCTTGATGTAAGAATGAGAAGTACTATGAGTAAGTATGAAAGGCTGGAGGAATGGGAGGGTGGGAACCCAGAACGCCGACGACCCTGGCCCTAGCAGAGGAGGAGGCTTAAATAGTCTCTCTGACTCCTCCCACAAATACAGGCTGGCCCTTCGGCCAGCCTTAACACTTGTAATCGGAGTCTTCAAGTGGGAAATGCGATATTCCTAAGAACCAAGGCCTGAGGTGTGCCATGGCCTAGCTGGTCGGTATGCCTGAAAAGAGGGCAAAAAGACACAAGATTTAGGTTAAGAAGGGAAGGTAATGATCCAACACGTAGACTAACGTGCTCCCGGATGGCAACAGTGAGTAACCGGTGAATATCCGCTGTGACAGGAGAACCCACTGACTCCTGACTTGGTGATGAAAAGGAACCCCCTGAAGAACCTGCGAAGCTACGCAGAACCCACCTGAACATCCTGTGAAGGATGAAATGAGCCTGATGCCCAAAACAACCCAGACATGCGAATGAACTGCTTGTGCATGAGAGGATACGTAGGGAAAAGGAAGCAATGGCTGGCCCGAGGAACCCCTGCAAATGATGGCCGAGAAACATGGACACCAGCAAAGTAGTTCAGTGAAAAGCCCCCCCCCCCCCCCCCAACCCCTGGCCTACCCCTACTATGGTATGAGGACGTGAGAAGAGAGGGCAAAAATACCCCTGACAGGAGTGCAAAAAAACCTGGATGCCTGATGGATGTGATGGAGTAGGCGCTATGGCAATGAGCATAGTCAACATGGAGCAACCATGCCAGACACAGAACACTGGTCCCACCTGATACGAACGGGTCGTGCTGCAGCCAAGACAGCCCAACCTGAGAACACAAACTGGAGAAATGACAGACAACCAGACATGAGAACAACAACACCCCTCTGTGCCTACCTACGAATGAGAAACATGAGCAGAAATGTCGAGACCACTGTGTGTGATGAAACAGATGATGGACCCCCCCCCCCTCCTCGTGTGAGTGGTGAATGAGCCCGAGTAACCTGCAGCGCAGAGACAGGTAGTTGACTTAAAAACTCAGGGCTGGTGTACCCAAGGACCGTGGTGGGTAGTCGTATGAGTGTGGTGAATGAACATGCATCGTATGTCGTGTGGTATACGGGCGAGAAGAATTAGGACAACAATCAATTTAACAAACGAAACCTCAGCCCGTATGGATCTGTAGGCGTGACAGATCCTGACATGTGAGCCCTAACTAACTGACCCAGGTACAAACATGAACACAGATACGATGAGACATGACAACCAACGAACAAAAACAGCTATCGGAGTATGCCCTGAGTGAACAACGCCCCTCTGAGAAACGCTGTGACTGAACACCGAGGGTGAAAACACCATGATAGAAATGCTGCGGCAGAAACGATATGACAGAAATGCTGAGGCCGAAACGTTATGACAGAAATGCTGAGGCCGAAACGTTATGACAGAAATGCTGAGGCCGAAACGATAGAAAACGCTGAAGCTGAATGCTGAGGCAGAAACGAAATGCC
>CM053028.1:138026562-138252827 GCA_028564925.1 Lithobates sylvaticus | reverse complement strand
CAGTTACATTAGAGGGTTTTCGAGCATGAACGGCCTTTTTAAGGTCATACCACAACATCTCAATAGGATTCAGGTCTGGACTTTGGCTAGGCCACTCCAAAGTCTTCATTTTGTTTTTCTTCAGCCATTCGGTGGTGGACTTGCTGGTGTGTTTAGGATCATTGTCCTGCTGCAGAACCCAAGTTAGTTTCAGCTTGAGTACACGAACAGATGGTCGGACATTCTCCTTCAGGATCTCTTGGTAGACAGCAGAATTCATAGTTCCTTTTATCACGGCAAGTCTTCCAGGTCCTGAAGCAGCAAAACAGCCCCAGACCATCACACTACCACCACCATATTTTACTGTTGGTATAATGTTCTTTTTCTGAAATGCAGTGTTCCTTCTACGCCAGATATACTTGGACACACACCTTCCAAAGAGTTCCACTTTTGTCTCATCGGTCCACAGAATGTTGTCCCAAAAGTCTTGGGATCATCAAGATGTGTTGTGGAGAAATTGAGACGAGCTTTGATGTTCTTTTTGCTCAGCAGTGGTTTTCTCCTTGGAACTCTGCCATGCAGGCCATTTTTGCCCAGTCTTTTCCTGATGGTGGAGGCATGAACGCTGACCTTAACTGAGGCAAGTGAGGCCTGCAGTTCCTTGGACGTTGTTGTGGGGTCTTTTGTGACCTCTTGAATGAGTCGTCGCTGCGCTCTTGGGGTAATTTTGGGCGGCCGGCCACTCCTGGGAAGGTTCACCACTGTTCCATGTCTTCGCCATTTGTGGATAATGGCTCTCACTGTGGTTCGCTGGATTCCCAAAGCTTTGGAAATGGCTTTATAACCCTTTCCAGACTGATAGATATCAATTACTTTCTTTCTCAATTGTTCCTGAATTTCTTTGGGTCTCGGCATGATGTGTAGCTTTTAAGGATCTTCTGGTGGACCTTACTGTGTCAAGCAGCTCCTATTTAAGTGATGCCTTGATTGTGAACAGGTGTGGCAATAATCAGGCCTGGGTGTGGCTAGAGAAATTGAACTCAGGTGTGGACAACCACAGTTATAGTATGTTTTAACAAGGGGGGCAATCACTTTTTCACACAGGGCCATGATGGTTTGGATTTTTTTTCACCTTTAATAATAAACACCTTCATTTACAAATTGCATTTTGTGTTTACTTGTGTTGTCCTTGACTATTGTTTAAATTGGTTTGATGTTCCGAAACACTTAAGTGTGACAAACATGCAAAGGAACAGGAAATGAGGAAGGGGGCAAACACTTTTTCACACCACTGTACATACGGAGAGCAATATATTTATGTTCTTGCTATTCCATAGTGCTGCACAATATTGCACATTAAAATTACTTTTTCAGTTGCCCAGTTGGACAAGGTGATATCATCACTTTATTTTCCCCCTTTTCACCCCTTCTCACCTCACCCATCTAACCTCCCACCTCAATTCGAGACCCTATTCACTCCCTACCTTTTACTCTATTCCCTTCACCCTTGCTTTTCCTTCCCCTCTCCTCCCCTAGGGCCACAGGATGAATAAAATGAATATTACTTTACCTAATGCTAAAGGCCCTAATTTCCTTGAAGATTTGGACCCTTCTTAACAATCTGGAAAAGATTGAGAACAGTTCTGCATAGATCAAAGAAACTGATTTAAAGAAGCATAAATCTCTATCTCTAAGAGACCACCAGAAACTACAAATCGAAGTGTGTATCCATATTGATGTAGACAGGTTCTCTGGAGCCTATTATATTCCAAAAGCAGAAGGAGATTTCAGATATCTCTTCTTTAACCACTTCAGCTCCGGAAGGATTTACGCCCTTCCTGACCAGAGCGTTTTTTGCGATTGTGGCTCCCAAACAAAATTGACTTCCTTTTTTTCCCACAGATAGAGCTTTCCTTTGGTGGTATTTGATCACCTCTGCGTTTTTTTTTTTTTGCGCTATAAACAAAAAAAGAGCGTCAATTTTGAAAAAAACGCATTATTTTTTACTTTTTGCTATAATAAATATCCCCCAAAAATATATAAAAAAACATTATTTTTCCTCAGTTTAGGCCAATACGTATTCTGCTACATATTTTTGGTAAAAAAAAATCGCAATAAGTGTTTATTGATTGGTTTGTGCAAAAGTTATAGCGTCTACAAAATAGGGGTAGTTTTATGGCATTTCTATTAATATTTTTTTTTACTAGTAATGGCGGCGATCAGCGATTTTATCATGACTGCGACATTATGGCGGACACATCGGACAATTTTGACACATTTTTAGGGACCATTGGCATTAATACAGCGATCGATGCTATAAAATTGCATTGATTACTGTAAAAATGTCACTGGCAGTGAAGGGGTTAACCACTACGGGCGGGGAGGGGTTAAGTGTGTCCTGGGGGAGTGTTTCTAACTGTCTGGGGGATGGGCTGTGTGTGACACCACACTGATCGCTGCTCCCGATGACAGAGAGCAGACGATCAGTGTCCTGTCAATAGGCAGAAAGGGAGATGCTGTTTACATCGGCATCTCCCCATTCTTCAGCTCCGTGACATGATTGCGGGTATCCCCACGACGATCGAGTCTGCGGGTCCCGCGGGCACGGTCACAGAGCTTGCAGGCAGGCGCGCGCGTGCATGGCGGGAAATTCTAAGTAACGTGCCGGTACGTTACTTTGCCCAGCTGTGCCATTCTGCCAATGTATATTTGCTGACAGCGGTCGACAAGTGGTTAAAGGACTGATGGGTTCCTCTAAACCAGTGATTCTAAACCTTGTCCTCAAGTAACCCCCAACAGGCCATGTTTACAGGTTTTCCTTTATCTTGCACAGGTGCTTTAAATCAGAGTCAATGGTTTGGTATTTTGGACAGCTATTTTATCTAAGAGTAATTCCCAAAACATGGCCTGTTGGGGGTACTTGAGGAAAAGGTTGAGAACCACTGCTCTAAAACGTATCCTGGCAGCAATGTATTGCCTTATCTCCTACCAAGTACACTTTCTAAATATAATATTGCATAAGCTTTCCATATTGACTTTATTACAAAAAAAAATTATTTGATACATTTGGGAGTCTCTTAGCCAAAGCTCTACAAGACCAATTGCTTTCATCTTATTTCCCACACATTGTCACTCCTAGAGGTAAGAAAATCAACTGCCCAAAATAAATTGCAGATGCCTTTAGCGAGTTCCAATCTACATTATAAAACCTCCAAATCCCCCCCACCCCCTCTCACAACACCAGGCTTCCACTAAAAAGATTGAGACGTTACCCCCACTTAACCCACACTAGACCTCTCCCGGCTTATGCAGCCTACTGATTGTTCTTAGCAAATCCAACCATTTTTTCCCAACCTCTATCAGGAATTTGAAACACATGGAAAATACATTTTCATAAATTTGAAGCTATATGGTTAGAAATACCCTCCCAACAGGCACGCCAACTAAAAGACAACTTTAAATTCAAATGGGTTTCTTCAGCCATGAAGTACCGTACCTAGGCACCCCTGTTTGTGCCTGATTTGAAAGACAAATTTTACTTTTCAAACCTTCTTAATGTAGTCAGCGCACTGCTTTTGAAGTGGCAATTGAATATGTTTTCATGGTTTGCCCTTTGCAATATTATTAAGATGGCAATCCTGCCTAAATTTCTATTTCTCCTTTAATCTTAACCTATTTGCATCCCCGCTTTTTACTTGAAACAGTTTAATGCCCTATTCATTGCATACAGTATATGTGGATTAACTGCATTCCAGACTTAAACACAATCTTATAAATCAAATCACACCACAGGGAGACATTGCCCCGCTGGATATGGCCAAGTATTATTTAGTATATCACTTATGGAGATTTCTTGATTGCTGTAGACATTGCCATTACAAACAATACATACAAATTGAACAAGCTGGCTCCATAGTACACCTAAGATGTGACTCAAATTCTCTGTACTATAAATGCTCATCCCTCGGTTGGACGCTCCATCCAAACCTGTGCCGTGGTCTTCACACTGTTTGATTTATTAGCCAGTAATTCCCCTCTGTACTAAATGATTGATTTACTCTTCAACGGTCTATTCCAGTCCTTGCTTTCTTGCCTCACATTTTATTCAAACTGCAAAATGGCCTTCAATAGGCGATTTAATAAAAATAGGGCAGTTCCCACTCAGGCCAATTCAGACATTTTTCTCCTACATTTTTTTTTTTGCTAGAAAGTTACTCAGAACCCCCAAACATTGTTTATATATATTTTTAGCAGAAACTCTAGAGAATAAAATTGTAGTCATTGCAATTTTTATGTCACATGGTATTTTTTGGGGGGTCTAGAGTGCCCTCACCACCCTCTTCTCATTTGGTCTAATTATGTTTTTCTGAGTACTATTTGTTACTCTGCATTATGAATATTTTTGAGATACTTAATGATGCTGTATTTACTTTATTATACATTAAAGCAATTTAACTCCTAAGCCCCTGAAGAAGCTACAGCACGTGAAACATGTTGAGCAAGATGTTGAGCTGGACATCACTCAATTAGCCACCATTGGATACCTAGATATTAGGTAACCATGGTTGTTCTCATTATCTTATATACACTGTGATTATTGGGGGCTCCCTATCCATAGTTTGAGGGTTATTGGTGATGCCAGCATAGTGCAATTGGGGTCAATGAGAAAAAACATAGTGTCATACTTATGCAACATGTACTCAGATTTGTTTTAAACAAATTTTGTAAAATGTCAATAAATACTATTTTAATCTACTTTGAGGTGTGTTGCTATTAAAATCCTATATTTACTTTATTTATTCAAATTGCTCTAACTATAAAGATTGTGGTGATACCCCACATGTGTGGCGTGAACGCTGTTAACAAATGTGGGCATGACCTACGTATAAGTTTGCTTCTGCATGCAAGCAAGATGGGATGAGGGCTCTTAAAATGTATTTTATTTATTTTATTTTTATTTTTTATTTTTTTATTTTTACACTGTCCTTTAAAAAAAAATTGACCACTTTTATTTCTATCACATGAAATGTAAACATCCCTTGTGATAGGAATAAGGCATGGCAGGTCTTCTTTATGGAGACCCCGTATATCTCCTCTACCCTGGAAAAGATGAAATAATAAAAAAATTGATCTCAGCTTTCCCAAGAAAAAAAATGTCAGTGTTTACATCTGCCAGCGCTGGAAGTAAGGTCATTACCTCACTTCCGGCCTCCCAGGATCTTAGAGATGGTCGGGGACCATCAGGTCCTTGGCCGGCTCTGTGATAACCCGGTGCCACCGGCTGATTGGATCCTGGACTCTCCGGTCACACGGGAGAGCCCAGAGAGGCGCTGATGAGCTGTAAAAGCAATTGAGCAGCTAATCAGTCACTAGAATGGCTTTTATATTGCAGAGAATTGCTGGCTGAAAAGAAAGATATCTGAATGATGCCTGTAGCTGCAGGCATCATCCAAACATCGCCTTTTCAATCCAGGGTGGCATATGGCTTCATACGGACGGGAAGTGACTGAGTAAAGTGACATTAAAGGTAAATTTTTCCGACCCTCCTCTTTTTGGGTCCCCCACTGGCGCTCCTGGCTCCTCCTTTTCAGCAAATGCCACCAGTAGCAAGCCACTTGCTCTGCGGACACTGGTGCGTGCTCTATGCATCTATAATACACACAGAGCCACAACTGGGCCCCACCCCCCACTCTTTCCTCATTGGCTCACTCGCTGTGATTGACAGTAGGAGCCAATGTCTCCCACTGCTGTTTCAGCCAATGAGGAATGAGAGACCTGGGAGAAGCTCAGCTCCTGTGCACATCACTGGATTGAAAGGAATCTCAGCTGAGTATTAGGGGGGCTGGGGGGGGAGGGGTCACTGCATACAGAAGGTTTTTTTTTCCTTCATGGCCTTTAAAACCACTTTAAGGCCTTGATTTCTGGAAAGCCCTACAACCCAGGTATTTCGTACCACTATACTCTAGGACATCACCACCATCTTCCTATCATTTGGGAACTTAGGCCGCTTTACACAAGTAGCACATAGATGCAAACAGCTGCCTGAAACATTCATGTCTATGGGTAGCTGTATGCAACACAGGAGCTTCCAGGCACCAAAATACATGAGTTGTTTAAGCTGTTATTAGCTAATATCTCAATGCCTCTGACAGTTGCTGGTAACATAACTCAGTTTGCGTACCATCCTTCACATGTACTAGTTTTTCCCAAAATAACTATTCTTCAGGAAAGGTGTATAGACTAAATTTTATAAATTATTCAATCCTAGAGGACCCTTCATTCTTTTGTTTACACAGCACCCATATTCATATAAAAACACAATAAGTTCATTCTTCAACAACTCCTTAATGCCTACAAAGCTTGTATCCCTCTAAAATGGAACCACTTCTCCCCTCTACTCCTCCTTCCCTCCAAACCATTTTGATATCTATGCAGCTAAACAAAGTGGAGGAAATGTGGAGGATCTCAGTTTTCTCTCACAACAAACACACAATTTAGTACAAAACATGGTTGTTGCTGGTTTGATTTTACTTTCTTAGATGAGATGTGTGACCACTCAAACTCAGGCACACCTTTCACCGCAGGCCCAAGGAAAAGCAGCATCTCGCCTCAAGGTCCTACCCCCCACTCTTACCCGTGATTGCTTCCTGCCTCTTCTGCCCCTCCTTGTGACCCTCATCATGGTAAGTCTGGCATAAGTCTATCCTTAATTGTATTTGTTCATGCCTTTAAAGTTCTGCCCTTCACTTGAACTCCATTCTTTCTTTTTCTCTTTCTAGATACCTCTCATGCCAAATGTTTTTAACCTGATAATTCCCATCCCTCATTTGAAAGCATACTTTTGTGATATTGCATCCTAAGCTTTCCCTTTTTCTAGTGCATACTCATCGTGTACTTCCCAGATTTGTCTTATGCTTTCACTATCTTGACTCTCAGAATACTACCTGAGACATAACTGTTTAGGTTAACAGCGTTTACACAAACACCCTGATATTTACACTTTATATTGTATGTCTAAACCACTGGCAACAAAAGTGAGTACACCCTAAGTGAAAATGTCCAAATTGGGCCAAATTAGCCATTTTTCCCTCCCTGGTGTCATATGTGAATGGGGAGCAGGTGTTAAATTTGGTGTTATCGCTCTCAATCGCTCATACTGGTCACTGGAAGTTCAACATTACACATTATGGCAAAGAACTGAGGATCTGAAAAAAAAAGAATTGTTGCTCTACATAAAGATGGCCATAGGCTATAAGAGGATTGCCAAGACCCTGAAACTGAGCTGCAGCACGGTGGCCAAGACCATACAGCAGTTTTAACAAAACAGTTTCCACCCAGAACAGGCCTCGCCATGGTCGACCAAAGAAGTTGAGTGCACATGCTCAGCATCATATCCAGTGGTTGTCTTTGGGAAATAGACGTAGAGTGCTGCCAGCATTGCTGCAGAGGTTGAAGGGGTCAGCCTGTCAGTGCTCAGACCATACTCCGCACACTGCACCAAATTGGTCTGCAAGGCTGTCATCCCAGAAGGAAGCCTCTTCTAAAGATGATGCACAAGAAAGCCTGCAAACAGTTTGCTGAAGACAAGCAGACTAAGGACATGGATTACTGGAACCATTTCCTGTGGTCTGATGAGACCAAGATAAACGTATTTGGTTCAGGTGGTATGGCAGCAACCAGGTGAGGAGTACAAAGACAAGTGTGTCCTGCCTACAGTCAAGCATGGTGGTGGGAGTGTCATGGTCTGGGGCTGCATGAGTGCTGCCGACACTGGGAGCTACAGTTCATTGAGGGAATCATGAATGCCAACATGTACTGTGACATACTGAAGTAGAGCATGGTCCCCTCCCTTCGGAGACTGGGCCTCAGGGCAGTATTCTAACATGATAACAACCCCAAACACACCTCCAAGATGACAACTGTCTTGCTAAAAAAGCTGAGGGTAAAGGTTATGGACTAGCCAAGCATGTCTCCAGCCAACCAACCCTATTGAGCATCTGTGGAGCATCCTCAACTGGAAGGTGGAGGGGAGCAAGGTCTCTAACATCCACCAGCTCCGTGATGTCTTCATGGAGGAGTGGAAGAGGACTCCAGTGGCAACCTGTGAAGCTCTGGTGAACTCCATGCCCAAGAGGGTTAAGGCAGTGCTGGAAAATAATGGTGGCCACACACAAAATATTGACACTTTGGACCCAGTTTGGACGTGTTCACTTTTGTTGCCAGCGGTTTAGACATTAATGACTGTGTGTTGAGTTATTTTGAGGGGACAGCAAATGTACGCTGTTATACAAGCTGTACTTCACTACTTTACATTGTAGCAAAGTGTCATTTCTTCAGTGTTGTCGCATGAAAAGATATAATAAAATATTTACAAAAATGTGAGGGGTGTACTCACTTTTGTGAGATACTGTATGTATACTTATTTCAACATAATACTGTGTACCATGATAATGCCATAATACTATTTTATGCTGTACATGACTTACACATAAAGAATTTATAAACAGAAAAAGGGCAAGGCAGCAATACTGCTAAGATTTCATTACTAATGTAAAATCACTTTTCAGAATTTATTTTGATGCTTGTATATCCTAAAACATTAACCTACATGGTGTGAGAATAGTATTTAGGTAAAGATATCAGGACATAGTGGAATTCTAAGTGCCATGTAAAATGTTCTTTTCTATAGCATCTAAGCTGCACAAAACACCTCTTCTCTGTCCAACACTTCCGGGTCTTGGGCCACAGAGCAATAATAGCTGGCAGTGGTACCTTTATCCCTGACCATCCCCTCAGGGCTCTTGTAGCCAGTGATGGTACCTATGGCCCTCTCCACAGGACAAGTCCTGGATATGCAGAATTCTGTTTAAAATCCAGGACAGCTAGGGGGCATTCTGTTTCCATTCTCTTTCCTCCTTTGCCACTAAAAGGTACTGTGCATAAGTAAACAGTAAGATCTGAAACATAAATAGGAAAAACAATCTGTCCCAGAGAAGCTGAGATGCATGAATTTACATAACAGTACTCCTTTATTCAACACAAAACAATCATGACTCATATGCTGACAATTAAAAATGTTGGTTGTGGGGCTGGCTGTGGGAGTTAATGTGAATATTGAGAACTTTTGCTTATTGGGGAGAACTAGAAGTTATTTCTGAATATCTGTCATCAAATATTCAGGAAGATTTTTTATTTTGTTACTTGGAGCATTTGTCTTAAGCAATATTTGTACTAGTTTTCAATACTGTAAGCTAGAAATTGTAATATTAGATTACTCAAGACCAAAAATGTGGATTGTTACAGGAGAGTTATACAGTAAAGATGGGTTTAGCACCCCTGTCAGGTATTATCACTGTCTGTTTCCCCACTGGAAAGCTGGATTTGTCCTAGTGTGCGTCATCACAAGAACTGAGAGATAATCCAAAATTTTGAGCCATCTCTGGAACAAAAATAGAGAAATGATCCTTTAATGTGGACCCTTATTGTAGTAACAAAGGTCTAATGCGGTGTACACACGAGCGGACTTTCCCGCGGGATTGTCCGCTGGACTGGAGTCCGCTAGACAATCCGCCCATGTGTGGGCACCGGTGGACTTTTTCCTGCCAAAAGTCCGGCGGACTAAGTTTTAAGTTCAGACTTAAAATTGTCCGCTGGACTCGCGCAATTTTTTAAAAATATTTTATTGCACTGCTCCGGGGGTCTCCTTCCATCTTGGGGGGTCTTCTCGCCGGACTCCTCCGCTCTCTTCTGCTCTTTTACCTAGCTCTTTCACGAGTGGAGGAGCCCGGCTTTCTTCTTCGTCATCGCCGCCGTCGTCTGGGGGTCTCGTTCCGTCTTCGGGGTCTTCGGGGGTCTTCCGGGGTCCTCTTCTGTTCTTGCCGCTGTGCCGCCTTCTGCACCGTCTTCTTCTTCTTTTTTCCTCCTCCTCTTCTTCTTCTTCCGATGTTGACTCGTCGCTCTCTCTGGCCGGAATGGCAGAGACGCGCTGTGTTGTGACTTATATAGGGACAAGGGGGTGGGGTCACATGCTCATGTCACATGGTGACCTTGCCCCCCTATGATGTCACAGTCCCAGCATCCTCCGGGACTGTGACATCATAGGGGGGCAGGTCACCATGTGACATGAGCATGTGACCCCGCCCCCTTGTCCCTATATAAGTCACAACACAGCACGTCTCTGCCATTCCGGCCAGAGAGAGAGCGAAGAGTCAACATCGGAAGAAGAGGAGGAAGAAGAAAAAGAAGACGGCGCAGAAGGTGGCGACAGCGGCAAGAACAGAAGAGCCCCCGGAAGACCCCCGAAGACCCCGAAGGCGGAACGAGACCCCCAGACGTCGGCGGCTACGACGAAGAAAAAAGCCGGGCTCCTCCGCTCGTAAAAGAGCTAGGTAAAAGAGCAAAAGAGAGCGGAGGAGTCCGGCGAGAAGACCCCCCAAGACGGAAGTAGACCCCCGGAGCAGTGCAATAAAGTATTTTAAAAAAAATTGTGTGTTTTATTTTATTTACACTTTTACACCTTAGGTGAATGGTAGGGGTACATCGTACCCCATACTCATTCACATAGGGTGGGGTGCCGGGATCTGGGGGCCCCCTTATTAAAGGGGCTCCCGGATTCCGATAAGCCCCCCGCCCGCAGACCCCGACAACCAACGGCCAGGGTTGTCGGGAAGAGGCCCTTGTCCTTATCAACATGGGGACAAGGTGCTTTGGGGTGGGGGGCGCACAGCTCCCCTTTCCCCAGGGCACCCCCCATGTTGAGGGCACACGGCCTGGTACGGCCCCTTTCCTGGCCGGCCAGGCCGCGTGCTCGGATAAGGGTCTGAGATGGATTTGGGGGGACCCCACGCAGTTTTTTCGGTGTAGGGATTCCCTTTAAATCCATGCTAGGTGACGGGGCTAGCGCAGCGGCATTCACTGCCTTCGCTAGTCCCGTCTACCTGCAGTTACGTTCTAAATGAACAGAATTTGAAATTAAAAGTCCGTTCATTTCCAAAAGTCATGTGGACTTTTTCCCGCGGATTGTCCGCTGGAAAAGTCCGGGCGTGTGTGGGCAAGTCCACACACTCGGAAAGTCCAGCGGATCTCCGCTGGAAAGTCCAGCGGTTTGTCCGCTGGACTAAGTCCGGCGGACAATCCCGCCGGAAAGTCTGAGCGTGTGTATGCCGCATAAGAGAGAAACTCCTCTGGCAAGATTTCTTACTTTGTCAAGTTGTGTCTATGGAACAGAAAGTGAAAGGAAATCTTTCTAATCTTTCTAAATGCCTCCTCTTCTATAGAAAACAAAAAAAGGTTTGGCTTTAGATATACTTTTAAGAGCAAATACAGAAGGAATACTGAAATGGTATATACATGTGATACTTGTTACAAAGTTGATGCAATTAAGGCAGACTTTCTTGATCCTGTTACTCTGCAGAAATCCTAGTACAACTAGAAAAATACAAGAAATAGTATGGTAAGGTGCCCAGAGGGCAGTGGTAAATGGATAGGCTGTAATGTCTAAACCTCTTGTTCGGGAATGCTGCAATAGTCAGTAGAACAGGAGCAGCACATCTAGTATCAAGGGATCAGGGTCAGATTCAGACAGAAAAGGTCAGCGGGCAGAATTACACTTGAATGTATCTAGATCAGCAGAAAAAGGTAATGTCAATAAACATGCCAGTATCAGCAGTAGAGAGGCATTGCAAGCAGAAAGGGTAAACAGTAGCAACCTGTGGCTTACTGGCTTACCGTCTACCAAGGTTTGTCAGAACAGAATGTACTCTAAATACAGAGAGTACAAAAGCATAGTAATACTGCTAGCTATGAGACCATTCGGCAACGCTCCAGTGTCACTAGTGACCCAGGCCAAGCTTTGCTTATATTAGAGCTACATGGGCCCTGTGACTCACAGCTCAAGGCGCCGCAGAGGTGGGGGCGTCGAAGCTCCAGAGTGTTGCTCCCCTCCCTCCTCCTTGTCTGTATCCAGAGGCAGAGGTGGAGCACATGTAGCAATTGCTGCGGTTCCCCAATACCGCCGGCAACTGACAAGAGTGCATACCGCTCCCGTTGTCCCCAGAATCCGTGCTGTCTGAGTACTGCTGTACCGTGTTCTGGTACTAGACTCCACTAATCTTTCTGTCCGTTGTGCGTGGAGCAGTCTCCTGTCTGCCCTGTCCCCTCTGTGTGTCGGCTCTTCTCTTCTGGGTTGGCCAGAGCTGCTGCCAATCATCCAGTGCACTCCCAGAAATGTTGTTTGAGTGCTGCCCTCCTAGTAACCAAAGATGCCACGTATGCCCCGACCCCTGCAACGTGCACGGTGCTTCAGCTCCCAGCACTCTCTAGCTACAGGGATTTATTGGACAGGTACTGATCTATGAGGACACCTGCTGTGGGGGGAGGGGCTCTGATGGGAACGCCTGCTGTGGGGGGGCTCTGATTGGGGACACCTGCTGTGGGGGGGGCTCTGATGTGGGACTGCTGTGGGGGGGGCTCTGATGGGGGATACCTTCTGGGGGGGCTCTGATAGGGGACACCTGCTGGAGGGGGGCTCTGATGGGGACACCTGCTGGGGGGGCTCTGATGGGGGACACCTGCTGGAGGGGGGCTCTGATGGGGGACACTTGCTGGGGGTCTCTGTTGGGGGACACCTGCTGTGGGGGAGCTTTGATGGGGACACCTGCTGCGGGGAGCTCTGATGGGGGACACCTGCTGTGGTGGGGGGCTCAGATGGGGGACACCTGCTGTGGGGGGCTCTGATGGGGAACACTTGCTGTGGGGGGGCTCTGATGGGGGACACCTGCTGGAGGGGGGCTCTGATGGGGGACACCTGCTGTGGGGGGCTCTGATGGGGGACACCTGCTGGAGGGGGGCTTTGATGGGGCACAACTGCTGGGGGGGCTCTGATGGGGGACACCTGCTGGAGGTGCTCTGATGGGGGACACCTGCTGGGGGGGGCTCTGTTGGGGGGGGACACCTGCTGTGGGGGGAGATCTGATGGGGGACACCTGCTGTGGGAGGGAAGCTCTGATGGGGGACACCTGCTTTGGGGGGAAGCTCTGATAGGGACACCTGCTGGAGGGGAGCTCTGATGGGGGACACCTGCTGGAGGGGGGAGGCTCTGATGGGGGACACCTGCTGGAGGGGGGGGGGGGCTCTGATGGGGGACACCGGCTGGGGGGCTCTGATGGGGGACACCTGCTGTGGGGGGAGGCTCGGATGGGGACACCTGCTGGAGGGGGGCTCTGATGGGGACACCTGCTGGGAGGGCTCTGATGGGGGACACCTGCTGCAGGGGGGCTCTGATGGGGGACACCTGCTGGAGGGGCTCTGTTGGGGGGACACCTGCTGGAGGGGGCTCTGATGGGGGACACCGGCTGGGGGGGCTCTAAAGGGGGACACCTGCTGTGGGGGGGAGGCTCTGATGGTGGACACCTGCTGGGGGGCTCTGACGGGGGACACCTGCTGGGGGGGCTCTGTTGGGGCACACCTGCTGTGGGGGAGCTCTGATGGGGGACACCGGCTGGGGGGGGCTCTGATGGGGGACACCTGCTGTGGGGGGCTCTGATGGGAGACACCTGCTGTGAGGGGGCTCTGATGGGAGACACCTGCTGTGGGGGGGGGCTCTGATGGGGGACACCTGTGCGGGGGGCTCTGATGGGGGACACCTGCTGTGGGGGCTCTGATGGGGACCCCTGCTGGGGGGGACTTTGATGGGGGACACCTGCTGGGGGACACCTGCTGGGCACTTTGATATAAGCTGCGCTTGCCGCAGGTCACTCTCTCTCCCCAGAATGTCCACCATTCTCAACTTTAAAAGTTGGGAGGTACGCAGGAGTGGATCAGGGGAGGAGAGACTGTGCCACCGCCGTCCCTGTTATCAATGGGAAGAGGGCTCTCTGTGTTTACTGCCCATCCCCCTCCCTCCTCCTGTCAGAGGAGGAGAGCAAAGCAGCCGGAGATCGGAGCGCCTGTGTCCGAGTGGAGAGGGAGCAGCTGCGGGCTCTTAGACCCCCCTCCCTCTCCTCCTCGCTCTGCTGTACTAGTGAGCGGCACTTGCCAGGTCAGCTGCCCGCTATGTTTTTTCTCCTTCCTTCATTGGCCAGGGAAGAAATACAATAAAAAGGGAGCAGAGAAAAGGAAGTAGTCCCGAGGACTGGTGGCCCCATTGTGACCCGGAAACTGCTACCCACATAGCATGCTCAGCTGAATAAGAGAGGAGGGTAGAGAGAGAGAGCGCCAGGAGCACGGGAAAGCTTTTGGGGAAGTGCACCCAGGACTCCAGGGAGAGGACAGTGCTGAGGGGACGCCATCAGAAAGAGAACCCCGCTGCCCTGTGCCACCAGAGGTAAAGCTGCACAGCCTGGCGCCATCCCTGGTGAAGAAAGGAATGGAGTCATTGCCAAAATACAGATCTGAGCACTACCCAGCTGAGTCACCACAGGCAACCTAGAGTGAGCTGACTCCTGATTAGGGATGGGCCCGGTGTTCGATTCGAACCCACGTTCGAATCGAGCACCGGGCGTTCGCTAAATTGCTAGCACTTCAACTGCTGCCTTTTCAGTTGGTAGACTCGGCCCCCTTCTGTGAGTTTGTTCAATGTGCGGTTCCTCAGTGGCAGGTTCCCAAACGCCACTTTTCCTCACAGAAGGCGATTCCGGCTCTCTACCGGCATGTGGAAGGCAATGTCCATGCCTCGCTGGACAGGGCGGTCAGCGGTAAGGTGCATATTACCGCTGACTCATGGTCTAGCAGGCATGGACAGGGATGTTACCTGTCTTTCACGGCCCATTGGGTCACTCTATTGGCAGCTGGGAGGGATGCAGGACAAGGTGCAGTAGTGTTGGAGGTTGTTCCGCCACCACGCCTCCAAAATGCTACTACTGGTTGTGACACACCTCTCTCCTCCACCCCCTCCTCTTCTTCTTCCTCCATGGCCTCTTCAAGTGCTCTGTCCTCGGAACCAGTGGTGCTCCGTAGGCGTACAAGGGGCTACGCGAGTACGCAGGCAAAAAGATGCCATGCCGTGCTTGCGCTGGTGTGTTTGGGGGACAGGAGCCACACTGGGGCAGAGGTTCTGGCAGCTCTGCCGGGGCAGGCCGAGAGGTGGTTGACGCCACACCAGCTTAAGCCAGGAATGGTGGTTTCTGACAATGGCACCAACCTCCTCTCCGCCCTGCAACAGGGGAAGCTGACCCATGTGCCCTGTATGGCTCACGTCCTCAACTTGGTGGTGCAGCGGTTCTTGGGCAGGTACCCAGGCTTACAGGATGTCCTGAGGCAGGCCAGGAAAGTCTGTGTGCATTTCCGCCGATCGTATAATGCCAGTGCTCGGCTGGCTGAGCTGAAAAAGGAGTTGAACCTGCCCAAGAACCGCCTTATATGTGACATGCCCACCAGGTGGAACTCAACGTTGGCCATGCTGCAGCGACTGCACATGCAGCAGAGGGCCATCAATGAGTACCTGTGCGACTACGGCACCAGGACAGGGTCAGGGAGCTTGGATTTTTTCCCCCATGTCAGTGGAGCATGATCAGGGATGCATGCACTGTCCTGTCACCATTTGAGGAGGCCACAAGGATGGTGAGCAGTGACAGTGCATGCATCAGTGACACTGTACCTCTTGTCCACCTGTTGGAGCATACGCTGCATGGGATAATCGACAGGGCACTTGAGGCAGAACAGAGGCAGGAAGAGGAGGACTTCCTTGCCTCTCAAGGCCCCCTTTATCCAGACAGTGTTCCTTCCCTCCCACCCATCACACAGGAAGAGGAGGAGGAGGAGGATTGTGTGAGCATGGAGGTGGAGCCTGGCACTCAGCATCAGCATCAGCAGCAGCAGCAGTCTTTAGGGATGATGTACAGTCCCAACAAACCAGTGGACTTGTACGTGGCTGGGAGGAGGTGGCTGGCAATCATGTCGTCCTCAGTGACCCAGAAGACTCCGGACCGAATGCCTCAGCTAACCTACGTTGCATGGCCTCCCTGATCCTGCAAAGCCTGCGGAAGGATCCTCGTATTCTTCGGATCAAGGAGAGGGACCATTACTGGCTGGCCACTCTCCTTGATCCACGGTACAAGGGTAAGGTTGTGGACCTTATCTTGCCATCGCAGAGGGAGCAGAGGATGAGACATCTCAGGGAGGCCTTGCAGAAAGGTCTGTGCAATGCGTTCCCAGAGACTGGGAGGTTACAAACTCCTGGTCCTGGACGACGAGTTGCTGAGGCTTCGGTCAGTAGCAGAAGGAGCGGTGGGGAAGGTGGACGTCTGACCAATGCGTTCAGACAATTTTTTAGTCCGCAGCCCCAAGGTATGATTGATTCCAGCAACCATCGCCAGCGTCTGATATACATGGTGCAGGAATACCTAGGGGCAAGGTCAGACTTGGACACCTTTCCCACTGAAAATCCTTTGGCTTACTGGGTCTTGAGGATGGATCACTGGCCAAAGCTTGCACAGTATGCAATTGAGCTACTGGCCTGTCCTGCATCCAGCGTTCTTTCCGAACGCACATTCAGTGCTGCTGGAGGCTTTGTCACCGATCACAGAGTGCGCCTGTCCACCGACTAGGTTGATCGACTGACCTTCATAAAGATGAATCAGTCTTGGATCACCACCAGCTACCAGGCACCTGAAGCGGATATAACTGAATAATTTATAATGTCACATCCCTTCAAGACTGCCTATGCTGATGCTGAGTGACTGTCCTGTTATGTTCACTGACTATCCTCTTCCTCCTCCTCAATGATCCATTCCTTGATAGCTTGGAAGAACATTTTTGTTTCTGGGTGCCACCACACCAGTGGCTAAGGCCCAATTTTTTCAGCCCCTGTTTAACAGGGGTGTGTAATTACAATTTTTTATGCAATGCTTTGCAACAGGTCTCATTGCTGTGCTCAGAGTACAGTATCTGTGAGGGGTTGCAGTGTTGTGGCACCAGTGCCTAAGGCACAATTTTTAAGCCCCTGTATAACAGGGCGTGTAATTACAATTTTTTAAGCAATGCTTCGCAACAGGTCTGACTGCTGTGCTCCAAGTACAGTATCTGTGAGGTGTTGCAGTGTTGTGGCACCAGCACCAGTGCCTTAGACACAATTTTTCAGCCCCTGTTTAACAGGGGCGTGTAATTACAAATCTTGATCTAATAGTTCACAGCAGGGCCCATTCCTGCGCCCACCAAGAGTAACTGTGAGGGCTTACAGTCTTGTGGCAACACCGTCCACCACCAAAGGCCCAATTTTTTAGCCCCTGTTTTAACAGGGGCGTGTAATTACAAATATTGATCTAATAATTCTCAGCAGGGCCCATTCCTGCGCCCACCAAGAGTAACTGTGAGGGCTTACAGTCTTGTGGCAACACCGTCCACCACCACCACCACCAAAGGCCCAATTTTTCTGCCCTGTTCAACAGGGCATGCAATTACAAATCTTGATCTAATAATTCACAGCAGGGCCCATTTCTGCGCCCACCATGAGTAACTGTGAGGGCTTACAGTCTTGTGGCAACACCGTCCACCACCACCACCAAAGGCCCAATTTTTCTGCCCTGTTCAACAGGTGCATGCAATTACAAATCTTGATCTAATAATTCACAGCAGGGCCAATTCCTGTGCCCACCAAGAGTAACTGTGAGGGCTTACAGTGTTGTGGCTACACCAACATCTAATGGGGCAAATTTCTGCAGAGTATATACGGCAGGCCCCTACTTTCAAACATCCAACTTACAAACGACTCCTATTTGCAAACGGAAGGAGAAAACAGGAAGTGAGAGGAAATCTATCCTGTTAGATTTAATTTGGGAAAAAGGTATCTACTGATGCTTTATCACCAATCCTTGTTTCAATCAAAACCCCACTTTTCCGACTTCCGGTTCCGGCGCCGCATGAGGAGGAGGTAGATAACCCCAGCTCCCGCAGCGCTCCTCATAAACCCGCTCCATAACCGGCATTTGCTTCGGGGAGATCCCCCCCCTGCCCCCGCTACATCGTGGGAAAGAATGGATCGCTTTGTAGAGCGATCATATGCTCGGGCGGTATCTTCCACGATACCCCCCGCGGGAGAGACGGCGGCTGATCCAGCCAAAATGGCGGCCGCGCCATGCACGGCAGAGCAGCTTCAGGCACAGCCTCAGTGTCCCCCACATGAACTGACAGCCACTGACCCTGCCTCCCCTGCTGGCATAGCACAAGCAGTGGTAACGCTGCTGGGCCCCACACTGACAGCCACTGTGGATGCTGCAGTACACAGAGGGCTGGAACAGCTCCACATTGAAATACAGGCACAAGCACAGAGGATCTCACAGGCAGAGGAAAGAATCTCTTCAATAGAAGATGAATCAGCAGCCACCTCTGCTATGATGGCACGCATTAACACTGAACATAGGGATATCTGGAACAAACTCGACGATTTGGAAAATCGTTCGAGAAGGAACAATCTACGCATTATTGGACTGCCAGAGTCAGTATCCCCTACCCAGCTTACCAACATATGCGCAAAAATCATCCCCGAACAACTAGGCCTCCGCATACCCTGCACTATTGAACGTGCGCACCGCATTGGCCAATACACAGAAAGTCGTGCTAAACCCCGCCATGTCATAGTCAAATACCTCAATTATGCGGACAAAAACGCCATTATGCAGAAATTTCGACGCACGCGCTCCCTATCAGTAGATGGCGCAAGAATATTGCTCTTTGCGGACTACTCAGTAGAGGTGATGAAACAACGTAAAGCGTTCTCGCCAATCTGCACGGCTCTGCACAACAGCCAAATCCGATTCTCCCTGGCTTACCCGGCTACTCTCCGCATCCAGACGCAAGAGGGAGAACACCTCACCTTCACCACACCAGACAAAGCGGAAATCTATATAAACACCCTGGGCACCGAGATGGAACACAGCAACTCAGCAGAGGGCACATCATCAACATCGGCAACCACCACAACCGCAATACCTAAACAACAACACAGCCCGACCAAGCCGCCATACAAGCGCACTCGCTTCACGCACCGAGATGACCGCTCTGGGAACCGCTGAAGAGCCTCAGACACCTGTCGTTAATGATCCCTCACGGAAGATGGGTAGTATTACCCCCCTCCTCACTTTCAGGTGTTTCTTTTTTTTTTCTTTCATTGTTGTCTCCTCTTGACTGAACTTTTTATTTTATTTTTTTTTGACGCAATCATTGTGCCAGGCAGCTACTCAACGTTTATGATTGCTAGTTGGCTGTTTAAGTTAACGTTACTGTCTTATGTTACTCGTTTATGGGGTCCTTTTAGAGGCTTCAACAGTAGGTCAGACCTAACGCCCCCACGAGGGGGATTCCCACGAGATGAGCTTTCAACCCTCTAAACCTGCCTCATCTCCCAGCTCTGAGGCGCTCCCTCCCTAAACCTCACCCCTCTGACTGCCCATCCCCAATATCCATCACCCATTCCCCTCTTCTCCTCCCCTCCCTCACTCCCCGTAGCCAACACTCTGCCCCTACGAGAGGAGCTAGCGCCTGTCGGGGGATGTCATAGGTAATTGAACCTCATGTGGAAAAAAGTGGAGTCTGAGATATGTGATAAATGTTTATCTACTCAAAAGCATGCTATCTCACTGTTCTTTATGTACCTAAGCCTAAATTATGTAAAGCTCATATGTACCTCTTTTGTACCTATATCCTCAGGAGATCTACAGCACTTTGGTGACTCCCAGGTGGATGACGCAGTGCCTACAGGGAGGCTCCATTGCAAGCCTCCAACTCAATACATTTTTCATTTGCAGATATGGCCTCTTCAGCCGATGGGAGTCACCTAAAAGTTGTTTCATGGAACGTTAAAGGGCTCCGCTCTCCAGGTAAACGCATGTCTATCCTTAAACATCTGAAGCGTCTCCGGACAGATGTGGCTCTACTTCAGGAGACACACCTGTCCGCGGACGATTTAACCCGCCTCCAGAAACTGTGGGTGGGCTCAGTCTATGGCTCACCAGCAATAGGCCGTAAGGCTGGAGTGGCCATATTAATACACAAAAACCTAAGACATACTATTAGAGATATCCGGACTGACTCGATGGGCCGCAAAATGACCTTACATATGACTTTAGACAACAAACAACTGGCTATCACCAACATCTACGCTCCCAATTCGCCAGACACTTCTTTTTTTCGTGACATGGTGCAGTGGATACTAACCACCCCGGAGACACTGCACTTGGTAGGGGGAGATTTCAACTCAGTTATGTCCACAATGGTAGATCGCGCGAGTGACCCAGCGAACAGGCCGCATAAACCGATACCCTCTAATCCTGGCCCTACTCTTCTAGCACAATCCATAGCATCCACAGGCTTCGTAGACACATGGCGTCTAATGCACCCGACGGATCGAGAGTATACTTTTTTTTCGCCCCCGCATAACTCTTTTTCTCGCATCGATTATTTCTTTGCCTCCTCTGCGTTACTGTCCATATTACGGGATCCAGAAATCACTGACGCCAGAATTTCAGACCACAGCCCTATAACCGTAAGCATTATTCATGGTAAACCCCCATCCCCCTCTCCCACGTGGCGCTTTCCTTCATATCTGGCTGATAATGAGGACTTCCGTCACATGCTGCACGGAGCGTGGGAAGAATACATCTCCACAAATAGAGCCCACATTACTGAACCAAACCTCTTTTGGGAAGCTGGGAAAGCTTTCCTACGGGGGAAAATCATCTCTTACACCACCCAATTTAAAAAACAGGCCAATCAAAAATACAGACAAGCCAGCGAAGCATTGCGCTTAGCCCATGAGCAACTCGTACTAAACCATACCTCTGATAACATACAAATATGGCGGCAGGCTAAACGTACCTTTGACCTTTGGGCAGAGCAACAGGAAGCAGTCAAAACGTCGTACTCTACTCTGCACTTCCACAAGTTTGGTAACAAGGCAGGCAAATTACTGGCTAAACTATGTTCAGAACCAAGACGCCCCACCCATATCTCTACCCTGAGAGATGCGGCGGGCTCCCTTGTTACATCACCTGCTGAAATTAGCAAAATACTTACGGAGTACTACAAAAATTTATATACAGCTGATCCAACTGACCAACCTACAGCAGAAGCTCTATTGGCCAAAATACATCTGCCCAAACTTCAAAGCGCCCAACTGGAAGCGCTCAATGCTCCTATCTCAACTGACGACATTCGACAGACGATCAAATCAATGGCATCGGCCAAAGCCCCAGGCCCAGACGGCTATACAGCCGAATTCTATAAACTGACGAAGGATTTTATCCCCGACACCCTGAAACATGTTTACGCAGCCATGTGGGATGGGGGGCCCTATCTGCCTACAGGGACACAGGCACACATTAAATTGCTATCCAAGAAAGGCAAAGATCCCCTGCTACCGGGCTCATACCGCCCGATCTCACTAATCAACGTAGACGTCAAAATCCTATCTAAAATCATTGCGTCACGCCTAGCCCCCCTACTCCCCAACCTATTACACCCAGCTCAATCTGGTTTTGTTCCAGGTCGTTCAGCCACCCTGAACATCCGTAAAGTCCTGATGGCTCTAGAATATGCCAAAACGCACCCCAATCAAGACGTCGCTATTATGTCATTGGATGCTGAAAAAGCCTTTGACAATATCAGTCTGTCATGGCTTTTCAGAGTAATGGAACAATTTGGCTTTTCGGGTCCAATTATGCTATTCCTAATGCAAATGTACACTTCCCCAACCGCACGCCTGGTTACCCCAGATTTTGTATCCGACACAATCCCCTTGACAAAGGGGACTAGACAAGGGTGCCCCCTATCACCTTTGCTTTTCAATATTGCCATTGAGCCCCTATCTAGAATAATTAACTCACCCAATGGAGTTAGTGGTATCAATATGGGTAATCAAACTCTCCGCTCCGCTCTGTTTGCGGATGACATACTACTATTTTCCACCAACCCCCTATCTGACTTTGACAGACTCCAAGAACTTTTTGCGGCCTTTCGACGATGCTCTGGCTTTCGAATAAATTTTGACAAAAGCGAGATTATAGCACTACATCCACGCCTGTCTATTAAATGGAGACATCTATCGCCACTTACCCTGGCAACCCAACACATCACATACCTGGGTATTCATATAGGGCGTGAACCCTCCTCATTATATGTACTTAACTACCCTCCTTTAATAACTAAAATTGTGAAGGAGTTGGAAGCTTGGGCGGCCCTCCCTCTCTCACTATTCGGGAGATGTCACCTTTTTAAAATGGTGTCATTTGCACGACTGCTTTATCCAATGCAGACCATACCTCTTTTACTGAGACACTCTGATGTACAAAAAAATCCACAGAGCATTAACTGCTTTCCTATGGTCTTGCAAAAAACCGCGCATTGCGATACAAAAATTATGTCTCCCGAAGGGTGAGGGAGGGGCGGGACTACCCAACATACGCTTTTACAATCTATCTTGCCTACTTAGACAGGGCCTAGATTGGCTAGCTGGAAAGTCTAAATACTCCAATACTGTACTCGAAGGGGCTATGGCCTCCCCATATGCCCTTCCAGCTATCCTTCACGCTAATCCCAATCGGCTACCACCCCACCTCAAGACAAGCGTACTCTTCAGAGACACAGTCATCGCCTGGAGGGAGGTCCGGAGACTATTGGGTCTATCATCTAATATCTCACGCCACCTACCAATTCAAGGGAACCCTATGTTTTTACCATCCACTCTGCACAAGGCTTTTAATCAGTGGCAAACCAAGGGTCTCACAAAAATAGCCTCCATTTACCATGACAAACCTGGGAAATTTAAACCCTTCCAAACCCTGATGCGAGAATTTTCATTGCCATCGACACATGTTTTTCATTATCACCAACTCATTGACTACCTTAGGTCCTGCTGTGGACCCAAGTCCGATCCCCTTCAAACGTCCTTCATAGACGCGATACTCCAAAGGGACGACTATTCCATCTCCAGTATTTATGCTTATCTCATCCAACACCAGTCGCAAAAATACTATCTCAAACCATTCCAAAAATGGTCTAACATAATGGATGACAATGATCTGCCGGAAAAAATCCTCGAGGGATACAGACTTGTCCGCAAGCTTACTGCTTCAGAAACATGGCGTGAAACGCAATTTAAGATCATCCATAGGGCCTATTACCCATTCCGCACCAACAAGACAGACCCAAATCAAGCAAACTGCCCCTGGTGCTCTCTACCTCGCCCTACACTCCTCCACCGTCTCTGGGACTGTGCGGTTGTTACTACATTCTGGAATTCTGTGCTAACCTTCATCAGCAAAGTCAATAAAGTGCAAATACCGAGAGACTGTCTTTTGTGCTTGTTTGGTTACACGCCACCACCATCCTCTCTGTCAATGACGGGCCCACTAAACATTCCACAATGGGCCCAGTTATGTCTTTTAGTTGCCCGCAGGACTATTATGGCTCACTGGATCACATCGACACCGCCCAACCTCCCGGCGGTCAAAAAAGCTTTGACATCTCTTTTCTACCTGGAGAGACTAGACACCATTACACTGAACTTTAGTTCTACATCGCGCTTCTTCAAGAGATGGCGTAATTATATGGAGATCACATTTACTCAAAAGGAAATACAGGATATAATGAAACCATTCCGTTACACGGACTGGTACCTACGGAAAGATCTTACCAACTCACTTGGCAACCTCAAACTGTCCAACGTTTCTGACTCCTCTACTATATAGGACTTGCAAAGTCGCACGATGCTCTTTAACGTCCATGACCTTTTTGTTCTTATTTTTTTTATTCTACTCTGTTTTTCATCTCCTAAAAACAGTTTCACCCTCTGGTTCAACTCACATTCCTTAACTAACCTGGGAGATCACTAACCAAACACTACCTAAGCGTTGCTTCCACTCCTGAAGGTATTACGGTATAAGATACAGCCCCCACGGGCATTACACTGCTTAACTAATGTCATGATGGTATAGATGCTTTACTCAGCCCCCCCTCCATTCCCCTCACCCACCCCCCCCCCTTTTTTTCTGCTTCTGTTTTTTTTTTGTTTAACAGAGAATCTGCTTGTATGTTATGTGTAAGTACTGTATACTATATGTTGTACCCCTTTACTATGCAAAACCTAATAAATATATTTTAAAAAAAAATAATTTTTTTTGGATGGAGCTACACTTAAAAATGTACCTGTTCAGATTCTACTTAAGAACAAACCTACAGTCCCTGTCTTGTTTGCACCGCCTGTATACTGCTGTTCAGAGGATATAGGGTTGTAGGTATAGGGTTTTATTTTGGGTGCGGGGTTCCCCTTAATATCCATACAAGACCCAAAGGGGCTAGGGTGGGGGGGGGGGTGATGGGGTAGCCATGCCATTTTTCTCAAGGATTTTTAGCCATATTGCCAGGACAAGACATGACATTAAAGCCGCAAGCGGTTTTAAAGGGCTTCTTTTTTTCCTTTACAAATGTCATTTTGTGCAGGGACAGTTCTAAACACGGGAAACACATGCCACTTCACAGGCATACTTTAGACACCCCCCAGGTACCATATTTAAAGGAATATTTAACTTTTTTTCACTTTATGCATCATTAAAGTGACTGCTCCCGAAAAAACGTTAGTTTTTAAAACTTCTTTTTGCATTGATATATGTCCCCTGGGGCAGGACCCGGGTCCCCAAACCTGATTTATGACATTAACATGCATATTGGCCGTTATAATTAGCACTTTTGATTTTGAACATTCGCGTCCATTGTAATTCATCCATTGACCTTCGGTCTGTTCGAAGGTTTTGGTGCAAACCGAACCCGGGGGTGTTCGGCTCATCCCTACTCCTGATCAGAAGAACTGATGTTGCTGTACCGCAGGGTCTGGTGAGAGGGCTGGTCAGTCATTATCTACTGCCATCCTTAGGAACTGCAGTCTCTGACCATCTCCTGTAGTGTGTCTGCAGTCTCTGATCATCTCCTGTACTATGTCTGCAGTCTCTGATCATCTCCTGTATTATGTCTGCAGTCTCTGATCATCTCCCTTATCATGTCTGCAGTATGTCTGGTGACTCTTTCTAACAGACTCGCTAACAGAAGCCCTCTCTGTGTGCATTAGAGAGACCCCCCTCCAGGTCCCATTAGTGTACTTATTTTCTTTATTGTTAAAAGATCATGGGAAGATCCCAGGGTAATGAAGACTTCTTAGGGGAGGATCTCTGTGTTTGAGTCGTAGCCATAGAAACATTTGTAAAGGGGAGACGTTAGTAAGATGACCACGCCCATGTGGGGGGCGCCAGAAATATTTCTGCACCCAGGCGTCTGTGACCCTAGGATCGACCCTGAGTGTATTTTGGTAGGAGTCATATACCATCTAGAAAATATTTTAATTGGGGATTCCCTAAATGAGATTTCTCTGTTACTCTTACGGAGGTTGTCCATCATAATATTCCACAACTCAGTGGTAAAAGAGCAATCCAATTCAGTCTCCCAGTGTATCATCGGTGCAGATTTTCAGGCATATTGAGGGAATTCAAAAATCTATAAAGTTATGAAATTAGACCTCTGTCTCTTGAGGAGTTTATACATATTTGCTCAAAGAGGGTGTTTGGGGTGTGGGTATTTAACCACTTTCAGACCGGACTAATTTGCAGTCAAAGGACCAGGCCCCTTTTTGCGATTTGGCACTGCGTCTAATTAACTCCCAAACTAAATTAAAGTCCTTTTTTTCCCACAAATAGAGCTTTCTTTTGGTGGTATTTGATCGCCCCTGTGGTTATTATTTTTTGCGCTATAAACAAAAAAGAGCGACAATTTTGAAAAAAAAACTTCTTTTTATTTTTTGCTATAATAAATATCCCCCAAAAATATATAAAAAAAAAATATTTTTTTTCCTCAGTTTAGGCCAATACGTATTCCTCAACATATTCTTGGTAAAAAAAAAAAAATCGCAATAAGCGATTATTGATTGGTTTGCGCAGAAGTTATAGCGTTTACAAGATAGGGGATAGTTTTATAGCATTTTTATTAATATATTTTTTTTTTTACGAGTAATGGCGGCGATCAGTGATTTTTATTGTGACTGCGACATTATGGTGGACACATCGGACATTTTTATAAACATTTTTGGGACCATTGTCATTTATACAGCAATCAGTGCTATTTAAATGCATTGATTCCTGTGTAAATTACACTGGTAGTGAAGGGGTTAACCACTAGTTGGCAGTGTAGGGATTACATGTGCCTAGAGGCGTGTTTCTAACTGTGGGGGGGGTGTGGCTGTCAGCTAGTGAATGCTTATCTCTGCTCCAATCACAGGGAGCAGAGATCGGCGTCACTAGTTGCTAGGCAGAACGGGAGATGCTGTTTATTTCCGCATCTCCCCGTTCAGCCTTCCTGTGAGATGATCGCGGGTACCCCCGCGGCGATCGAGTCCGCGGGACCCGCGACCGGCCTCATGGGGTCCCGACCGGCGCAAGCGCACGCCGATGGCGGTGCGCGCCCGATGGCACGGCGGCATCTTAAAGGGGACGTACCTGTACGCCCTTATGCCTGTCCGTGCCATTCTGTCAACGTACATCGTCGTGTGCCGGCCAGCAAACGGTTAATGAATAGTACAGGCATACCCCACTTTTAAGTACACAATCTCATTGGTTTCTCTGCAGAAGATTTTTATTTTTTTATCCAAACAATTTTTATTAAGTTTTTTTTCAACAAATACAATCACATTAAACAGGCAAAATGTATTCAGATAGTATGAGTATGAACAAGGTACCCAGATGGGTAGGCATAAACAAATGACACGTTTATTCTGGCGAACAAATTATAAGCACCGGGGAGGTTGCATAGATAGGCCAACTTAATACTAACTCGGGCCTAGAACACGACTCATAAATTTCGCTGGGCTATCGCTTCAATCTTGTTGCTGGGAGGATAACATTCAGAGCGTCTCCCCTGATAACCCCGTGTCAATTCTAGGGTCTAAATTGACTCGCCTTTATATTGGAGTGTCACCACTGCTCCGAGCGTGATCACTCTAAGACTCGCAATCATGACAACTATGATTATTGGCGTTCCCTTTTCCTCTTTCCAGTTATCCGTTATAGCACCTTCTAGCTCCCCTGAAGAGTCGACCAAGCGGCCACCAGGGGTGTAGGATAGAGAGCCCAAAGATAGGGAAAGGGTAAAGAGGGAAACGTAGAAAAAGAGGGGAAGAAAAAAAAAAAGAAGGGTGGGGGGGGGGGGGGGTGGCAGGGTGTTCGGTCCAGGGATTGAGAAGTTGCCGAGCGGAGGAGGGGTGGGGTCCACCACCATCTACCCCCTCCGCCTGTAGTTAACAATGAATCTATGATTGAGGTCTGGTTAATGTGGCCAGATGACTGGATGTTTCTGCGGAATACCTGTCATCCGAGTGTTGCTCACTACAGGGATATTGCAATATTAGGTGTCAGTCAGTACTCTGTATCAATGTTTGATATGGCTGTGAGTGCTTAAAAGTGAGCCAAGGCTCCCAGGTCGACGAGAAGCTGGATATTCTATCTTGAGAGGAGTGAATTAGCTCCTCCATTATCTCTACTCGATTAACACGAGCTATCCAATCTTTAATCGGGGGTGAGCGTTTAGACTTCCAATGTACCGGAATGCACATCCTGGCCGCATTAATCATATGTATGGCTACCGATTTCATATATCTTTTTACGGAAATATCAGACAAATGAAGGAGGTATTGTGCTGGAGTGAATTCCAGGGGCAATGAGGTGACGTTAGTGACTACCTCATGTACCTTGCTCCAGTATGGCTGGATTAGGGAGCACGACCACCATATATGGATAAATGTACCTGTTTCTCTTTCACATCTCCAACATTTGTCTGATACTGTTGGAAATATTCTGTGAAGCAGTTTTGGGGTTTTATACCATCTTGTCCTGATTTTGAACCCATTCTCCTGTACATTTACATTGAGGGACCCCTTGTGGGTAAGTAAGTGTATGCGATCCCAGTCCGTGTCTTCAATCTCCCTGTCTAACTCGTCCCCCCAGGATGCCTGTTCAGAGCGCAAGACAGAGTGTGTTTCTCCAAACATGGAGGCATAGAGTGCAGAGACGACATGATTCTGGGGGGAGGAGCCCGAGCATAGGGACTCGAAGACTGTGGGTGGTCTTGAGAAGCTCTCCCTTTTCCCTGGCCTATCTAAGAAATGTTTCAGTTGAATGTAGGACCAGAGGGGAAAGGTCTGAGTGCTAGATATTGCTGCCAAATCTTGCTGTCTTCTAAATTTGCCCCTATGGAAGAAGTGTTTTGCCAGCATCTCTTCGTGTGGCCATTCCTGTGCTAGGTAGGATTTGGCAAGTCCAGGAGGGAAATCCGGATTGCCTCTTACAGGGGTAATCGGGCTCTCCGTGTTTGAGATCGCATGTATCTTACACACCCTGTTAAATTCGTGGAGTGTTGCCCCGATAAGGGGGTGTGAGTGAAGATGAGTGTCTGGAGGTGTTTTGGAGAACCAGGGGAGTGCGTGGAGATCGACGCCTGATATCTGTCTTTCTAGTTTGACCCAATCTTTAAATCGGTCGTGGATCTTCCAGTCTACTACTCTAGTCATATGTACTGCCCAATAATACCGCAATATGTCAGGGAGGCCTATCCCTCCCTTAGGTTTGGGTAAGACTAGTTTTGCCCAGCTAACTCGCGCCGGTTTCGAGCCCCAGAGAAAGGTCCTGCACATCTTCTTATATAATGCAAAAAAGGTAGGCGGGAGACGTATCGGTATAGTTTGCATTTTGTACAATATGCGAGGGAGGACTGTCATTTTCAGCGCAGAGGCCCTTCCAAACCAGGATAGGGTCGGCACATCCCAATTTTGTAGATCCTTTTGTAAGTGCCTCAGCTCTGAAAGAAAGTTCTTTTCATAAAGAGTATCCAAGTTCTGAGGGAGTTGAATGCCCAGATATGTAATGGCGTCTGGCTTCCATTTAAAGGGGAAATTGGCCTGGCATAATTTTACTACTGTGTCTGGTAGGGAAATATTTAGGGCAAACGACTTTGAATAGTTTATTTTCAGGTTAGAGATACGCTTAAATTGTTCAAGGACTGGTAAGAGATTTGGTAGGGATGTCAGTGGCTCCGATAGGGAAAGCAAAATGTCGTCCGCAAAGGCCGCTATCTTGTACTCCCTGTCACGCACCACCACACCCTGTATATCCGGATTAGCTCTGATACAACGTAAAAGGGGTTCAAGGGTGAGAATATAGAGAAGGGGTGAGAGAGGGCACCCCTGCCTCGTGCCATTGTGGATGTGGAAGGCGTCCGATAGGTGGCCGTTGACTCTGACTCTGGCTTTTGGGTTTGCATAGAGTGCTTTAATAAAGGTGCGCATGCAGCTCCCTAGTCCAAGAGCAACCAGGACTTCCTCCATGTAGTCCCAGGCCACTCTATCGAACGCCTTCTCTGCATCCATCACTAGGAAGAATCCTTCCCGCTTTGTAGAGGTTAGCCAGTGATGTAGGTTTAGGGCCTTAATAGTATTGTCCCTTGCCTCCCTGCCCCTGACAAAGCCCACTTGATCTTTCCCCACCCAGGCAGGCACATAGTATGCTAGGCGTGTCGCTAGGATCTTCGAGAATAATTTAATATCGACATTTAGGAGCGATATTGGCCGATAGCTTGTCACGTCAGTGGGGTCCTTGTCAGCTTTAGGAATCACCGTGATATAGGCCTCCAGCATTGTGTCTGAGGAGTAGGGAGCAGATGAGAGTGTGTTAAAGGCTCTGAGGAAACGTGGAGCTAGAGTCTCTGCGTAGGCCTTATAGTACTGTGCTGTAAAGCCGTCTGGCCCTGGACTCTTGCCTGGTTTTGTGCTCTTCAATGCTGCCTCCCACTCCTCAGAAGACAAAGGTGCTTCCAGCTCCGCACGGTCACTTTCTGATAGGGCTTGTGGGCTAAATTTGGACAGGAATGCCCGTATCATGCCCTCCCTTTCCCCATCTCCTATAGAGCTGGGCGTTGATTCATTAAGGTTATAAAGTTTGCTATAAAATTCTAAAAATTGTTGCGAAATGTCCTCATTTTTAGTGTGTTTTATCCCCTGTTGATCAGTTATGTGATGGACTGTAGAAGTAAGTGTGCGTTTTTGCATGCATCTCGCCAGAAGTCTTCCAGGTTTGTTACCTTGCTCATAGAATAGCTTCTGGGATAATATATGCCTCCTTCGTGCCCTCCTAAAAAGTTCCTCAGTCAATAATGATCGTGTGTCTGCTAGTTCTTGGGCCACTTGAAGTGCACCAGAGCGTTTGTGCTGTGTCTCTAACTTGGTAATTTGTCCTGTGAGGCTTAGTATCAGCTTTTGGTGCTCCTTTTTTTTCCTGGCAGCTATGGCTAAGAGGTGTCCCCGGATGACACATTTATGTGCCTCCCATTGAACCATGGGGTGCACATCCGGTGTGTCGTTGGTGTGGAAGTAGTCTTGGAGGGCCTGTTTGATATGGGCTGCGTCTCCTGGGTCCGCCAAGATGGATGCATCAAGCCTCCACATCTTAGTGAACCTTTCTCTTTGTGGGAAGCGCAAAGTTACCGTGATCGGGTGGTGGTCTGAGATTACCATATTTTCTATAGTGGCGTTTTCTAGGTGGGATAGGTCAGCCTGGCGTATGAACATATAGTCCAGTCTCGAGTAACGGTTGTGTGGTGCTGAGAAAAATGTGAAATCTTTTTCCCGGGGGTTGAGAGTGCGCCATGTGTCGTGTAGCGCAAGTGAGGCTAGTTGTAATTTTACCTGACGGAGGGCCGAGTAGGGAAATGATGAGGTGCCTGTGGAGGTGTCCAGGAGTGGATCTAGGGCCATATTGAAGTCTCCCCCCAGTATTAAAAGGCCCTCCTGAAACGTAGTCAGCTTCAGGAGAGTATTTTTAAGGAAAGGGATCCTGCCCGTGTTGGGACAATATACATTAGCTAGGGTCACAGGTTTATCTCTCCAGGTGCCCTTCAGAAAGACATATCTTCCCTCAGGATCGATAAGCTGGTCCGTAAGTTGGAACAGCAGGGATCTGGCCAATAGAATGGATACCCCCTTAGATTTGGAGTCAGCGCACGTCGCATGATAGACTTCTGGGTAACGTCTGTCCGATAGTCGAGGCACTAAGCCTGTCTTGAAGTGGGTTTCTTGTAGGAAAATAATTTGTGCCCTGTGTCTGTGTGCTTCTGCTAAAACACTGCTGCGCTTTTCCGGTACATTGAGGCCCTTGACATTTAGAGAGAAGACTTTAAGGGATAGCGACACTGAAGACTGTACTGTAGCAGCCATTGTTAGGCAATGCAAGGGTATTAAAAAGGAATCAACTCTTGCAGGCGGAGGGGGTATGATTCGGAGGACCGGGGGGATGTAGAGGGGGAGGGAGGAGAGAAGAAGGAAAAGAAAAGAATAGAGGAAGAGGGAAAAAGAAAAAAAAAAAAAAAAAAAAAAAGGGGGGGGGAAGCTAGAAGGTCAAAGGTTGGGATATGGGTGCGGGGAAAGAAGGGCAGGGAAGCCTACTTCCAATATCACTTGGGAGTCCCTACCGTTGTCTGATGTATGCCCCTAACGTGGGCAGAGAGTGAAGAACACCGGGGTGGGTATAGTCCTGCTTACCCACCTAGGAAGATAATACTGGGAAAAAAGGTGCAAGAAAAAAAAAAAAAAAAAAGGAAAAAATATTCCGGAAGTGTGTCAAAGAAGGGCCTGCCTCTTTGCGGTGGGAAAGAGACCTAACACTAAAGTATATCTGAGTGTAGTCATCACCCAGAGACCTCCGAGTGCCAAAGGTTATTATTAATGCATATTGTAAATATGTTAATCTCTTTATAATTTTGCATGAATCTAGCATCTCCTAGATACTGTATGAGGCTAGAGGTGGAACCTTTGAAGCTAATTTATAGGGATCTGTGATCTTTAACCACAATTGGAGAAATTGGGCAACTATCATATTGGTTTTAATTAAAGTGCGATGATAGTATGGATTGGACCATAAGATGCCCTGTAGGTGTAGTGGGGAGATTGAGATTGATTCAAATATTTTCCAGGGGATATTGTGAGTAGAGGCAAACCACTGTGATAGTTGTGTGAGTCTAGCGGCAAGAAAATAGTGCCATAGACTTGGAAGGCCAAGGCCTCCATTAATTTGTGGTCTGTGCATAAGAGAGTAGCTGTATCTAGGTTTTTTGTTTGCCCAGTTAAACTTAGTAATTTCTCGTTAATAGGGAGGGCTCTAACGTAGTATAGAAGTTTGGGGATGATTGACATCTTAATGGCACATATTCTTCCAAGAAAATAAATGTGGTAAGAGGACCATTTCTTGAGTAAGGAGCTGATATGGGAAAAAAGTGGGGAGTAGTTATCTTTGTAAAGTGATTTAAATGAGGATGTGATATGGATACCAAGGTATCTAAAAGATTGGAAACACCATGTAAATGGGAAGTTTTGTTGTAGAAGAGAATGTGTGTTTTGAGGGAGATTGATGGGTAAGGCTGAACTGTTATTAATATTAATACCTAGGCCTGAAAGGTTGTGGAAAGTTTTAAGTTCAGTGAGAAGGTTGGGTATGGATATAAATGTGTCTGATAAGAATAGGAGAGCATCATCAGCCTATAAGCTTAACTTAAATTTGTTGGGGCCTTTAGTAACGATTTGGTTGTTTTTAAAGAGCACAATTCAACAATACTTGAACAAAAAAGAGCTGCATGGTTGAGCTGCCAGAAGGAAGCCTTTATTGCACCAATGCCACAAAAAAGCCCAAAGAGGCATGTCAAGGTGTTGTTGGGCATATTGTAACCAGGCCTTCAGTGAGAAGGTTGGGTATGGATATAAATGTGTCTGATAAGAATAGGAGAGCATCATCAGCCTATAAGCTTAACTTAAATTTGTTGGGGCCTTTAGTAACGATTTGGTTGTTTTTAAAGAGCACAATTCAACAATACTTGAACAAAAAAGAGCTGCATGGTTGAGCTGCCAGAAGGAAGCCTTTATTGCACCAATGCCACAAAAAAGCCCAAAGAGGCATGTCAAGGTGTTGTTGGGCATATTGTAACCAGGCTTTTTTGTGGAACTTGTGCAGTAAAGGCTTCTTTCTGGCAACTTGACCATGCAGCTCTTTTTTGTTCAATTATCATCGTATTGTGCTCCTTAAAAACAACCACGCCATCTTTTTCCAGCACAGCCTTTATTTTTCCTGAAGTTACCTGTGGGTTTTTCTCTGTACCCTGAACAATTTCTGTGGCACTTGTGGCTGAAATCTTTCTAGATCGACCTGACCTTGGCTTGGTATCAAGAGATCCCCACATCCTTCTTATTAAATGATTGAACAGTACTGACTGGCATATTCAAGCATTTGGATATCTTTTTATATCCTTTTTCATCTTTGTAAAGTTTCATTACCTTGTTACACAGGTCTTTTGACTGTTCTTTTTTCCCCATGGCTTAGTTTCTAGCCTGCTTAGTGCATCCATGTGAGAACTAACAAACTCATTATTTATACACATACACTAATTGTGATTTAAAAAGCCACACATGTGGGGAATTAACCTTTTAATAGCCATTTTAACCTGTGTGTGCCACCTTCTGTGTCTGTACCAAGGCCAAACATTCCAGGGTATGTAAACTTTTGATAAGGGCCATTTGGGTGATTTCTGTTATCATTATGATTTTAAAGGAGCCAAAAAACTATGTGATAATAAATGGCTTCATGTGATCACTATCCTTAAATACAAGACAGTTTTTTTGGCATGATTAGTCATATTTTCAATATAAATGCCAAAATGTCACAATTTCTGCCAGGGTATGCAAACTGTTGAGCAGAACTGTACCTTTCTGTCAGGAGTCTGTGGTAGTGAGATCTTGTAGTTGGCCAACTCAGGGTTCCCCAGGGTGCGGAGTCCAAGCCCCAGCCTGCTTTTTCACCAGGGCACCTGATGGTGGGGATGGACTTGCAGCAAGCTAGAACCATGTCGCGGCCCCAAGGTATGCCTAGCCGAGGATGCGGAGACCACTTGCGTGTACAGAGTACAAGCAGGAGGCAAAAGGGAATCCAGAAGACAGGACAAGATCAGGGAGGGCAGTAAACAAGCACAGACAGTAAACTAAGCCGGGGTCGGTTCCCAGGTAGTCAGACACAGTGTGGAGAAGAGGTATGCAAACGGGAGCTCAGAGAACTATGAAGTTGCTCAGGCAATGTGGGTTACAGTGAACATGTCTTATATAGACAAGCAAATTAGGAGGCGGGCCAGGAAGTGATGAAAGGGAAAGAAATAAAGGTCCACAGAATAGCAGACAATGCCCATAGGTGAGCGCAGTCAAGCCATACATGTGAAGGAATCAGGTAGAGAAACACTGCAGCAATGAGGTTAAGCCCCATACACACGGTCGGATTTTCGCATGGATTCTGTCCGATCGGACAATGTTGTCGAAAAATCTGACCGTGTGTATGCACCATCGGACAGTGTACGTCGGATTGTCCGACGGACAAAGTCCTATCTCCTGCTGGATAGATTTTTGGACAACAAGGTCCGATCACACCAAATCCGATCGTGTGTATGGTAGTCCGACGGACAAAGTGCTACGCATGCTCAGAAGAAATTCTGTGACGGAAGCGCTCGGTCAGGTAAAACTACCTTTCCTAATCGACACAGCACATTCGTCACGCTGCAATGTTAAAATGTCTTTAATGCAGCACATTCTCTTTTTCTTTACAATGCAAGAAGAATGACATGTTTTTGCTCCTATTCACCCGCACTTCTCACAAACTTAGTTCTTTATTAGTTTTCAGGATTTCTACGCTACATGTTTATTTGTACTCAGATCGTAAAAGAATCTTTGTTATTTTTTTTGGATGATTTGTCATTTTTTTTTTTTTTTGTTGGAAGACATATTTTAAGGAGCTTTTATTTGTTTTGGAGGGGGGTTGTGTCTCAACTTAGCAAAACAACTTTATTAACATTTGTATTTGTTGCTTAAATTTACTAGGAGTTTGTTGGTTGTTGGTGCCCCTTGTTAATTATACTTTATGATTAGTGAAATGTACCTGCCTACTCACAAAATAAACTGTCATTGTAGAAAAGTAAAACACATAGGCAATGATTATTTCAAATCAAAAAGACCTTTATTTAGGTGTCAGCAACAAACCAAAGAGGAACGCAGCGATGAAGAAACTTGGGGAATTTGCAAAGCCTTGGACCCCCACGGCAACCATCATTTTTGAAGCGTCGAAAATTTGGGGCCTGAGGAGTACCTATCTAAATAATAAGGGAGTGCAATCTGGTCCTGAAGTCCAAAACATCCGGAAACTGCAGCAGATGCCATCTAGGTCCCCAGGCTCTGGTCCTACGAGAGGCTCCATCTTCTCTCAGACCAGACTGAATCCAGGTCGTCACTCTCAGGTCTTCCTTGTACGCTTCCTTCCACGCCGTGGTGCTGGTGCTGGTGGGGTGGCAGAAGGAGGAGGAGGAGGCGGAGCAAGGTCACTATTGCAAACATGTGTGAGTGGGGTAATCCCCCCAGCCATCCCCTCATTTAGGACTTTGAGGATGACATCCTCACACATGCTGCGTTGCCCCGCCTCCATACCCGTCATTTTATTGGCAACCAAGGAGCCAAAGGCCTCCTCGTAGGTGGGTGTGGCATATAGGGAGGCTGAAGCATCTCGGATCAGCTGGAGCGCTGACTCTCCCACCTCCCCCATCCTCGCCCTTCTGTAGGGAAGGCGGAGGGGAGGGACTTGGGAGACAGTCAGGCTCCTACGCCTACCCCCCTGTTGGCTGCCACTACCCACCTCTTGGCTGCCACTAACCCCTGCCTCCTCCTGACTGCCACATTCCACAGCCACCTCCTGGCTGAGGTCTTCCTGTGTATGAAAAAGGGACATAGTTTGAGTTATTTGTTCATCAAAAACACACAATTTTCATCTAGTGACCGTTGCAAAATGTTTACAAATAGAAAACCATACAATTCTCAGCCCAGCAGTTTAGATTCTTGCCCCAAATGTCTCCAACACTACTGTCTGTTGATATGTCAAACACCTTAGGAACTAAGCAATTGGGGATCCTGAATTAACTGAACATCATTTATTATTCCCAAAAATGGTAACAAAACTACTATACCTGGCTCAAGCTGGGCTCCTCCACCTCTTCCAGACTGGAAGGCCCAGGTTGGTCCTCGGAAGCCTCATTAGGGGTGGCGTGCACGGAAGGACGAGAGTGACTTCCTGACATTAGCCTGGTCTTTGAGAAAATGGAGCCTGTCATAGTACCAGAGCGTGGGGGCATAGACATCATCTGCTGCAGCTCCAGATGCTTGGGACTTCCGGACCTTATTGCGCTCCCGGAAATAGGTAGTCCTCAGGTTAGCAATTTTTACTCTTAACTTCTCCACGGTTGCCGTGGGGAACGTTGGCTTTACAAATGCCACAAGTTTCTTCATGGCTGCGTACCTCTTTGGTCTGTTGCTATAGTCGCTGTGTTTTGCCTGCCATAATAGGGGCATTTGCCTATATTTATCAATGAAGAGGGGGAGAAAACTCACATGGTTGAAGCCGTCCATAATCTCTGCAAGACACAACACCACACAAAACACTATAAATAATGTGTTAGGGATGGAGCCTAAACACAGGCATCCAACACAAGTGAACAGATCGATGGGCTGCACTAAAGGAATCAGGCTCCAA
Source organism: Lithobates sylvaticus (assembly GCA_028564925.1). NCBI lineage: Eukaryota > Metazoa > Chordata > Amphibia > Anura > Ranidae > Lithobates > Lithobates sylvaticus. Next base: position 138,216,231 of record CM053028.1, on the reverse strand, counting down.
AAGGTAGTGATAAAGATATATTTATTAATAATAAAGACACACATAAACACAGCAACCACAAACAAGCAAGAACACAAATAACACTGCAAACCCCCAAGCCCTAATCTAACTAACTAACTAACTATACACTTCAAGGAAATGGAACATATATATATATATATATATACAAGGCAGGGAGGAGAGACCAAGGGGGAAACAGGAAGCAAGGGAACATCAAGGCAGGAGACAGGGGACGGGTCTCAGGAACCAGGTAAGGGGGACAACATCCAGGACAGGGCAGGAAGCAGATAACGGGTCAGGTTACAGGTACAGGTTTCAGGTCCAGGATCAGGTTTCAGACAGGCAAGACAGGGCTACAGAAAGGAATACTGAAGCACTGAACCTCAGTGAAGGACAGGCTTATATACCCAGCAAATCCACAACAGGTGTAGCCTGATTCCTGGCATGTCCATCTGCTGGGAGACCCCCGCTGGTGGCCACCAGAACTGCACCCTTTGATGTTGAAGGAAGTAGTGACACCACCAGGCGATCCAGGTAATAACACCATTCCTGACAATGTCCATCGGCTGGGAGACCCCTGCTGGTGGCCACCAGAACTGCACCCTTTGATGCCAAAGGAAACAGTGACACCAGCAGGCGATCCAGGTAATAGCACCGTTCCTGACAGTTCCCCCCCCCCCCCCTAAGGAGTGGCCTCTGGACACTCCATTCTGCCCTAGATCTGGCAGTGCATGTAAAAGTGGAAGAGTCCCAAAAAGTCTTCTCTGTGACGGCAGACCTCCTTGCGCTCTCTGGCCAGAGTCTCTTAACCTACTAGGAGGCGTGCCTCCCGAGTCCGATAATGGGACATGTACCCCACCACCAGGGTCTGGAAGTTTAGATCTGGAAATAAAAACAGACAGGGCAGCAGGCTCCGGGTCATCAGGCTGGGCAGCGGGCACCAGGTCATCAGGCTGGGCAGCAGACAGGAACTCATCAGGCTGGGCAGCGGGCACCAGGTCATCAGGCTGGGCAGCAGACAGGAACTCATCAGGCTGGGCAGCAGACAGGAACTCATCAGGCTGGGCAGCAGACAGGAACTCATCAGGCTGGGCAGCAGACAGGAACTCATCAGGCTGGGCAGCAGACAGGAACTCATCAGGCTGGGCAGCAGACAGGAACTCATCAGGCTGGGCAGCAGACAGGAACTCATCAGGCTGGGCAGCAGACAGGAACACCTCAGGCTGGGAAGCAGGAACAGGCACATCAAGCTGGGCAGTAGGCACGGGCACTTTAGGCTGGGCAGCAGGAACGGACACATCAAGCTGGGCAGCAGGTACGGGCACTTTAGGCTGGGCAGCGGGAACAGGCACATCAGGCTGGGCAGCAGGAACAGGCACATCAAGCTGGGCAGCAGGAACAGGCACATCAAGCTGGGCAGCGGGAACGGGCACAACAAGCTGGGCAGCAGGTACGGGCACATCAAGCTGGGCAGCGGGAACAGGCACATCAGGCTGGGCAGCAGGAACAGGCACATCAAGCTGGGCAGCAGGAACAGGCACATCAAGCTGGGCAGCAGGAACAGGCACATCAAGCTGGGCAGCAGGAACAGGCACATCAAGCTGGGCAGCAGGAACAGGCACATCAAGCTGGGCAGCAGGAACAGGCACATCAAGCTGGGCAGCAGGAACAGGCACATCAAGCTGGGCAGCAGGAACAGGCACATCAAGCTGGGCAGCAGGAACAGGCACATCAAGCTGGGCAGCAGGAACAGGCACATCAAGCTGGGCAGCAGGAACGGGCACATCAAGCTGGGCAGCAGGAACGGGCACAACAAGCTGGGCAGCAGGTACGGGCACATCAAGCTGGGCAGCGGGAACAGGCACATCAGGCTGGGCAGCAGGAACAGGTACATCAAGCTGGGCAGCAGGAACAGGTACATCAGGCTGGGCAGCAGGAACAGGCACATCAGGCTGGGCAGCAGACAGGAACACTTTGGGCTGGGCAGCAGACAGGAACACCTCAGGCTGGGCAGCAGACAGGAACACCTCAGGCTGGGCAGCAGACAGGAACACCTCAGGCTGGGCAGCAGACAGGAACACCTCAGGCTGGGCAGCAGACAGGAACACCTCAGGCTGGGCAGCAGACAGGAACACCTCAGGCTGGGCAGCAGACAGGAACACCTCAGGCTGGGCAGCAGACAGGAACACCTCAGGCTGGGCAGCAGACAGTGGCACATCAGGCTGGGCAGCAGGCGCGGGCACATCAGGCTGGGCAGCAGGCACGGGCACATCAGGCTGGGCAGCAGGCACGGGCACATCAGGCTTGGCAGCAGGCACGGGCACATCAAGCTGGGCAGCGGGCACATCAAGCTGGGCAGCGGGCACATCAAGCTGGGCAGCGGGCACGGGCACATCAAGCTGGGCAGCGGGCACATCAAGCTGGGCAGCGGGCACATCAAGCTGGGCAGCGGGCACATCAAGCTGGGCAGCGGGCACAGGCACATCAAGCTGGGCAGCGGGCACATCAAGCTGGGCAGCGGGCACAGGCACATCAAGCTGGGCAGCGGGCACAGGCACATCAAAATGGAGGGCTGGCAGCGGGTCAGCAGACTGGAAAACTGGCAGCGGGTCATCAGACTGGAAAACTGGCAGCGGTCATCAGACTGGAAAACTGGCAGCGGGTCATCAGACTGGAAAACTGGCAGCGGGTCATCAGACTGGAAAACTGGCAGCGGGTCATCAGACTGGAAAACTGGCAGCGGATCATCAGACTGGAAAACTGGCAGCGGGTCATCAGACTGGAAAACTGGCAGCGGGTCATCAGACTGGAAAACTGGCAGCGGGTCATCAGACTGGAAAACTGGCAGCAGGACATCAGACTGGGAAGCTGAGACATCAGGCTGGAAGGCCGGCACCAGGACATCAGACTGGAAGGCTGGGACATCAGGCTTGAGGGCTGGAACATCAGGCTGGTAGGCTGGAACATCAGGCTGGAAGGCTGGCATCCGAACATCAGACTGGAAGGCTGGGACATCAGGCTGGAAGGCTAGGACATCAGGCTGGAAGGCTGGAACGTCAGGCTGGAGGGCTGGCACCAGGACATCAGACTGGAAGGCTAGTACTGGCTCTTCAGGCTGGATTGCTGGCACCTCCGGCTGGAACTCTGGCGCTTCAGGCTGGGACAGATTAGTGGGTGTGGAGGCAGATTGGGTTACTGGCAGGATCGTTTTGGTCGGGAAGAACTTTCGTTTTTTCTTTGACTTGGTCGCTGAAGCTTTGTAGGTTGGGGGTGCAGCAGACAGGAAAGGAGTGTTGGGATTTGGCAGAGAAGAGGTAGGGGAGTTGTATGCAGGATAGGTACAGGGAGAGGAGACCGGATATGAATATTTGGTTGGGAGCAATGTATACTGGGTGGCAACTGGGTTTGGTATGGGTGATGGGGAAACATACATTTGGGTAGGCTGGTGTCTGATGGCAGAAGTGGTTTGTTTGGCTGGGGCTAATTGCATCATGCCAGACCATGCTGATCCTGCTTGTACTCTGTACACGCAAGTGGTCTCCGCATCCTCGGCTAGGCATACCTTGGGGCCGCGACATGGTTCTAGCTTGCTGCAAGTCCATCCCCACCATCAGGGGCCCTGGTGAAAAAGCAGGCTGGGGCTTGGACTCCGCACCCTGGGGAACCCTGAGTTGGCCAACTACAAGATCTCACTACCACAGACTCCTGACAGAAAGGTACAGTTCTGCTCAACAGTTTGCATACCCTGGCAGAAATTGTGACATTTTGGCATTTATATTGAAAATATGACTAATCATGCCAAAAAAACTGTCTTGTATTTAAGGATAGTGATCACATGAAGCCATTTATTATCACATAGTTTTTTGGCTCCTTTAAAATCATAATGATAACAGAAATCACCCAAATGGCCCTTATCAAAAGTTTACATACCCTGGAATGTTTGGCCTTGGTACAGACACAGAAGGTGGCACACACAGGTTAAAATGGCTATTAAAAGGTTAATTCCCCACATGTGTGGCTTTTTAAATCACAATTAGTGTATGTGTATAAATAATGAGTTTGTTAGTTCTCACATGGATGCACTAAGCAGGCTAGAAACTAAGCCATGGGGAAAAAAGAACAGTCAAAAGACCTGTGTAACAAAGTAATGAAACTTTACAAAGATGAAAAAGGATATAAAAAGATATCCAAATGCTTGAATATGCCAGTCAGTACTGTTCAATCATTTAATAAGAAGGATGTGGGGATCTCTTGATACCAAGCCAAGGTCAGGTCGATCTAGAAAGATTTCAGCCACAAGTGCCACAGAAATTGTTCAGGGTACAGAGAAAAACCCACAGGTAACTTCAGGAAAAATAAAGGCTGCGCTGGAAAAAGATGGCGTGGTTGTTTTTAAGGAGCACAATACGATGATAATTGAACAAAAAAGAACTGCATGGTCAAGTTGCCAGAAAGAAGCCTTTACTGCACAAGTTCCACAAAAAAGCCTGGTTACAATATGCCCAACAACACCTTGACATGCCTCTTTGGGCTTTTTTGTGGCATTGGTGCAATAAAGGCTTCCTTCTGGCAGCTCAACCATGCAGCTCTTTTTTGTTCAAGTATTGTTGAATTGTGCTCTTTAAAAACAACCAAATCGTTACTAAAGGCCCCAACAAATTTAAGTTAAGCTTATAGGCTGATGATGCTCTCCTATTCTTATCAGACACATTTATATCTATACCCAACCTTCTCACTGAACTTAAAACTTTCCACAACCTTTCAGGCCTAGGTATTAATATTAATAACAGTTCAGCCTTACCCATCAATCTCCCTCAAAACACACATTCTCTTCTACAACAAAACTTCCCATTTACATGGTGTTTCCAATCTTTTAGATACCTTGGTATCCATATCACATCCTCATTTAAATCACTTTACAAAGATAACTACTCCCCACTTTTTTCCCATATCAGCTCCTTACTCAAGAAATGGTCCTCTTACCACATTTAGTTTCTTGGAAGAATTTGTGCCATTAAGATGTCAATCATCCCCAAACTTCTATACTACATTAGAGCCCTCCCTATTAACGAGAAATTACTAAGTTTAACTGGGCAAACAAAAAACCTAGATACAGCTACTCTCTTATGCACAGACCACAAATTAATGGAGGCCTTGGCCTTCCAAGTCTATGGCACTATTTTCTTGCCGCTAGACTCACACAACTATCACAGTGGTTTGCCTCTACTCACAATATCCCCTGGAAAATATTTGAATCAATCTCAATCTCCCCACTACACCTACAGGGCATCTTATGGTCCAATCCATACTATCATCGCACTTTAATTAAAACCAATATGATAGTTGCCCAATTTCTCCAATTGTGGTTAAAGATCACAGATCCCTAAAAAATTAGCTTCAAAGTTCCACCTCTAGCCTCATACAGTATCTAGGAGATGCTAGATTCATGCAAAATTATAAAGAGATTAACATATTTACAATATGGATTAATAATAACCTAACTACATTGGGATCTTTCATCACTAAATCAGAATTCCCTTCCTTTACTACTCTTCAGATAAAATTCAATTTACCCCACTCAGAACTCACCCATTATACCCAAATCAAACAATTGTTTTCACAATACAGGCATACCCCACTTTTAAGTACACAATGGGGTTTATTTACTAAAGCTGGAAAGTGAAAAATCAGGCTCACTTCTGCATAGAAACTAATGAGCTTCCAGGTTTTATTACCAAAGCTTAATTGAACAAGCTGGGGTTAGAATCTCATTGGTTTCTATGCAGAAGTGAGCCTGATTTTGCACTTTCCAGCTTTAGTAAATAAACCCCATTGTGTACTTAAAAGTGGGGTATGCCTGTACTATTCATTAACCGTTTGCTGGCCGGCGCACGACGATGTACGTTGACAGAATGGCACGGACAGGCATAAGGACGTACAGGTACGTCCCCTTTAAGATGCCGCCGTGCCATCGGGTGCGCGCCGCCATCGGCGTGCGCTCGCGCCGGTCGGGACCCCATGAGGCCGGTCGCGGGTCCCGCGGACTCGATCGCCGCGGGGATACCCGCGATCGTCTCACAGGAAGGCTGAACGAGGAGATGCGGAAATAAACAGCATCTCCCCGTTCTGCCTAGCAACTAGTGACGCCGATCTCTGCTCCCTGTGATTGGAGCAGAGATCAGCATTCACTAGCTGACAGCCACACCCCCCCACAGTTAGAAACACGCCTCTAGGCACATGTAATCCCTACACTGCCACCTAGTGGTTAACCCCTTCACTACCAGTGTAATTTACACAGGAATCAATGCATTTAAATAGCACTGATTGCTGTATAAATGACAATGGTCCCAAAAATGTGTCAAAAATGTCCGATGTGTCCACCATAATGTCGCAGTCACAATAAAAATCACTGATCGCCGCCATTACTCGTAAAAAAAAAAAATATTAATAAAAATGCTATAAAACTATCCCCTATCTTGTAAACGCTATAACTTCTGCGCAAACCAATCAATAATCGCTTATTGCGATTTTTTTTACCAAGAATATGTTGAGGAATACGTATCGGCCTAAACTGAGGAAAAAAATATGTTTTTTTATATATTTTTGGGGGATATTTATTATAGCAAAAAATAAAAAAGAATGCGTTTTTTTCAAAATTGTCGCTCTTTTTTGTTTATAGAGCAAAAAATAAAAACCACAGGGGCAATCAAATACCACCAAAAGAAAGCTCTATTTGTGGGAAAAAAAGGACTTTAATTTAGTTTGGGAGTTAATTAGACGCAGTGCCAAATCGCAAAAAGGGGCCTGGTCCTTTGACTGCAAATTAGTCCGGTCTGAAAGTGGTTAAATACCCACACCCCAAACACCCTCTTTGAGCAAATATGTATAAACTCCTCAAGAGACAGAGGTCTAATTTCATAACTTTATAGATTTTTGAATTCCCTCAATATGCCTGAAAATCTGCACCGATGATACACTGGGAGACTGAATTGGATTGCTCTTTTACCACTGAGTTGTGGAATATTATGATGGACAACCTCCGTAAGAGTAACAGAGCAATCTCATTTAGGGAATCCCCAATTAAAATATTTTCTAGATGGTATATGACTCCTACCAAAATACACTCAGGGTCGATCCTAGGTTCACAGACGCCTGGGTGCAGAAATATTTCTGGCGCCCCCCACATGGGCGTGGTCATCTTACTAACGTCTCCCCTTTACAAATGTTTCTATGGCTACGACTCAAACACAGAGATGCTCCCCTAAGAAGTCTTCATTACCCTGGGATCTTCCCATGATCTTTTAACAATAAAGAAAATAAGTACACTAATGGGACCTGGAGGGGGGTCTCTCTAATGCACACAGAGAGGGCTTCTGTTAGCGAGTCTGTTAGAAAGAGCCACCAGACATACTGCAGACATGATAAGGGAGATGATCAGAGACTGCAGACATAATACAGGAGATGATCAGAGACTGCAGACATAGTACAGAGATGATCAGAGACTGCAGACACACTACAGGAGATGGTCAGAGACTGCAGTTCCTAAGGATGGCAGTAGATAATGACTGACCAGTAGGGATGAGCCGAACACCCCCGGGGTCGGTTCGCACCAGAACCTTCGAACCGACCGAAAGTTTGCGCAAATTTTCGAACCCTATACGTTATAATGGACGCGAACGTTCGAAATCAAAAGTGCTAATTACAACGGCCAATATGCATGTTAATGTCATAAAACAGGTTTGGGGACCCGGGTCCTGCCCCAGGGGACATATATCAATGCAAAAAGAACTTTTAAAAACTAACGTTTTTTCGGGAGCAGTCATTTTAATGATGCATAAAGTGAAAAAAAAAAAGTGAAATTTTCCTTTAAATATGGTACCTGGGGGGTGTCTAAAGTATGCCTGTGAAGTGGCATGTGTTTTCCCATGTTTAGAACTGTCCTTGCACAAAATGACATTTGTAAAGGAAAAAAATAAGCCATTTAACCACTTCAGCCCCGGACCATTTGGCAGCCAAAGGACCAGAGGTCTTTTTTCAATTTCGCACTGCACTACTTTAACTGGTAATTGCGCGGTCATGCAATTTTGTAACCAAACGAAATTTGCGTCCTTTTCTTCCCACAAATAGAGCTTTCTTTTGATGGTATTTGATTGCCTCTGTGATTTTTATTTTTTGCGATATAAACGGAAAAAGAGCGAAAATTTTGAAAAAAAGAGATTTTCTAATTTTTGTTATAAAAAAAATCTAATAAACTCAATTTTAGTCAAACATTTGGGCCAAAATGTATTCAGCCACATGTCTTTAGTAAAAAAAATGCCAATAAGCGTATATTTATTGGTTTGCGCAAAAGTTATAGCGTCTACAAACTAGAGTACATTTTCTGGAATTTACACCGCTTTTAATTTATGACTGCCTATTTCATTTCTTGAGGTGCTAAAATGGCAGAGAAGTACAAAACCCCCCCAAATGACCCCATTTTGGAAAGTAGACACCCCAAGATATTTGCTGAGAGGCATGTTGAGCCCATTGAATATTTTTTTTTTTTAGTCCCAAGTGATTGAATAAAGACAAAAATAAAAAAGATTTTTTTTTTTTTTCAAAAAGTTGTCACTAAATGATATATTGCTCACACATGCCATAGTTATATGTGGAATTGCACCCCAAAATACATTTTGCTGCTTCTCCTGAGTATGGGGATACCACATGTGTGGGACTTTTTGGGAGCCTAGCCGCGTACGGGGCCCCGAAACCCAAGCACCGCCTTCAGGATTTCTAAGGGTGCAAATTTTTGATTTCACTCCTCACTACCTATCACAGTTTCGAAGGCCATAAAATGCCAAAATAGCACAAAACCCCCCCAAATGACCCCATTTTGGAAAGTAGACACCCCAAGCTATTTGTTGAGAGGCATGGTGAGTATTTTACAGCTCTCATTTGTTTTTGAAAATGAAGAAAGTAAAGAAAAAAAAAATTTTTTTTTTCTTTTTTCAATTTTCAAAACTTTGTGACAAAAAGCGACATCTGCAAAATACTCACAATACCTCTCAGCAAATAGCTTGGGGTGTCTACTTTCCAAAATGGGGTCATTTTGGGGGGTTTTATGCCATCTGGGCATTCCATGGCCTCCGAAACTGTGATTGGCAGTGAGAAGTGAAATAAAAAAATTACACCCTTAGAAAGCCTGAAGGCGGTGATTGGTTTTTGGGGTTCCGTACGCAGCTAGGCTCCCAAAAAGTCGCACACATGTGGTATCCCCGTACTCAGGAGAAGCAACAGAATGTATTTTGGGGTGTATTTCTACATATGCCCATGACATGTTTGAGCAATATATCATTTAGTGACAACTTTTTGTAAAAAAAATATATATATTTTTTTTTTTTTCATTATTCAATCTCTTGGGACAAAAAAAAAAAATATTTAATGGGCTCAACATTGCTCTCATCAAATAGCTTGGGGTGTCTACTTTCCAAAATGGGGTCATTTGGGGGGGGGTTTTGAACTGTCCTGGCATTTTATGCACAACATTTAGAAGCCTATGTCACACGTCACCCACTCTTCTAACCACTTGTAGACAAAGCCCTTTCTGACACTTTTTGTTTACATGAAAACATATTTTTTTTTTTGCAAGAAAATTACGTTGAACCCCCAAACACTATATATAATGTTAAAGCAAAGGCCCTACAGATTAAAATGGTGGGTGTTTGCATTTTTTTTTTCCACACAGTATTTGCGCAGCGATTTTTCAAACGCATTTTTTGTGGAAAAAATACACTTTTTTTTTATTTTAATGCACTAAAACACACTATATTGCTCAAATTTTTGATGAAATAAAAAATATGATCTTAGGCCGAGTACATGGATACCAAACACGACATGCTTTAAAATTGCGCACAAACACGCAGTGGCGACAAACTACATACATTTTTAAAAGCCTTTAAAAGCCTTTACATGATACCACATTAGATTCACGGAGGAGGTCTACTGCTAAAATTACTGCCCTCGATCTGACCTTCGCGGTGATACCTCACATGCATGGTGCAATTGCTGTTTACATATGACGCCAGACCAACGCTTGTGTACGCCTTTGCGCAAGAGAAGGGGGGGCAGGGGTGCTTTTTTTTTTTTTTTTTGTTTTTTTTTTTATTTATTTAGCTTTTTTATTTTATTTTTAAACTGTTCCTTCCATTTTTTTTCTTTGTTATGATTTTTATTGTTATCTCAGGGAATGTAAATATCCCCTATGATAGCAATAGGCAGTGACAGGTACTCTTTTTTTGAAAAAATTGGGGTCTATTAGACCCTAGATCTTTCCTCTGCCCTCAAAGCATCTGACCACACCAAGATTGGTGTGATAAAATGCTTTCCCAATTTCCCAATGGCGCGGTTTATATCCGGGAGGGGGACATTCCCTCCCACTGCTTGTAAAAGCAGTCTAGAGGCTAATTACCCGCTAGAATTGCTTTTACATGAAAGCCGATCACTGGCTGAAAAGAATGATACCAAGATGATACCTAAACCTGCAGGCATCATTCTGGTATAACCATTCAAAGTCCAGCAACATACTGGACATATATTGTAATCTTTTTTTTTTCATGCAGCCTCTTGGCTGAACGAAAAAAAGAGATTGATTGGTGGGTATGCCCACCATTAGAATACCTCCCTTCATCCACCCACTTCTAATGATGGGCATACATGCACCATTTATATATGCCGATGCATGGGGGCATCCTCCCGCAAAAGTTATGCCGTGTACACACGGTCGGAATTTCGACCGTATGTACGTGGCATTAGGAGCCAATCGCTCCTCCCCCCCCCCTGCTGCCCCCATGCTTCGGCATATATGCTCTTTTTTTTAACTGTGGTGGTGAAATCACCTCCTACAGTGTTGGAGTCGCGTCTTTATGTATCGTGGGAGCAAACGCTGTTGCTGTCAAGATAAATAAATCCGCGTTGCAACTGAATGGCGCACCTGAAAACAAAAAAATGCTTAACACTAAAACACAGTAAACAAAATTACATACCTGAAAAGCAAGCATGATAAAACATGATAAAACATAATAAAACATTGCAGAATAGAATGGAGTAAAAAAAGAGCAACAATAGAGAGAGAATAGAGTGAGAGAGAGAGAACAATAAAACGACAACTATTTTTTTTTTTTTTTTTTTTTTTTTGAGATTCACAGGTAAAAAAGCTCCTGACTGAAGCGACTGAATCAAAACGCTACCACAAAAAAACTGTTAGCGATCGCAGGGATCAGGCCTGACTCTGCGAACGCTGCAGTTATGTGTGCTTAGTGTTTTGTAAGTGACAGTGATCGATCGATACTGCACTTGGGTGGGCTGGGCTGGGCGGAGGGGGAAAACGCAGGTGCTAGCAGGTATCTGGGCTGATCCCGCTAACAATGCGGTTTTTTTTGGAACCCTAAACTGCTGGGACGCTAGTATAGATCTGATCAGATCAGATATTGATCTGTTCAGATACTGTGCCACTAAGGGAGGTGTATGCTTTGTGCGTGGGTGTTTGCGGTACTGGCACTAACCTGGGGCGACGCAGACCTTATTTGACCCTAAAACCTAATTGATATCACCCGCCGGGCGATCAGGGGGTTAAACCGTTATTGGGTAATAAATGGCGGGTGCCCTGACAGTATAAAAAACAAGCTAACTAACCAGCGTCACCCGTAACAGTAATACAAAAAAAAACTGGTTACCTAGCGACACTAATGCAGCGATCAGAAAAACGATCGCTTAGTGACACTGGCAAAAGGGGGTGAAAGGGTTAACTAGGGGCAATCAGGGGGTTAAACCTTTATTAGGTAATATGTGGGGGTACCTGACGCTATATAAAAACCTGACGGGGAACCTAAATAACGAAATAACTAACTGGCTAACCAGCGTCACCAGTGACAGTTATACAGTGATCACTGGTGAAAGGGTTAACTCTAGGGGCAATCAGGGGGTTAAAACCTTTATTTAGGTTGTAATATGGGGGTACCTGACCTATAAACCTATTTATGAACCTATATAAACATGGCGGTTACCTAAAAAAAAAAAAAATGGTTACCTAGCGACACTAATGCAGCGATCAGAAAAACGATCGCTTAGTGACACTGGCAAAAGGGGGTGAAAGGGTTAACTAGGGGCAATCAGGGGGTTAAAACCTTTATTAGGTAATATATGGGGGTACCTGACGCTATATAAAAACCTGACGGGGAACCTAAATAACGAAATAACTAACTGGCTAACCAGCGTCACCAGTGACAGTTATACAGTGATCACTGGTGAAAGGGTTAACTCTAGGGGCAATCAAGGGGTTAAAACCTTTATTTAGGTTGTAATATGGGGGTACCTGACCTATAAAACTATTTATGAACCTATATAAACATGGCGGTTACCTAAAAAAAAAAAAAATGGTTACCTAGCGACAGCAGTGACACTAATAGAGCGATCAGAAAAAACGATCGCTTAGTGACACTGGCAAAAGGGGGTGAAAGGGTTACCTGGGGGGCAATCAAGGGGTTAAACCTTTATTAGGGGGGGGGTAGGGGGCTACCTTGGACCTAAAACTAACTGCCCTGACAGTTATTACAGTCACACTGACACTAAATGCAGTGATCAGTAAAAAAATGATTACTGCAATTAGTGACACTGTGACTGGGGGGGGGAGGGGGTGATCTGGGGGGTGATCAGGGGGTGACAGGGGGGTGGAATATGTGCTTAACTGTACTGGTGTCAGTGTACTGTTGTGCACTAACCTTTACATGTTCGCCGCTCGGCGTCTCCGGTCACATAGACCGGCGCACCGAGCGTGACATCACTTCCGCCTTCCTGTCTATACAATAGACAGGAAGGGGAAGCTTTTCATTGGCCAGGAGCGATCGCGAGGGGGTGGCCAGAAACCACTGGCCGTCCCCTCGTCCCGGATCGCTCCTGAAGCGATCCCGACCGTCCCCGCCGGCGGAGGGGGGTCCGATCGGACCCCCCAACCGCCGGAAGAATGTCACGTACAGGTACGTGATTCTGCCTGTACGTGCCATTCTGCCGACGTATATATACAGGGGCGGTCGGGAAGTGGTTAAAACCACTTGCGGCTTTAGGTTTGTTCTTAAGTAGAATCTGAACAGGTACATTATGAAGTGTAGCTCCATCCCAAAAAAATCTATTTTTAAGCTTTTTGGAGAACATAGGGAGGGGTTATCACCCCTGTAACATTTGCTGTCTTTGCACATCTGTTCAGAACATGTCACCTAACTTTCCGTCCCAATGACAAATGTTTTTGGAAAAAGTGGGGTTTTAATTGAAACAAGGATTGGTGATAAAGTATCAGTAGAGAGGAGATACCTTTTTCCCAAATTAAATCTAACAGGATAGAATTTCCCTTCCTAGGGGTAGATTTCCTCTCACTTCCTGTTTTCTCTTTCCATTTGCAAGTAGGAGTCGTTTGTAAGTTGGATGTTTGAAAGTAGGGGCCTGGCGTATATACTCTGCAGAAATTTGCCCTATTAGATGTTGGTGTAGCCACAAGACTGGTGGGCACAGGAATGGGCCCTGCTGTGAGTTAATAGATCAAGATTTGTAATTGCATGCACCTGTTGAACAGGGCAGAAAAATTGGGGGTGGTGGTGGACGGTGTTGCCACAAGACTGTAAGCTCTCACAGTTACTCTTGGTGGCGCAGGAATGGGCCCTGCTGTGAGTTATTAGATCAAGATTTGTAATTGCAAGCACCTGATGAACAGGGCAGAAAAATTGGGCCTTTGGCGGTGGTGGTGGACGGTGTTGCCACAAGACTGTAGGCCCTCATAGTTACTCTTGGTGGGCGCAGGAATGGGCCCTGCTGTGAGTTATTAGATCAAGATTTGTAATTGCAAGCACCTGATGAACAGGACAGAAAAATTGGGCCTTTGGCGGTGGTGGTGGACGGTGTTGCCACAAGACTGTAAGCTCTCACAGTTACTCTTGGTGGGCGCAAGAATGGGCCCTGCTGTGAGTTATTAGATCAAGATTTGTAATTGCATGCACCTGTTGAACAGGGCAGAAAAATTGGGGGTGGTGGTGGTGGTGGACGGTGTTGCCACAAGACTGTAAGCTCTCACAGTTACTCTTGGTGGGCGCAGGAATGGGCCCTGCTGTGAGTTATTAGATCAAGATTTGTAATTGCAAGCACCTGATGAACAGGGCAGAAAAATTGGGCCTTTGGCGGTGGTGGTGGACGGTGTTGCCACAAGACTGTAAGCTCTCACAGTTACTCTTGGTGGGCGCAGGAATGGGCCCTGCTGTGTGTTATTAGATCAAGATTTGTAATTGCAAGCACCTGATGAACAGGGCAGAAAAATTGGGCCTTTGGCGGTGGTGGTGGACGGTGTTGCCACAAGACTGTAGGCCCTCATAGTTACTCTTGGTGGGCGCAGGAATGGGCCCTGCTGTGAACTATTAGATCAAGATTTGTAATTACCCGCCCCTGTTAAACAGGGCTGAAAAATTGTGCCTTAGGCACTGGTGCTGGTGCCACAACACTGCAACCCCTCACAGATACTGTACTTGGAGCACAGCAGTCACACGTGTTGCGAAGCATTTTTTTTAAAAAATTGTAATTACCCGCCCCTGTTAAACAGGGGCTGAAAAATTGTGCCTTAGGCACTGGTGCTGGTGCCACAACACTGCAACCCCTCACAGATACTGTACTTGGAGCACAGCAGTCACACGTGTTGCGAAGCATTTTTTTAAAAAATTGTAATTACCCGCCCCTGTTAAACAGGGGCTGAAAAATTGTGCCTTAGGCACTGGTGCTGGTGCCACAACACTGCAACCCCTCACAGATACTGTACTTGGAGCACAGCAGTCACACGTGTTGCGAAGCATTTTTTTAAAAAATTGTAATTACCCGCCCCTGTTAAACAGGGGCTGAAAAATTGTGCCTTAGGCACTGGTGCTGGTGCCACAACACTGCAACCCCTCACAGATACTGTACTTGGAGCACAGCAGTCACACGTGTTGCGAAGCATTTTTTTAAAAAATTGTAAGTACACGCCCCTGTTAAACAGGGGCTGAAAAATTGTGCCTTAGGCACTGGTGTGGTGGCATGGATCATTGAGGAGGAGGAAGAGGATAGTCAGTGAACATAAGAGGACAGTCACTCAGCATCAGCATAGGCAGTCTTGAAGGGATGTGATATTAAAAATTATTCGGTATATCCGCCTCAGGTGCCTGGTAGCTGGTGGTGATCCAAGACTGATTCATTTTGATGAAGGTCAGTCGATCAACCGAGGCGGTGGACAGGCGCACCCTATGATCGGTGACAAATCCTCCAGCAGCACTGAATGTGCGTTCGGAAAGAACGCTGGAGGCAGGACAGGCCAGTAGCTCAATTGCATACTGTGCAAGCTCTGGCCAGTGATCCATCCTCAGGACCCAGTAAGCCAGAGGATTTTCGGTGGGAAAGGTGTCCAAGTCTGACCTTGCCCCAAGGTATTCCTGCACCATGTATATCAGACGCTGGCGATGGTTGCTGGAACCGATCATACCTTGGGGCTGCGGACTAAAAAATTGTCTGAACGCATCGATCAGACGTCCACCTTCCCCACCGCTCCTTCTGCTACTGACCGAAGCCTCAGCAACTCGTAGCCCAGGACCAGGAGTTTGTAGCCTCCCAGTTTCTGGGAACGTGTTGCACAGACCTTTCTGCAAGGCCTCCCTGAGATGTCTCATCCTCTGCTCCCTCTGCGACGGCAAGATAAGGTCCGCAACCTTACCCTTGTACCGCGGATCAAGGAGAGTGGCCAGCCAGTAATGGTCCCTCTCCTTGATCCGAAGAACACGAGGATCCTTCCGCAGGCTTTGCAGGATCAGGGAGGCCATGCAGCGTAGGTTAGCTGAGGCATTCGGTCCGGAGTCTTCTGGGTCACTGAGGATGACATGATCGCCAGCCACCTCCTCCCAGCCACGTACAAGTCCACTGGTTTGTTGGGACTGTACATCATCCCTAAAAGACTGCTGCTGCTGCTGCTGATGCTGAGTGCCAGGCTCCACCTCCATGCTCACACAATCCTCCTCCTCCTCCTCCTCCTCCTCATCCTCTTCCTGTGTGATGGGTGGGACAGAAGGAACACTGTCCGGATAAAGGGGGCCTTGAGAGGCAAGGAAGTCCTCCTCTTCCTGCCTCTGTTCTGCCTCAAGTGCCCTGTCCATTATCCCACGCAGCGTATGCTCCAACAGGTGGACAAGAGGGACAGTGTCACTGATGCATGCACTGTCACTGCTCACCATCCTCGTGGCCTCCTCAAATGGTGAGAGGACAGTGCATGCATCCCTGATCATGCTCCACTGACGTGGGGAAAAAAAACCAAGCTCCCCTGACCCTGTCCTGGTGCCATAGTCACAAAGGTACTCATTGATGGCCCTCTGCTGCGTGTGCAGTCGCTGCAGCATGGCCAACGTTGAGTTCCACCTGGTGGGCATGTCACATATTAGGCGGTTCTTGGGCAGGTTCAGCTCCTTTTGCAGCTCAGTCAGCCGAGCACTGGCATTATAAGATCGGCGGAAATGCACACAGACTTTCCTGGCCTGCCTCAGGACATCCTGTAAACCTGGGAACCTGCCCAAGAACCGCTGCACCACCAGGTTGAGGACGTGAGCCATGCAGGGCACATGGGTGAGCTGCCCCTGTCGCAGGGCGGAGAGGAGGTTGGTGCCATTGTCAGAAACGACCATTCCTGGCTTAAGCTGACGTGGCGTCAACCACCTCTCGGCCTGCCCCTGCAGAGCTGCCAGAACCTCTGGCCCAGTGTGGCTCCTGTCCCCCAAACACACCAGCGCAAGCACGGCATGGCATCTTTTTGCCTGCGTACTTGCGTAGCCCCTTGTACGCCTACGGAGCACCGCTGGTTCCGAGGACAGAGCACTGGAGGAAGAAGAAGAGGAGGGGGTGGAGGAGAGAGGTGTGTCACAACCAGTAGCAGTAGTAGCGTTTTGGAGGCGTGGTGGCAGAACAACCTCCAACACTACTGCACCTTGTCCTGCATCCCTCCCAGCTGCCAATAGAGTGACCCAATGGGCCGTGAAAGAAAGGTACCATCCCTGTCCATGCCTGCTGGACCATGAGTCAGCGGTAATATGCACCTTACCGCTGACCGCCCTGTCCAGCGAGGCATGGACATTGCCCTCCACATGCCGGTAGAGAGACGGAATCGCCTTCCGTGAGAAAAAGTGGCGTTTGGGAACTTGCCACTGAGGAACCGCACATTGAACAAACTCACGGAAGGGGGCCGAGTCTACCAACTGAAAAGGCAGCAGTTGAAGTGCTAGCAATTTAGCCAAGCTAGCATTCAACCGCTGGGCATGTGGATGGCTGGGAGTGTACTTCTTTCTACGGTCCAGCAGCTGGGGCAGGGAAATTTGCCTGCTGCAATCGGACGTCGGTGTACTGCAAGTACTTGGTTGTGACACACCTAATTCTACACCTTCAGTCCTCTCAGAGCAGCTTTCAGAGAGGACTGAAGGTGTAGTGGGGATGGAGATCCCAGCTGATGAGGAGCAAGGAGAGGTCCGCTTAGTTCTTTGGTGTGGGTCTTTTATGTGTGCCTGCCAACGAGCTGCATGGCAGGTCGACATATGTCTGGTCATGCTTGTGGTGCCCAAGCGGCTGATGTTTTGGCCACGCGAGATACGCTTGAGACAAATATTGCAAATAGCAGTGGTGCGATCTGATGCACTCGTCTCAAAAAAGGCCCACACCAAAGAACTTTTCTGATAACGTGCAGAGGCAGCGCCCTGCACAGGCGGAGCTCTGCGGTGTTGTACAGTTGCTGTGCTGGCCTCTACCTGGCCTCCAGGGGCATCCTGCCTCGTTGGACATGTGACGCCGCATCCTCCTCCTCCTCGTCCTCCTCCTCATCCTCCCTCCCTTCAGGCACCCACGTGGAGTCAGTGACCTCATCATCCCCTCCCTCTTCACCACTAGAGCAAACCTGGCTGTAAGCTGCAGCTGGTGGAACAGTACTGCCAGATTCCTCAAGCTGGGTATCATCATCCGAGCCTTCGAATCGTTGGGCATCCTCCTGGAGCATGTACCCAACACTGTGCTCAAAGAGTTCGGGGGATTCCTCAGGAGGACATGGTGGGTCTAGGGAAGGGGTGGCTGATGATGCTCTGCCAGTACCCTGAGCCTGGGTGAGAGAGGATGAGGAGGATGAGGAGGGCTTGGTCATCCATTCTACCAAGCCTTCAGCATGATGCGGCTCCACATGTCCAGCTGCCGAAAACAAAGACGCGCGTGTCCCATGGCCACGTGCTGATGACGATGCACGACCACGTCCACGGCCACGGCCACGGCCACGTCCACTAGAAACAGAGCCTGCCTGCCCTGTGTTCTTGGCTCTGCACGCTCTGCCTCCCCTTGGCGGTCTTCCAGCCATTGTAGTCGGTAGTCCTGTGGGTGCTGCTGAGAAGAAAATATAGGAGCTCTGTGTGATGCCACTAACACACTAGAAGTCCTATGGGTGCTTCTGCAAAGAAAATAGAGGAGCTCTGTGTGATGCCACTAACACACTAGAAGTCCTGTGGGTGCTGCTGAGAAGAAAATATAGGAGCTCTGTGTGATGCCACTAACACACTAGAAGTCCTATGGGTGCTTCTGCAAAGAAAATAGAGGAGCTCTGTGTGATGCCACTAACACACTAGAAGTCCTGTGGGTGCTGCTGAGAAAAAATAGAGGAGCTCTGTGTGATGCCACTAACACACTCGAAGTCCTGTGGGTGCTGCTGAGAAGAAAATAGAGGAGCTCTGTGTGATGCCACTAACACACTAGAAGTCCTGTGGGTGCTTCTGCAAAGAAAATAGAGGAGCTCTGTGTGATGCCACTAACACACTCGAAGTCCTGTGGGTGCTGCTGAGAAGAAAATATAGGAGCTCTGTGTGATGCCACTAACACACTAGAAGTCCTATGGGTGCTTCTGCAAAGAAAATAGAGGAGCTCTGTGTGATGCCACTAACACACTAGAAGTCCTGTGGGTGCTGCTGAGAAGAAAATATAGGAGCTCTGTGTGATGCCACTAACACACTAGAAGTCCTATGGGTGCTTCTGCAAAGAAAATAGAGGAGCTCTGTGTGATGCCACTAACACACTAGAAGTCCTGTGGGTGCTGCTGAGAAGAAAATATAGGAGCTCTGTGTGATGCCACTAACACACTAGAAGTCCTATGGGTGCTTCTGCAAAGAATATAGGAGCTCTGTGTGATGCCACTAACACACTAGAAGTCCTATGGGTGCTTCTGCAAAGAAAATATAGGAGCTCTGTGTGATGCCACTAACACACTAGAAGTCCTGTGGGTGCTTCTGAGAAGAAAATATAGGAGCTCTGTGTGATGCCACTAACACACTAGAAGTCCTGTGGGTGCTTCTGCAAAGAAAATATAGGAGCTCTGTGTGATGCCACTAACACACTTCAAGTCCTATAGGTGCTTCTGGGAAGAAAATATAGGAGCTCTGTGTGATGGGACTAACACACTTCAAGTCCTATAGGTGCTTCTGGGAACAAAATATATGATCTCTGTGTGATGGGACTAACACACTTCAAAGTCCTATAGGTGCTTCTGGGAAGAAAATATAGGAGCTCTGTGTGATGGGACTAACACACTTCAAGTCCTATAGGTGCTTCTGGGAAAAAATATATGATCTCTGTGTGATGGGACTAACACACTTCAAGTCCTATAGGTGCTTCTGGGAACAAAATATATGATCTCTGTGTGATGGGACTAACACACTTCAAGTCCTATAGGTGCTTCTGGGAAGAAAATATAGGTCTGTGTGATGGGACTAACACACGTCAAGTCCTATAGGTGCTTCTGGGAAGAAAATATAGGATCTCTGTGTGATGGGACTAACACACTTCAAGTCCTATAGGTGCTTCTGGGAAGAAAATATAGGTCTGTGTGATGGGACTAACACACTTCAAGTCCTATAGGTGCTTCTGGGAACAAAATATATGATCTCTGTGTGATGGGACTAACACACTTCAAGTCCTATAGGTGCTTCTGGGAAGAAAATATAGGTCTCTGTGTGATGGGACTAACACACTTCAAGTCCTATAGGTGCTTCTGGGAACAAAATATAGATCTCTGTGTGATGGGACTAACACACTTCAAGTCCTATGGGTGCTTCTGGGAAGAAAATATAGGTCTGTGTGATGGGACTAACACACTTCAAGTCCTATAGGTGCTTCTGGGAACAAAATATATGATCTCTGTGTGATGGGACTAACACACTTCAAGTCCTATAGGTGCTTCTGGGAAGAAAATATAGGTCTGTGTGATGGGACTAACACACTTCAAGTCCTATGGGTGCTTCTGGGAACAAAATATATGATCTCTGTGTGATGGGACTAACACACTTCAAGTCCTATAGGTGCTCTGGGAAGAAAATATATGATCTCTGTGTGATGGGACTAACACACTTCAAGTCCTATAGGTGCTTCTGGGAAGAAAATATAGGTCTGTGTGATGGGACTAACACACTTCAAGTCCTATAGGTGCTTCTGGGAACAAAATATATGATCTCTGTGTGATGGGACTAACACACTTCAAGTCCTATGGGTGCTTCTGGGAAGAAAATGTAGGTCTGTGTGATGGGACTAACACACTTCAAGTCCTATAGGTGCCTCTGGGAACAAAATATATGATCTCTGTGTGATGGGACTAACACACTTCAAGTCCTATAGGTGCTTCTGGGAAGAAAATATAGGATCTGTGTGATGGGACTAACACACTTCAAGTCCTATAGGTGCTTCTGGGAAGAAAATGTAGGTCTGTGTGATGGGACTAACACACTTCAAGTCCTATAGGTGCCTCTGGGAACAAAATATATGATCTCTGTGTGATGGGACTAACACACTTCAAGTCCTATAGGTGCTTCTGGGAAGAAAATATATAGGTCTGTGTGATGGGACTAACACACTTCAAGTCCTATAGGTGCTTCTGGGAACAAAATATATGATCTCTGTGTGATGGGACTAACACACTTCAAGTCCTATGGGTGCTTCTGGGAAGAAAATATAGGTCTGTGTGATGGGACTAACACACTTCAAGTCCTATAGGTGCTTCTGGGAACAAAATATATGATCTCTGTGTGATGGGACTAACACACTTCAAGTCCTATGGGTGCTTCTGGGAAGAAAATATAGGTCTGTGTGATGGGACTAACACACTTCAAGTCCTATAGGTGCTTCTGGGAACAAAATATATGATCTCTGTGTGATGGGACTAACACACTTCAAGTCCTATAGGTGCTTCTGGGAAGAAAATATAGGTCTGTGTGATGGGACTAACACACTTCAAGTCCTATAGGTGCTTCTGGGAACAAAATATATGATCTCTGTGTGATGGGACTAACACACTTCAAGTCATATAGGTGCTTCTGGGAAGAAAATATAGGTCTGTGTGATGGGACTAACACACTTCAAGTCCTATAGGTTCTTCTGGGAACAAAATATATGATCTCTGTGTGATGGGACTAACACACTTCAAGTCCTATAGGTGCTTCTGGGAACAAAATATATGATCTCTGTGTGATGGGACTAACACACTTCAAGTCCTATAGGTGCTTCTGGGAAGAAAATATAGGTCTGTGTGATAAGACTAACTCACTTCAAGTCCTATAGGTGCTTCTGGGAACAAAATATATGATCTCTGTGTGATGGGACTAACACACTTCAAGTCCTATGGGTGCTTCTGGGAAGAAAATGTAGGTCTGTGTGATGGGACTAACACACTTCAAGTCCTATCGGTGCTTCTGGGAACAAAATATATGATCTCTGTGTGATGGGACTAACACACTTCAAGTCCTATAGGTGCCTCTGGGAAGAAAATATAGGTCTGTGTGATGGGACTAACACACTTCAAGTCCTATAGGTGCTTCTGGGAACAAAATATATGATCTCTGTGTGATGGGACTAACACACTTCAAGTCCTATAGGTGCTTCTGGAAGAAAATATAGGTCTGTGTGATGGGACTAACACACTTCAAGTCCTATAGGTGCTTCTGGGAACAAAATATATGATCTCTGTGTGATGGGACTAACACACTTCAAGTCCTATAGGTGCTTCTGGGAACAAAATATATGATCTCTGTGTGATGGGACTAACACACTTCAAGTCCTATAGGTGCTTCTGGGAACAAAATATATGATCTCTGTGTGATGGGACTAACACACTTCAAGTCCTATAGGTGCCTCTGGGAACAAAATATATGATCTCTGTGTGATGGGACTAACACACTTCAAGTCCTATAGGTGCTTCTGGGAAGAAAATATAGCTCTGTGTGATGGGACTAACACACTTCAAGTCCTATAGGTGCTTCTGGGAACAAAATATAGGAGCTCTGCCTGCCTGCCACGAACACACTACAAGTCCTATAGGTACTTCTGGGAACAAAATATAGGAGCTCTGCCTGCCTGCCACGAACACACTACAAGTCCTATAGGTGCTTCTGGGAACAAAATATAGGAGCTCTGCCTGCCTGCCACGAACACACTACAAGTCCTATAGGTGCTTCTGGGAACAAAATATAGGAGCTCTGCCTGCCTGCCACGAACACACTACAAGTCCTATAGGTGCTTCTGGGAACAAAATATAGGAGCTCTGTCTGCCTGCCACGAACACACTACAAGTCCTATAGGTGCTTCTGGGAACAAAATATAGGAGCTCTGCCTGCCTGCCACGAACACACTACAAGCCCCTCTTTCTAAATCAATCTTTCTAAATGAATCTATCTAACTCAATCTCTCTAAGTAAATCTCTCTAACTAACTAAATCCAGCAGAGTGACACAGAACTATCCTGCTCTATCTACGCCGGAACAGCATGTGACCGGCGCAGACGGCGTGGCGGCCTTTTATAGGGGGGGGGGCGAGTACTAAAGCCCCTGAGCTGTAATTGGCTACAGGCGTCCTGCCTGTAGCCAATTATGGCTCTTCGAGTTTCCGGCGCTGTGATTGGCCAAGCATGCGGGGTCACAGTGCATGCTTGGCCAATCATCAGCCAGCAATGCACTGCGCCGGCCGCGCCGGCCGCAATGCATTGCGGGGCCGCTCGCATCACACGAACGTGATGCGAGCGGCCAAAATAGTTCTGGGCTCGCCGAGCGAGCGAACACCCGGTGCTCGATGCAAACATGGGTTCGCATCGAGCACCGGGCCCATCCCTACTGACCAGCCCTCTCACCAGACCCTGCGGTACAGCAACATCAGTTCTTCTGATCAGGAGTAGGGATGAGCCGAACACTCCCGGGTTCGGTTCGCACCAGAACCTTCGAACAGACCGAAGGTCAATGGATGAATTACAATGGACGCGAATGTTCAAAATCAAAAGTGCTAATTATAACGGCCAAAATGCATGTTAATGTCATAAAACAGGTTTGGGGACCCGGGTCCTGCCCCAGGGGACATATATCAATGCAAAAAGAAGTTTTAAAAACTAACGTTTTTTCGGGAGCAGTCACTTTAATGATGCATAAAGTGAAAAAAAAAAGTTAAATATTCCTTTAAATATGGTACCTGGGGATGTCTAAAGTATGCCTGTGAAGTGGCATGTGTTTCCCGTGTTTAGAACTGTCCCTGCACAAAATGACATTTGTAAAGGAGAAAAAGAAGCTCTTTAAAACCGCTTGCGGCTTTAATGTCATGTCTTGTAATGGCAATATGGCTAAAAATCCTTGAGAAAAATGGCATGGCTACCCCATCACCCCCCCCCCCCCCCCCCACCCCAGCCCCTTTGGGTCTTGTATGGATATTAAGAGGAACCCCGCACCCAAAATAAAACCCTATACCTACAACCCTATATACTCTGAACAGCAGTATACAGGCGGTGCAAACAAGACAGGGACTGTAGGTTTGTTCTTAAGTAGAATCTGAACAGGTACATTTTTAAGTGTAGCTCCATCCAAAAAAATCTATTTTTAAGCTTTTTGGAGAACATAGGGAGGGGTTATCACCCCTGTAACATTTGCTGTCTTTGCACATCTGTTCAGAACATTTCACCTCACTTTCCGTCCCAATGACAAATGTTTTTGGAAAAGTGGGGTTTTGATTGAAACAAGGATTGGTGATAAAGCATCAGTAGAGAGGAGATACCTTTTTCCCAAATTAAATCTAACAGGATAGATTTCCTCCCACTTCCTGTTTTCTCTTTCCGTTTGCAAATAGGAGTAGTTTTTTTAAGTTGGATGTTTGAAAGTAGGGGCCTGCCGTATATACTCTGCAGAAATTTGCCCCATTAGATGTTGGTGTAGCCACAACACTGTAAGCCCTCACAGTTACTCTTGGTGGGCACAGGAATTGGCCCTGCTGTGAATTATTATTTTAAGATTTGTAATTGCATGCACCTGTTGAACAGGGCAGAAAAATTGGGCCTTTGGTGGTGGTGGTGGACGGTGTTGCCACAAGACTGTAAGCCCTCACAGTTACTCATGGTGGGCGCAGAAATGGGCCCTGCTGTGAATTATTAGATCAAGATTTGTAATTGCATGCCCTGTTGAACAGGGCAGAAAAATTGGGCCTTTGGTGGTGGTGGTGGTGGTGGACGGTGTTGCCACAAGACTGTAAGCCCTCACAGTTACTCTTGGTGGGCGCAGGAATGGGCCCTGCTGAGAATTATTAGATCAATATTTGTAATTACACGCCCCTGTTAAACAGGGGCTGAAAAATTGGGCCTTTGGTGGTGGACGGTGTTGCCACAAGACTGTAAGCCCTCACAGTTACTCTTGGTGGGCGCAGGAATGGGCCCTGCTGTGAACTATTAGATCAAGATTTGTAATTACACGCCCCTGTTAAACAGGGTCTGAAAAATTGTGTCTAAGGCACTGGTGCTGGTGCCACAACACTGCAACACCTCACAGATACTGTACTTGGAGCACAGCAGTCAGACCTGTTGCGAAGCATTGCTTAAAAAAATTGTAATTACACGCCCCTGTTATACAGGGGCTGAAAAATTGTGCCTTAGGCACTGGTGCTGGTGCCACAACACTGCAACCCCTCACAGAAACTGTACTCTGAGCACAGCAATGAGACCTGTTGCAAAGCATTGCATAAAAAATTGTAATTACACACCCCTGTTAAACAGGGGCTGAAAAATTGGGCCTTAGCCACTGGTGTGGTGGCACCCAGAAACAAAAATGTTCTTCCAAGCTATCAAGGAATGGATCATTGAGGAGGAGGAAGAGGATAGTCAGTGAACATAACAGCATCAGCATAGGCAGTCTTGAAGGGATGTGACATTATAAATTATTCAGTTATATCCGCTTCAGGTGCCTGGTAGCTGGTGGTGATCCAAGACTGATTCATCTTTATGAAGGTCAGTCGTTCAACCTAGTCGGTGGACAGGCGCACCCTGTCATCGGTGACAAAGCCTCCAGCAGCACTGAATGTGCGTTTGGGAAGAACGCTGGATGCAGGACAGGCCAGTAGCTCAATTGCATACTGTGCAAGCTCTGGCCAGTGATCCATCCTCAAGACCCAGTAAGCCAAAGGATTTTCAGTGGGAAAGGTGTCCAAGTCTGACCTTGCCCCTAGGTATTCCTGCACCATGTATATCAGACGCTGGCGATGGTTGCTGGAACCGATCATACCTTGGGGCTGCGGACTAAAAAATTGTCTGAACGCATTGGTCAGACGTCCACCTTCCCCACCGCTCCTTCTGCTACTGACCGAAGCCTCAGCAACTCGTCGTCCAGGACCAGGAGTTTGTAACCTCCCAGTCTCTGGGAACGCATTGCACAGACCTTTCTGCAAGGCCTCCCTGAGATGTCTCATCCTCTGCTCCCTCTGCGACGGCAAGATAAGGTCCACAACCTTACCCTTGTACGGTGGATCAAGGAGAGTGGCCAGCCAGTAATGGTCCCTCTCCTTGATCCGAAGAATACGAGGATCCTTCCGCAGGCTTTGCAGGATCAGGGAGGCCATGCAACGTAGGTTAGCTGAGGCATTCAGTCCGAAGTCTTCTGGGTCACTGAGGACGACATGATTGCCAGCCACCTCCTCCCAGCCACGTACAAGTCCACTGGTTTGTTGGGACTGTACATCATCCCTAAAAGACTGCTGCTGCTGCTGATGCTGATGCTGAGTGCCAGGCTCCACCTCCATGCTCACACAATCCTCCTCCTCCTCCTCTTCCTGTGTGATGGGTGGGAGAGAAGGAACACTGTCTGGATAAAGGGGCCTTGAGAGGCAAGGAAGTCCTCCTCTTCCTGCCTCTGTTCTGCCTCAAGTGCCCTGTCGATTATCCCACGCAGCGTATGCTCCAACAGGTGGACAAGAGGTACAGTGTCACTGATGCATGCACTGTCACTGCTCACCATCCTTGTGGCCTCCTCAAATGGTGACAGGACAGTGCATGCATCCCTGATCATGCTCCACTGACATGGGGGAAAAAATCCAAGCTCCCCTGACCCTGTCCTGGTGCCGTAGTCGCACAGGTACTCATTGATGGCCCTCTGCTGCGTGTGCAGTCGCTGCAGCATGGCCAACGTTGAGTTCCACCTGGTGGGCATGTCACATATAAGGCGGTTCTTGGGCAGGTTCAACTCCTTTTTCAGCTCAGCCAGCCGAGCACTGGCATTATACGATCGGCGGAAATGCACACAGACTTTCCTGGCCTGCCTCAGGACATCCTGTAAGCCTGGGTACCTGCCCAAGAACCGCTGCACCACCAGGTTGAGGACGTGAGCCATACAGGGCACATGGGTCAGCTGCCCCTGTCGCAGGGCGGAGAGGAGGTTGGTGCCATTGTCAGAAACCACCATTCCTGGCTTAAGCTGGTGTGGCGTCAACCACCTCTCGGCCTGCCCCTGCAGAGCTGCCAGAACCTCTGCCCCAGTGTGGCTCCTGTCCCCCAAACACACCAGCGCAAGCACGGCATGCCATCTTTTTGCCTGCGTACTCGCGTAGCCCCTTGTACGCCTACGGAGCACCACTGGTTCCGAGGACAGAGCACTCGAAGAGGCCATGGAGGAAGAAGAAGAGGAGGGGGTGGAGGAGAGAGGTGTGTCACAACCAGTAGTAGCATTTTGGAGGCGTGGTGGCGGAACAACCTCCAACACTACTGCACCTTGTCCTGCATCCCTCCCAGCTGCCAATAGAGTGACCCAATGGGCCGTGAAAGACAGATAACGTCCCTGTCCATGCCTGCTAGACCATGAGTCAGCGGTAATATGCACCTTACCGCTGACCGCCCTGTCCAGCGAGGCATGGACATTGCCTTCCACATGCCGGTAGAGAGCCAGAATCGCCTTCTGTGAGGAAAAGTGGCGTTTGGGAACCTGCCACTGAGGAACCGCACATTGAACAAACTCACAGAAGGGGGCAGAGTCTACCAACTGAAAAGGCAACAGTTGAAGTGCTAGCAATTTAGCGAACGCCCGGTGCTCGATTCGAACGTGGGTTCGAATCGAACACCGGGCCCATCCCTAATCAGGAGTCAGCTCACTCTAGGTTGCCTGTGGTGACTCAGCTGGGTAGTGCTCAGATCTGTATTCTGGCAATGACTCCATTCCTTTCTTCACCAGGGATGGCGCCAGGCTGTGCAGCTTTACCTCTGGTGGCACAGGGCAGCGGGGTTCTCTTTCTGATGGCGTCCCCTCAGCACTGTCCTCTCCCTGGAGTCCTGGGTGCACTTCCCCAAAAGCTTTCCCGTGCTCCTGGCGCTCTCTCTCTCTACCCTCCTCTATTATTCTGCTGAGCATGCTATGTGGGTAGCAGTTTCCGGGTCACAATGGGGCCACCAGTCCTCGGGACTACTTGTCCCACTATCCTTTTCTCTGCTCCCTTTTTATTGTATTTATTCCCTGGCCAATGAAGGAGGGAGAAAAAACATAGCGGGCAGCTGACCTGGCAAGTGCCGCTCACTAGTACAGCAGAGCGAGGAGGAGAGGGAGGGGGGTCTAAGAGCCCGCAGCTGCTCCCTCTCCACTCAGACACAGGCGTTCCGATCTCCGGCTGCTTCGCTCTCCTCCTCTGACAGGAGGAGGGAGGGGGATGGGCAGTAAACACAGAGAGCCCTCTTCCCATTGATAACAGGGACGGCGGTGGCACAGTCTCTCCTCCCCTGATCCACTTCTGCGTACCTCCCAACTTTTAAAGTTGAGAATGGTGGACATTCTGGGGAGAGAGAGTGACCTGCGGCAAGCGCAGCTTATATCAAAGTGCCCATCAGAGCCCCCCCAGCAGGTGTCCCCCAGCAGGTGTCCCCCATCAAAGCCCCCCCCAGCAGGGGTCCCCATCAGAGCCCCCCACAGCAGGTGTCCCCCATCAGAGCCCCCCGCACAGGTGTCCCCCATTAGAGCCCCCCCCCACAGCAGGTGTCTCCCATCAGAGCCCCCCCCACAGCAGGTGTCTCCCATCAGAGCCCCCCCCCCCACAGCAGGTGTGCCCCATTAGAGCTCCCCCACAGCAGGTGTGCCCCATCAGAGCCCCCCAGCAGGTGTCCCCCATCAGAGCCCCCCCCACAGCAGGTGTCCCCAATCAGAGCCCCCCCACAGCAGGTGTCCCCCATCAGAGCCCCCCCCACAGCAGATGTCCCCCATCAGAGCCCCCCCACAGCAGATGTCCCCCATCAGAGATCCCCCGCAGCAGGTGTCCCCCATCAGAGCTCCCTCCGCAGCAGGTGTCCCCCAACAGAGCCCCCCCAGCAGGTGTCCCCCATCAGAGCCCCCCTCCAGCAGGTGTACCCCATCAGAGCCCCCTTCCAGCAGCTGTATCCCATCAGAGCCCCCCTTCAGTAGGTGTCCCCCATCAGAGCCCCCCCACAGCAGATGTCCCCCATCAGAGCTCCCCCGCAGCAGGTGTTCCCCATCAGAGCTCCCCCACAGCAGGTGTCCCCCAACAGAGCCCCCCAGGCAGGTGTCCCCTATCAGAGCCCCCCCCAGCAGATGTCGCCCATCAGAGCCCCCCCCAGCAGGTGTCGCCCATCAGAGCCCCCCCCAGCAGGTGTCGCCCATCAGAGCCCCCCCAGCAGGGTTCCGCCATCAGAGCCCCCCCAGCAGGTGTCCGCCATTAGAGCCCCCCCAGCAGGTGTCCGCCATCAGAGCCCCCCCAGCAGGTGTCCACCATCAGAGCCTCCCTCCAGCAGGTGTCCCCCATCAGAGCCTCCCCCCACAGCAGGTGTCCCCCATCAGAGCCTCCCCCCCACAGCAGGTGTCCCCCATCAGAGCCCCCCCAGCTGGTGTCCCCCATCAGAGCCCCCCTCCAGCAGGTGTCCCCCAACAGAGCCCCCCCAGCAGGTGTCCCCCGTCAGAGCCCCCCAGCAGGTGTCCACCATCAGAGCCTCCCCCCCACAGCAGGTGTCCCCCTTTAGAGCCCCCCCAGCCGGTGTCCCCCATCAGAGCCCCCCTCCAGCAGGTGTCCCCAAACAGAGCCCCCCCAGCAGGTGTCCCCCATCAGAGCCCCCCTGCAGCAGGTGTCCCCCATCAGAGCCCTCCCAGCAGGTGTCCCCATCAGAGCCCCCCTCCAGCAGGTGTCCCCCATCCGAGCCTCCCCCCACAGCAGGTGTCCCCCATCAGAGCCCCCCCCAGCCGGTGTCCCCCATCAGAGCCCCCCTCCAGCAGGTATCCCCCATCAGAGCCTCCCCCCTCCAGCAGGTGTCCCCCATCAGAGCTCCCCTCCAGCAGGTGTCCCTATCAGAGCTTCCCCCCAAAGCAGGTGTCCCCCATCAGAGCTTCCCTCCCACAGCAGGTGTCCCCCATCAGAGCTCCCCCCACAGCAGGTGTCCCCCCCAACAGAGCCCCCCCCCAGCAGGTGTCCCCCATCAGAGCTCCTCCAGCAGGTGTCCCCCATCAGAGCCCCCCCGCAGGTGTCCCCCATCAGAGCCCCCCCAGCAGGTGTCCCTATCAGAGCTTCCCCCCAAAGCAGGTGTCCCCCATCAGAGCTTCCCTCCCACAGCAGGTGTCCCCCATCAGAGCTCCCCCCACAGCAGGTGTCCCCCCCAACAGAGCCCCCCCCCAGCAGGTGTCCCCCATCAGAGCCCCCCCACAGCAAGTGTTCCCCATCAGAGCCCCCCAGAGCAGGTGTCCCCCATCTGAGCCCCCCACCACAGCAGGTGTCCCCCATCAGAGCTCCCCGCAGCAGGTGTCCCCCATCAAAGCTCCCCCCACAGCAGGTGTCCCCCAACAGAGACCCCCAGCAAGTGTCCCCCATCAGAGCCCCCCTCCAGCAGGTGTCCCCCATCAGAGCCCCCCCAGCAGGTGTCCCCCATCAGAGCCCCCCTCCAGCAGGTGTCCCCCATCAGAGCCCCCCCAGCAGGTATCCCCCATCAGAGCCCCCCCCACAGCAGTCCCGCATCAGAGCCCCCCCCACAGCAGGTGTCCCCAATCAGAGCCCCCCCACAGCAGGCGTCCCCATCAGAGCCCCTCCCCCCACAGCAGGTGTCCTCATAGATCAGTACCTGTCCAATAAATCCCTGTAGCTAGGGAGTGCTGGGAGCTGAAGCACCGTGCACGTTGCAGGGGTGGGGGCATACATGGCATCTTTGGTTACTAGGAGGGCAGCACTCAAACAGCATTTCTGGGAGTGCACTGGATGATTGGCAGCAGCTCTGGCCAACCCAGAAGAGAAGAGCCGACACACAGAGGGGACAGGGCAGACAGGAGACTGCTCCACGCACAACGGACAGAAAGATTAGTGGAGTCTAGTACCGGAACACGGTACAGCAGTACTCAGACAGCACGGATTCTGGGGACAACGGGAGCGGTATGCACTCTTGTCAGTTGCCGGCGGTATTGGGGAACCGCAGCAACCGCTACATGTGCTCCACCTCTGCCTCTGGATACAGACAAGGAGGAGGGAGGGGAGCAGCACTCTGGAGCTTCGACGCCCCCACCTCTGCGGCGCCTTGAGCTGTGAGTCACAGGGCCCATGTAGCTCTAATATAAGCAAAGCTTGGCCTGGGTCACTAGTGACACTGGAGCGTTGCCGAATGGTCTCATAGCTACCAGTATTACTATGCTTTTGTACTCTGTGTATTTAGAGTACATTCTGTTCTGACAAACCTTGGTAGACAGTGAGCCAGTAAGCCACAGGTTGCTACTGTTTACCCTTTCTGCTTGCAATGCCTCTCTACTGCTGATACTGGCATGTTTATTGACATTACCTTTTTCTGCTGATCTAGGTACATTCAAGTGTAATTCTGCCCGCTGACCTTTTCTGTCTGAATCTGACCCTGATCCCTTGATACTAGATGTGCTGCTCCTGTTCTACTGACTATTGCAGCATTCCTGAACAAGAGGTTTAGACATTACAGCCTATCCATTTTCCACTGCCCTCTGGGCACCTTACCATACTATTTCTTGTATTTTTCTAGTTGTACTAGGATTTCTGCAGAGTAACAGGATCAAGAAAGTCTGCCTTAATTGCATCAACTTTGTAACAAGTATCACATGTATATATTTCAGTATTCCTTCTGTATTTGCTCTTAAAAGTATATCTAAAGCCAAACCTTTTTTTGTTTTCTATAGAAGAGGAGGCATTTAGAAAGATTAGAAAGATTTCCTTTCACTTTCTGTTCCATAGACACAACTTGACAAAGTAAGAAATCTTGCCAGAGGAGTTTCTCTCTTATGCGGCATACACACGCTCAGACTTTCCGGCGGGATTGTCAGCCGGACTTAGTCCAGCGGACAAACCGCTGGACTTTCCAGCGGAGGTCCGCTGGACTTTCCGAGTGTGTGGACTTGCCCACACACGCCCGGACTTTTCAGGCGGACAATCCGCGGGAAAAAGTCCACGGGACTTTTGGAAATGAACGGACTTTTAATTTCAAAGTCTGTTCATTTAGAACGTAACTGCAGGTAGACGGGACTAGCGAAGGCAGTGAATGCCGCCGCGCTAGCCCCGTCACCTGGCATGGATTTAAAGGGAATCCCTACGCCGAAAAAACTGCATGGGGGTCCCCCCAAATCCATCTCAGACCCTTATCCAAGCACGCGGCCTGGCCGGCCAGGAAAGGGGCCGTACCAGGCCGTGTGCCCTCAACATGGGGGGTGCCCTGGGGAAAGGGGAGCCGTGCGCCCCCCACCCCAAAGCACCTTGTCCCCATGTTGATAAGGACAAGGGCCTCTTCCCGACAACCCTGGCCGTTGGTTGTCGGGGTCTGCGGGCGGGGGGCTTATCGGAATCCGGGAGCCCCCTTTAATAAGGGGGCCCCCAGATCCCGGCCCCCCACCCTATGTGAATGAGTATGGGGTATGATGTACCCCTACCCATTC
Organism: Lithobates sylvaticus; assembly: GCA_028564925.1. Lineage (NCBI taxonomy): Eukaryota > Metazoa > Chordata > Amphibia > Anura > Ranidae > Lithobates > Lithobates sylvaticus. The sequence goes on along the minus strand of CM053028.1, from coordinate 138,183,992 downwards.
ACCTAAGGTGTAAAAGTGTAAATAAATAAAACACACAATTTTTTTAAAATACTTTATTGCACTGCTCCGGGGGTCTACTTCCGCCTTGGGGGGTCTTCTCGCCGGACTCCTCCGCTCTCTTTTGCTCTTTTACCTAGCTCTTTTACAAGCGGAGGAGCCCGGCTTTCTTCTTCGTCGTCGCCGCCGACGTCTGGGGGTCTCGTTCCGCCTTCGGGGTCTTCGGGGGTCTTCCTGGGGCTCTTCTGTTCTTGCCGCTGTCGCCGCCTTCTGTGCCGTCTTCTTCTTCTTCTTCCTCCTCTTCTTCCGATGTTGACTCTTCGCTCTCTCTCTGGCCGGAATGGCAGAGACGTGCTGTGTTGTGACTTATATAGGGACAAGGGGGCGGGGTCACATGCTCATGTCACATGGTGACCCTGCCCCCCTATGATGTCACAGTCCCGGAGGATGCTGGGACTGTGACATCATAGGGGGGCAAGGTCACCATGTGACATGAGCATGTGACCCCACCCCCTTGTCCCTATATAAGTCACAACACAGCGCATCTCTGCCATTCCGGCCAGAGAGAGCGACGAGTCAACATCCGAAGAAGAAGAAGAGGAGGAGGAAGAAGAAGAAGAAGACGGTGCAGAAGGCGGCACAGCGGCAAGAACAGAAGAGACCCCGGAAGACCCCCGAAGACCCCGAAGGCGGAACGAGACCCCCAGACGACGGCGGCGATGACGAAGAAGAAAGCCGGGCTCCTCCGCTCGTGAAAGAGCTAGGTAAAAGAGCAGAAGAGAGTGGAGGAGTCCGGCGAGAAGACCCCCCAAGATGGAAGGAGACCCCCGGAGCAGTGCAATAAAATATTTTAAAAAAATTGTGCGAGTCCAGCGGACAATTTTAAGTCTGAACTTAAAACTTAGTCCGCCAGACTTTTGGCAGGAAAAAGTCCACCGGTGCCCACACATGGGCGGATTGTCTGGCGGACTCCAGTCCAGCGGACAATCCCGCGGGAAAGTCTGCTCGTGTGTACACCGCATTAGAACTTTGTTACTACAATAAGGGTCCACATTAAAGGGTAATTTCTCTATTTTTGTTCCAGAGATGGCTCAAAATTTTGGATTATCTCTCAGTTCTTGTGATGACGCCCACTAGGACAAATCCAGCTTTCCAGTGGGGAAACAGACAGTGATAATACCTGACAGGGGTGCTAAACCCATCTTTACTGTATAACTCTCCTGTAACAATCCACATTTTTGGTCTTGAGTAATCTAATATTACAATTTCTAGCTTACAGTATTGAAAACTAGTACAAATATTGCTTAAGACAAATGCTCCAAGTAACAAAATAAAAAATCTTCCTGAATATTTGATGACAGATATTCAGAAATAACTTCTAGTTCTCCCCAATAAGCAAAAGTTCTCAATATTCACATTAACTCCCACAGCCAGCCCCACAACCAACATTTTTAATTGTCAGCATATGAGTCATGATTGTTTTGTGTTGAATAAAGGAGTACTGTTATGTAAATTCATGCATCTCAGCTTCTCTGGGACAGATTGTTTTTCCTATTTATGTTTCAGATCTTACTGTTTACTTATGCACAGTACCTTTTAGTGGCAAAGGAGGAAAGAGAATGGAAACAGAATGCCCCCTAGCTGTCCTGGATTTTAAACAGAATTCTGCATATCCAGGACTTGTCCTGTGGAGAGGGCCATAGGTACCATCACTGGCTACAAGAGCCCTGAGGGGATGGTCAGGGATAAAGGTACCCCTGCCAGCTATTATTGCTCTGCGGCCCAAGACCCGAAAGTGTTGGACAGAGAAGAGGTGTTTTGTGCAGCTTAGATGCTATAGAAAAGAACATTTTACATGGCACTTAGAATTCCACTATGTCCTGATATCTTTACCTAAATACTATTCTCACACCATGTAGGTTAATGTTTTTCAGGATATACAAGCATCAAAATAAATTCTGAAAAGTGATTTACATAGTAATGAAATATTAGCAGTATTGCTGCCTTGCCCTTTTTCTGTTTATAAATTCTTTATGTGTAAGAAACACAAAGTCATGTACAGCATAAAATAGTATTATGGCATTATCATGGTACACAGTATTATGTTGAAATAAGTATACATACAGTATCTCACAAAAGTGAGTACACCCCTCACATTTTTGTAAATATTTTATTATATCTTTTCATGCGACAACACTGAAGAAATGACACTTTGCTACAATGTAAAGTAGTGAAGTACAGCTTGTATAACAGCGTACATTTGCTGTCCCCTCAAAATAACTCAACACACAGTCATTAATGTCTAAACCGCTGGCAACAAAAGTGAACACGTCCAAACTGGGTCCAAAGTGTCAATATTTTGTGTGGCCACCATTATTTTCCAGCACTGCCTTAACCCTCTTGGGCATGGAGTTCACCAGAGCTTCACAGGTTGCCACTGGAGTCCTCTTCCACTCCTCCATGAAGACATCACGGAGCTGGTGGATGTTAGAGACCTTGCTCCCCTCCACCTTCCAGTTGAGGATGCTCCACAGATGCTCAATAGGGTTGGTTGGCTGGAGACATGCTTGGCCAGTCCATAACCTTTACCCTCAGCTTTTTTAGCAAGACAGTTGTCATCTTGGAGGTGTGTTTGGGGTTGTTATCATGTTAGAATACTGCCCTGAGGCCCAGTCTCTGAAGGGAGGGGACCATGCTCTGCTTCAGTATGTCACAGTACATGTTGGCATTCATGGTTCCCTCAATGAACTGTAGCTCCCAGTGTCGGCAGCACTCATGCAGCCCCAGACCATGACACTCCCACCACCATGCTTGACTGTAGGCAAGACACACTTGTCTTTGTACTCCTCACCTGGTTGCTGCCATACCACCTGAACCAAATACGTTTATCTTGGTCTCATCAGACCACAGGAAATGGTTCCAGTAATCCATGTCCTTAGTCTGCTTGTCTTCAGCAAACTGTTTGCAGGCTTTCTTGTGCATCATCTTTAGAAGAGGCTTCCTTATGGGACGACAGCCATGCAGACCAATTTGGTGCAGTGTGCGGAGTATGGTCTGAGCACTGACAGGCTGACCCCTTCAACCTCTGCAGCAATGCTGGCAGCACTCATACGTCTATTTCCCAAAGACAACCACTGGATATGATGCTGAGCATGTGCACTCAACTTCTTTGGTCGACCATGGCGAGGCCTGTTCTGGGTGGAAACTGTTTTGTTAAAACTGCTGTATGGTCTTGGCCACCGTGCTGCAGCTCAGTTTCAGGGTCTTGGCAATCCTCTTATAGCCTATGGCCATCTTTATGTAGAGCAACAATTCTTTTTTTCAGATCCTCAGTTCTTTGCCATAATGTGTAATGTTGAACTTCCAGTGACCAGTATGAGCGATTGAGAGCGATAACACCAAATTTAACACCTGCTCCCCATTCACATATGACACCAGGGAGGGAAAATGGCTAATTTGGCCCAATTTGGCAATTTTCACTTAGGGGTGTACTCACTTTTGTTGCCAGTGGTTTAGACATTAATAGCTGTGTGTTGAGTTATTTTGAGGGGAGAGAAAATTGACATTGTTATACAAGCTGTACACTCACAACTTTACATTGTAGCAAAGTTTAATTTCTTCAGTGTTGTCACATGAAAATATTTACAAAAATGTGAGGGGTGTATTCATTTTTCTGAGATACTGTACATTCCATTGCAATATAAAGTGTAAATATCAGGGTGTTTGTGTAAACGCTGTTAACCTAAACAGTTATGTCTCAGGTAGTATTCTGAGAGTCAAGATAGTGAAAGCATAAGACAAATCTGGGAAGTACACGATGAGTATGCACTAGAAAAAGGGAAAGCTTAGGATGCAATATCACAAAAGTATGCTTTCAAATGAGGGATGGGAATTATCAGGTTAAAAACATTTGGCATGAGAGGTATCTAGAAAGAGAAAAAGAAAGAATGGAGTTCAAGTGAAGGGCAGAACTTTAAAGGCATGAACAAATACAATTAAGGATAGACTTATGCCAGACTTACCATGATGAGGGTCACAAGGAGGGGCAGAAGAGGCAGGAAGCAATCACAGGTAAGAGTGGGGGGTAGGACCTTGAGGCGAGATGCTGCTTTTCCTTGGGCCTGCGGTGAAAGGTGTGCCTGAGTTTGAGTGGTCACACATCTCATCTAAGAAAGTAACAAAAAAGGGGGGTTTGGTCAATACGTTCAACAATGATTGGGAGAATTAGATATAGTGTGCCACATCCTATAAATTGAAGAAGCAAAAAAGAGGGTTTTCCCCAGGTTGATGGACTTTAAATTGGCACTACTGCACTTTCCCAAGATACATAAAGAAAGGTTTCAGAGTATGATAAAGTAACAATATTTATTAGAAAAGTATGATATATAGAAAATATATATGATACAGGTAAAAAACAGCATCAATCATAGGTATATTCTAGTACATGACATCTAACCAGACGCGTTTCGGAGTGAGACAGTATCCTCCTTCTTCAGTGGTTGTATTGTCGAATATAGGAAATAATTCTAAATATGGAAGAGATAACATACATTTATATGCATTTTCAAAGGATGATATTGCACGTATGGGGGAGAGGAAGTTGTTTGGAGGGTTGGCATGGGGAGACAAATACACCGAAAAATACTTAGCAATTATATCAAAAAGATAAAAAGAACATCCAGCAGTAATAAAATAAGCGAAGAAGACCAAAGTGTACACTCACGTGTATGATGATGCGTTGGTGGTTTGATTGTTCCACCGTATTAAAGACAGTATATCACAGAGACGTAGCATGGGGTGCCAGATTGAAACTTCTATCTACTTTCCTCCTGTGGTTGACCAGAGATTTATTTCTGGGGATAGCCTTGGTACAAATAGTGGCTAGAGAAGGCCAAAGGGGCCAACACAGATATGGGCAATTAAGCCGACATATCGCAATAGGCTCACTGATGAGGCCCAGAAGGCCCTAATATGGCAAGGGCGCTATAAACAGGAGACGTGGGACTGCTGAGGTCAACAAATATATCTCTTAATTCCCATCATTTTCTGCAAAATAAAACAAATATATAAATGTAAATAAAGGGAAATTTCTATTTGTACCGTAATTTCTTGTTTTTTAATTCTTGAAAAGAATATTATATTTCAGGACAATGTTGTCTATTATATAAAGTATGGAATTCACTCACGTTGTATGGAGTAAATTGCCTATGTTTGTACTTTGAAGATAATATTTTTGTAGAGCCCAGTTTTTTGGGGGGTAATAGTACCGTCTGTGTAAGAAAAACAATTCAGAGAAAAAGAAAAGTTATCCAAAATTATATTTTTTGTAGGTCTTGTATGATATGTATCAAAAGATGTATAGAGTGTTTTTTAGTAATAAAGTTTGTTTCCATGCTTTTTGTAATATTTAAGGATTTATTTCCCCCATCAGTGTTTTAAGTAAATAGGGGAAAAAAGGATTATGTATCCAAACCGTGGTGCTTGTAGCAGCAGCCAGAGAAATAAGATGGGGTTAATCCTACGGAAAGTGTTTTATATATAGATATTATAATATAACCATCAATTGGGCAATATGGCATATGTTGTTAAGTTATTGCAGAAAATATTGATAGAAGTGTGGATATTCGTTCATGGTCCCTAGATGGACCATGAACTGAAACTACTATAGAGTCTACAAAAGGGTATATGTTCATAAAATGATCATAATAAAATATTCCTAAAAGAATATATATATGTATATGTATACCTTGCCCAGTGAGGTAGTAGTATAGACAGGTGCCGTTGCCGTCCGGATGATAGTTCGTTACAATCAGAACTAAAAAGGCTGTGTATTTATGTGTTTGTGCGCGTCCCCGCAATCAGCTGGCATATGAATCAGCTGGCCGATTGCGGGGTACGAGAATCAGAGAGGCGTTGGCCTCCCGAGTGGTGCGCGCGCGGCCACAGCCCAATGTGCCGTGGCCCCGCCCACTCCTCCCGCCGGCACGTGAGGCCTCAAGGACGGAGTGCGCATGCTCAGGGGGGGAAGCAAGATGGAGATGTAGCTCCCTCTCCCCATTGGTCGCGCAGATCCGATGGGAGAGGCCGTAAGAGAGGGAAGCGACGAATCGCCTTTCTCTCTGGACGCCGCACCGCCTTGGTAGGCGGGCGGCTCACGTGCCGGGCTGTCCCACGTCTAATAAAGCGCCTGCCAGAAAAAGGGGAATAGTTCAAAGGACATAAAGTAAATGAAAAAGTCACCATAGTAGGATGCATTTTTTCAAAGAGTTATATTATTTTTGATATTTAAAGGACGAAAACAAGTCGTTTGTCTAAATCTGTCCTCTATTTTGTCTAGGACGGAGGACAGACGTAATTTGACCCCTTGTATGTTATCTCCGATATAGAAACATAGTGTCATCCCATGGCGGGAGGGAACAACAAAAAAAGGGGGAAAAAAACAAGAGGGGGACACAAGAGCTAGATAGAAATAGAGGGCAGGAAAAGGGAAAGGGGAGAGAAGCAACAAGGAAAGACATCCACTGCCACGTCAGTGCTTACCTGTGACCGTATTTGTGTGCACTTTGTCAACTTCTCCATATTTTTTACAATATCGTATCTGAGTATATACAGAATAATTGTTGAAAAATCGGATACAGAGAAGCTTTTTTACACCGTTAACGGTATGTATAAACATATAGATGGTATTGGGTATACTGTAGATTATAAACATCATAAATATATAGATGGTGTTGGGTATACTATAGATTATAAAGCATCAAATGGTTCAAACCCTTCTTGGAAGGATTTGTTTCCGGAGGAATGGAGAAATACAAATATTAACATAATAAACTTCTGATAATAATCTAGGACGTTTTCTGACCATGTATACTCAATGTTACACATTCTTTAATATTATGCGTTTAGTTTCGTTAATATAACCAATGATGCTTTATAATCTATAGTATACCCAAAAATGCATCCTACTATGGTGACTTTTTCATTTACTTTATGTCCTTTGAACTATTCCCCTTTTTTCTGGCAGGCGCTTTATTAGACGTGGGACAGCCCGGCACGTGAGCCGCCCGCCTACCAAGGCGGTGCGGCGTCCAGAGAGAAAGGCGATTCGTCGCTTCCCTCTCTTACGGCCTCTCCCATCGGATCTGCGCGACCAATGGGGAGAGGGAGCTACATCTCCATCTTGCTTCCCCCCCTGAGCATGCGCACTCCGTCCTTGAGGCCTCACGTGCCGGCGGGAGGAGTGGGCGGGGCCACGGCACATTGGGCTGTGGCCGCGCGCGCACCACTCGGAAGGCCAACGCCTCTCTGATTCTCGTACCCCGCAATCGGCCAGCTGATTCATATGCCAGCTGATTGCGGGGACGCGCACAAACACATAAATACACAGCCTTTTTAGTTCTGATTGTAACGAACTATCATCCGGACGGCAACGGCACCTGTCTATACTACTACCTCACTGGGCAAGGTATACATATACATATATATATATTCTTTTAGGAATATTTTATTATGATCATTTTATGAACATATACCCTTTTGTAGACTCTATAGTAGTTTCAGTTCATGGTCCATCTAGGGACCATGAACGAATATCCACACTTCTATCAATATTTTCTGCAATAACTTAACAACATATGCCATATTGCCCAATTGATGGTTATATTATAATATCTATATATAAAACACTTTCCGTAGGATTAACCCCATCTTATTTCTCTGGCTGCTGCTACAAGCACCACGGTTTGGATACATAATCCTTTTTTCCCCCTATTTACTTAAAACACTGATGGGGGAAATAAATCCTTAAATATTACAAAAAACATGGAAACAAACTTTATTACTAAAAAACACTCTATACATCTTTTGATACATATCATACAAGACCTACAAAAAATATAATTTTGGATAACTTTTCTTTTTCTCTGAATTGTTTTTCTTACACAGACGGTACTATTACCCCCCAAAAAACTGGGCTCTACAAAAATATTATCTTCAAAGTACAAACATAGGCAATTTACTCCATACAACGTGAGTGAATTCCATACTTTATATAATAGACAACATTGTCCTGAAATATAATATTCTTTTCAAGAATTAAAAAACAAGAAATCACGGTACAAATAGAAATTTCCCTTTATTTACATTTATATATTTGTTTTATTTTGCAGAAAATTATGGGAATTAAGAGATATATTTGTTGACCTCAGCAGTCCCATGTCTCCTGTTTATAGCGCCCTTGCCATATTAGGGCCTTCTGGGCCTCATCAGTGAGCCCATTGCGATATTTCGGCTTAATTGCCCATATCTGTTTCCCACTGTCGAAGACAAACGGAAAAAAATTCACGGTCAAATAAGCAATAATACGGAAATGATAAGAAATCATAGGTTGGTTGAAAAAAGAAATTTATTTAAAAATGCCTCTCACACATCGTCAGGCAGAGCAATGGCCCCCCTACCCACAAAGTAGTCCATATATTGCTTGCGGACCGCGCGGGCATTTAGAGGAGGCAAGCCTGGACGTGCCGCTTGAAGGGCTGTGAGGTCAGCATTTGGAGGGCCCTCCACATCTGGGCCAACGGGCACCACATAGTTCCTGTTGTGTCGTTTTAAAAAGTTGTGCAATATGCAACAGGCAAGAACTATGTGGTTCAGTTTGTATTCCGCCAAGTTAATCGCCGTCAAGAACAGGCGGAAGCGGCTGGCCAGGATGCCAAAGGTGTTCTCCACAACTCTTCGGGCTCTGGACAGCCTGTAGTTGAAGACCCTCTGGTCTGGAGTGAGGGTCCTCATCGGGAAGGGCCTCATCAGATGGGGAGTCAACGCAAACGCTTCATCTGCGACAAAGACGAAGGGGAGTCCTTCAGCATTCTCCTCTGGAGGTGGCAAGCACAGACTGCCACTTTGGAGACGCCAGTAGAACTCCGTGTGCGCAATGGCACCACCATCCGAGATCCGGCCGTTCATCCCCACATCCACATACATAAACTCGTATGTCGCCGACACCACCGCCAACATCACTACACTATTAAACCCCTTGTGATTATAATAGTAGGACCCCGAGTTGGGCGGTGGGACGATGCGGACGTGTTTCCCATCAATTGCCCCTTCGCAGTTAGGAAAGTCCCAACGGCTGGCAAAGTGGGAGGCCACAGTCTGCCATTCCTGTGGCGTGGAAGGGAACTGTGGAGTGAAACAATAAAAAAAAATTAGTCACTTTGCACATAAACATTGCAAGCAGATTAGACAATCAACATCTTGGAACAAGAGCATACTTTAAAATTTGAGGCTGGAAAGTATTTGCACAGAAAAAAAGTAGAGGGTCCCCTTCGCAGATTACTCACCCCCCATCAATCCACCCACTTCTGTTTGGCCATTGGCAATAACTAGGGTTTTGGGGGGGGGGGGTGTTGTGGACAGGTAACCCTCTGCACTTCATTGATTGCCAAATGGCTCAATAATGTGTGCTAGTTTGGCCAGACCCTCCTTACTTAACACTATTGGCAGCCCCCAGTAAATATAAAATAACATTTCAAACCCCCCCCCCCCCCCCCAAAAAAAAAAAGGAAAGCACATTGTGACATTCTGAAATTACCAAGCAAGCTAATAGGAGGGAAAGAACACAAAAAAAGAGGAAATGGAAAGTATGGAGACAGCCCCTTGCACTACATGCTTTGCTGAATTCATCCCTAAAGATGCCCACTATAAAGAGGTAGGTATATAGTGTGTATTGACCTTGGGAAAGCCAGCAGATAGAGGATTGGTACCATCTGACAGAGCAGTTGGGGGAGGGGGTTCCTAATGAGTTTCCCCCCCCCCCACAAAAAAAAAAAAAAAAGGGGCTCTACATGAAGTAAACCACACAGCAAACATTTGTGCATATTTTAGGGGGTGTTTGGGGGCAAACAATACTATGCAGCAGACAAAATACATTGCTTAAGTGACTAGGCCATAGGTGTCTATTGGGCCAGAAGAGCATGCTGGGGAGGTAAGTGAAGGGAAAAATGCATGAAGGAGAAAAGGGGCACAGCATATTAGAACATATTGCAAGCATGGTAATTCTGGAAGGAGGACAAAAATAAAAGTCATTAGCAAACAGAGCATACATAGAATGGAATAGTAAAGGAGAAATGTTAACTTAATATAGTCCTCCTGCAGGACCTGGATGATGGCAGAACAGGTCTCTGGAATAATGATTCCCAGGGCCTGGGGAGAGATACCTGAAGAGAACTTCAAATCCTGAAGACTTCTCCCTGTCGCCAAGTATCTCAACGTAGCAACAAGCCTCTGCTCCGGAGTGATGGCTTGTCTCATGCAGGTATCCTGCCGGCTGATAACAGGGGTCAGCAAAGCCAAAAGACGGTGAAAAACGGGGTCCGTCATCCGGAGAAAGTTCCTGAAATCATCAGGATTATTCTCCCGGATCTCACGAAGCAAAGGCATGTGCGAGAACTGATCACGCTGAAGCAACCAATTCTTGGTCCACATACTCCTCGTCACTCTGTTCATGGACGGGTCTTGGCTCAAAGCTAAAAGCCCGACACCAATTCCGCGTACAGCACGATCTCGGCGACGAGTACGCACGGGAAACATCGCTCACAAGCTCACAAAAGGTCGGCTGGTCAGAACGGACAAACAGAAAGCACCGATAAACAGCAAGGCCTGAAAGAACGAAATGAATACCAGAAACGAGCAGACAATAAGCAGTGCAAATCAAAGCGTCCTATATCAAGATATAGGGCGCAATGACCAACAAATGCGAACTGACTACACGCACTAATAAACAGATACGCACGACAAGCACAAACTGAAAAGCAGTAACGATCTGAGTCAGAAAACTGAGAAGCGCGAATCTTAAGTCCCCAAACTTCGACTAACTCGCGATAAACACGGGATCAGCAGAAGGAGCCCAACGGGTGCCTGACGTGGTGCTGAACTTCCCTTTTCTAGTCTCGTGGAAGACGACTTACGCCACGACATTCTTGCAGACCGGAAATTCCGACAACGCTGTCCGACCGTGTGTACGCAACAACAACATCGGACAAAGTACGACGGACAGGATCCGACCGACCTGGTCCTCGGATAATCCGCGCGTGTGTATGGGGCTTAAGATTACACAAGCAGGCTAATTTGTGACACTTTCTTTGTGCATGTTGATAGAATATCTTTGAAATTATGTAATTTCTCATCTGCTCATCTCTTACAATTTCTGTATGCAAACTGGGACACATTGACAGTCTCCAGATGCATTAAAACTTATTGCATGATAGAAAGGCATAGGATTAATTATAATAAAATAGACACAAAAGCTGTTGCACTGTGGCAAAGAGACAATCACTTTCAGGTTATGGTTTATGACCTGTGACAAAAAGACAAGTTATAGAGAAATTAAGAGATTCATTTAAGCATTTTACATTAACTAGCTCACTAAAGATAATAAAGAGAAAGGTTTGATGCCATCAGTAAACACATTTAATAAGAATGTGATTCTTGTAGCACTGTAGTAATAATTAAGGGAATCTGTTGCCGCAAAGTAGAAGCTATACGAGCAATGTTAAAGTAATCAAAGAGAGAAATTATCAGTGGGTGATTGGCCTGATTTTAATTACATATTGCAGATGGTAATGATTTACTTAAGTTTGAAATGCAAATAAAGGCAATACTTCTGTTTAATTATGGGCGAACCCAAGGCAGGCAACAGCAGGGAAAATATAAATGGGGGTAGTTATTTCTGACAGGAAGTTCTTTGTGATAATTAGACCAAATAATTTATGGCAGTTAGTAAAGTTAGAAATCAAATGAAGGAACCTCGAAAATACATTTTCATGGATGAAAAGAAGCTTGATGAAGGTACTTACTGAGCTTAGGTAAAAATGTCTGACTATTTTCCAGTCAATAAGCATCACTAACAGTTGTAATTTCTCTGTCTGAATAGGGTTAATGTTCCAAGAAGTCATTCCACTAATAAACCTTATACTAAAGGATATATACACAAAGGAAAATATTCTCAACAATTATCAACTTACTGGTCAACAGTATGAGTAAATGCTTCTATGCTATAATATTTGCAGAGCTTGCTGGAATTTCTAATACATAACCCACTAGCCTGCTGACTGAACTTGGAGATTAAAAATCAAGACGCATATGCTTATTTACTAAAGCACCTGCACACTTATACCAAGCAAGAAAAAATTTCACCAGTAATGAAATAACACGTGCGCACATCAGCATGTGGCTGATAGATTCATACATATCTTACTTTGCAGCTGTAGGTCATCTGCTTTTGCTGGTTTATGCTGCTTAAAATCTGCTTATTTTGGTGTGTGTTTTCTTTGAATTTTTAGGTTGTTGAACAATGACAACTATTACCATGAACTTTAACTTTTAAAACTTTTCTCTCATTGGTCAAATAAAACACATTCATGATTAGCAGTGTTTGTCAAGTGACTCTTCCCTGTCATTTGATGGTTCTTACTGATTAGCAACTATATCTGCCTCACCTGTGTTTCACTTATTCTAAGGCCCCTTTCACACTGCACTGCACTGCGCTGCTTTACCGCCGACGCCGCTCCCGCCCCAATGTGAAAGGGGCCTAAATTGAAATCAGTAGAGGTGAATTATATAATGTATGGCTAGCGGCATTACATTTACATATTTATGTACTGCCAAAAATGTCTACTTTCAGCATAAATGTATGTGATTATCATGCAGCATAACCCCATGATATAAACAAATAATGCTTACGCGCTATCACTTTAAAGCTAAATGGAAAAGAGGTGACTACTGCAAGCGCTGATTAGCTGATCCGTAGCTTATAAAGTGTAATATCTAGTGCAATTATGGTGCTGTGCTGTCAGATAACGATGCAATAAACGTGTAATACAGAAAAAATTGTGTAAAAAGGTTGTAAAAAAATTTGATTTATCCAAAAATGCTTCTCATATATATACTATACAAAAATAATTCTCAATAAGTGTGCAAATAAACAAACAATAAAAATAAGTTCACACCATAGGTAGTGCCAAAGAGTATGTGCTAGTCATGCATAAATAACAACTTGACAACTTAATAACAGTTGTACAGCATATGATGTGGTATTAGACAAGAGATGTAGTGCAAATTAAATAAATATTAATAATATAGTGACAAGGCCAAAAAAGCAGACACTAAAGGGGTTATTTATGAAAAGCAAATCCACTTTGCACTACAAGTCAAAAGTGCACTTGAAATTGCACTGAAAGTGCACTTGGAAGTGCAGTCGCTGTAAATCTGAGGGGTAGATCTGAAATGAATTTTATTATCCAATCATGTGCAAGCTAAAATGCTGTTTTTTTATTTTCCTTGCATGTCCCCCTCGGATCTACAGTGACTGCACTTCCAAGTGCACTTTCAGTGCAATTTCAAGTGCACTTTACACTTGTAGTGCAAAGTGGATTTGCCTTTAGTAAATAACCCCCCATGAGTCTGATAAATTAAAGTGCAATGTGATAATAAGTGCTTCTCTAAGTTCATCATGGGGAATAAAGTGACTGGTGCCCTTTCTTTCCATTATGGCGACACCTCTGTGCTCTCAAGCCTCTCACCTTATCTGGTGAGATCTGTGTGTTTCAACCTGTCTCCAAGGGTTCTGCTAGGATTTCTATAGTGGATAGTGCTTCCTGGAGGTCCCCCTCCCCAATGACCTCTGTAATGATGATGTGTGAGAAAAAGAAGTCTCTGATAGTGTGTTACCATTTAGGATATTTATTCATAAAAACAGCTGGTAAGGTACTGACTTTTAACAATAACTGACGCAAACAAAACATCCACAAGCAGCGAGCTTGTCCTCTCGTGTCACTTCCGGTATGCCTGTTGCTTAGTCCTGACGCGTAGCGCCACGCCCACGTGACTTTATCAGGGGATAATGACTGGCATAAACTGTGTTCTTAAATAGTGTAGTAAAGGTATGTATATTGGCAGCCATTTTTTTGTAGCTTCCCATTATATTATGGCAGCCATTTTCGAATAGCCCTTCATATGTTAGTATTGCAGCGACCATTTTCCTGAAGATATTTAGTCAGCCATTTTCCCCAAAGATGTGAAAGGGTCTGATATTTTATTCCTTGGTATATATATATATATAAAAGGGGATGGTTACTTATAGCAAACTACTAATGGATTGAAAAATGGTAAAGATAGTCAAAAGGAAGGAGAACATAACAAAGCCCAGGGACACCGGAAATCTTGCAGTTTAACAAAAATTGAAAAATGTATTCATTAAAAAAAAAAATATATATATATATATATATATATATATATATATATATATATATATATATCCTATTACATTACAAATTATTGATGATCAGAATAATATAACAAATATTAATGTAAGTAGAATTCAACAGATGATCGCTTTAAACATTGCATGTACAGAGGCTCGAGGCGTTTCGTGGAGTTTTATTCACTCTTCAGAAGCAAACATGTGTATCTGAAATGAGATGTATGGGTTTCTAAATCATTGTCTTTATAAAGGAAAAAAATAAAGAAAAAATGTAAATCGAGGTATCTCATTGTCTGGAAAATACTCACAACCTTCATGTGACAAAGTGCAGCATAAAGAGCCGTATGCTCCCATTGAGGGCATCTTTTCCAGGAGCTGTGGCAGCATGTGGCACATGCAGGACCCCACATGGCAGCACCATGAAGTGGTGGTCCCTGAAGGTAGTTGCAAGTGTAGCCAAAAACGTCTTAGAGGTCTTGTATGCCAAACATCCTGTACTCAAATATAGAGCAGGCTAGTGCAACTGTAACTATGATAGTGTCAGTGAGGCCCAACCAAAGACGAATAAGAGATTGAAAGGGTGATAGAGAGGCCAATGCCACCAAGAGAAGACTCAAGTATCCAATATGTGAGTTACCAAAAACGTAAATGAATATATGTTGCTAACATGATACCTGGTGCTGAATTGTGAGAAGCCATGATACAATGTAGTGAGTGCTATCCATGGAGTGAGAGAGAACCAACAAGATGGATAAGCCACCCCAAATGAGACCTATATATGGGCCCACATGCCAAACACTCCCAAATGCCACACCAGCGTGCAGGGGGAGGGGGAGGCGCCAGCACCCAAGCGACCAAGTCACTCAGCATTTGGTGCCAAATGCACCTCCAATAAACCGCAGATGGAAAACACAGACAGCGTGACAGCACTCAGAAATGACGCCACACACACGGTGTGTGTGTGACGTGACATCGATGCACAGCACGGAGGTATCCACCTGCCCCAGAAGTAGGGGAAGGAGGGAGGTCCCGCGGTATGCTTTGCAGCTTCTGGTAAAAGATGTGAGCCAAAGGCTCATAGATCCATATCATAGGGCACTAACAGCACAGCGTGTGGAGGTAACTGAATCTCTGGTTGATGGAACAGGCCGAAACCGGCCTAATGGATGTCTAATCCCTAGGCAGAGGTGAAAAGGAAACCACAATAAATAAAAAAAAGAACAGTTGATGGTGTACTAAAACCAACTGCAAGTTTGATGTACAGACAGGTGTTGTCAGACCTAATTCTGTAAGAAATGTGTGCATCCATCCCTAATTGTATTAGCAAAAAGGGGAGGTTTTGGGACTTTAAATGAGGCACTGACCTAGTAAGGTCTCATGCCTCCATCCCTGTCTACATGAAAACAAGACAGAAGGGGCAGGACTTTGAATGAAGCACGCAGTGGGAGGTCAAAAACTGTGTATTTGATATGTATCATAATAAAATTCATACAGAGTAATAATTAATGTCACAGTATATTTGATCTAAATACATGTAGGAACATGAGATGCTGCCCCAGGCGTTTCCCACTGACAGAAGCAAAGTAGGTTTTGTGATATCTTTGCTTTCTTAGAGAGCCTTGGCCTGGGCAAACCCTCTATGGGAGACGCAAAAACCCATTGTCCTGAGTTACCCAGAGTTTGTGGCTTCTTTTAAAAAGGTATTTGACGCTCCCGCACACTCCGCTTCTGCTGCAAAGTGCCTCATGTCCATAAGAGTACGAGAACTGTTGACGATTACTCAATTGGATTCCGTACTCTGGCAGCAGAGGTTGCTTGAAACAATGAGGCCCTCGTGGCTGCTTTTTCTCATGGTTACTCGGATACCATCAAAGATGAGATAGCAGCCCGAGATATACCCACTGAGCTGGAGAATTTGATCATGTTTGCTATCCTCATTGACTCCAGACTCAGAGAAAGACTCTCTTTTAAGAAGCGCTTGCGGAAGCCTCATTTGTCTCCGAGCTTTTCAGTCCCACCCTTACCTCCCTCAGCTCCCATTCCTCTTGGTACTGAGTAGGTCAGTGAAGGTGAACCCATGCACTTGGGCATTTACACGTCTCTCTGCAGATGAGAGAACCTTTAGGAGGAGGGAGAGATTGTGCCTTTATTGTGGCCAGGCAGGTCACTTTTTGAAGTCTTGTCCTACCCGTCTCGGTATGCCCGAACCTTGAGGTCCTGTAGCGCAGTGGTCCCCAACCTTTTTGGCACCGGGGACCGGCTGTGTGCAAGAAAATTGTGCCAAGGCCCGCGCGAGGGGGTAAGCGATTTTTCGCGGGCAATAATCATCCCGGCACCATGGTTGTTATGGTGTCAGCATGATTGAAACGCCTTATTTCTAGCATTACATTGTAATTTAAAATGAAATAGTTCAACTCACCATAATGCAGGATCAGTGGGAGCCTTGAGCGTGTCACTTGCCACCATTGATTGTCACTTGCCACTATGCCTGCCAGATGGGGATCTTGCCACCAGATGGGGATCTCACTTGCCACTATGCCTGCCACTAGATGGGGCTCTCCCTTCACACTATGCCTGCCACAAAATGGAGCTGTCCCTTGCCACGCTGCCTGCTACCAGATGGGGATGTCACTTTCCATGCTAACTGCCACCAGATGGAGATGTCACTTGCCACTGTGCCTGCCACTAGATGAAGATGTCACTTGCCACTGTGCCTGCCACTAGATGGAGATGTCACTTGCCGCTATGCATGCCATCAAATGGGGATGTCACTTGCCACGCTGCCTGCTACCAGATGGGCATATCACTTGCCATGCTGCCTGCTAGGATCATGGGGATTGCCACAGTTACCTGGCTGCCACCCAAAAAATAGCAGTTTGTCATGAATTAATTTACATGTAAAATCAATCCCCCTCCCCCGGCAGAATTGCAGTGTACTTGCAGCCAGGTACAATGCTGTCAGACTCTCCTCAGTGCGGGTACATTAGCTGCAGGTTAAACACAGGGACATGCGATTGCTAGTGAGAGATGAGAGTGAAGGCGGGCGGGCGCTGAGAGATGACGTCATTCTCTCTGTTCTGGGTCACGGCTGCAGCTCTGTGTAGAGCAGCCTTCGCTGTGTAGAGCAGCCTGTAAGTAAGGACGGAACAGCGGTGCGGGCAATGAGAGATGATGTCATCTCTCTCCCCCGCCGCCGCACCGCTGACATTACTTGTCTCCTCCGCGGCCCGGCAGTAGAGGCACCACGGCCCGGTGTTGGGCCGCGGCCCACAGGTTGGAGACCTCTGCTGTAGCGGACAGACCTTAGCTGGCATTGTTTCATCCCCAGTTATCCAGAAGGATAAGCTCCTGGAATCAGCTATCCTTTCTGGGTCTGAGTCGTCTGAGATACAGGTTCTAATCGACTCTGGGGCTGCAGGCCTGTTCATTGATGCTGCCTTTGTTTCTAGGCACTCGATTCCGCTGCAGCTGCATGCCACTCCACTTGCCATTGAGGCTCTTGACGGGAGACCTCTACAGCCTGCCCATGTGACTCATGAGACTGTTCCATTGTCCATGGCCATAGGGGCTCTACTATGAGATAATCCAATTCCAAGTAATTTCCTCACCTAAGTTCCCAGTGGTTATTGGTTATCCTTGGTTAAAGAGGCACAAACCCTCTTTTGATTGACTTCGTGCTGAGGTTCTTTCCTGGTCGCCACAATGCAGCAAGACATGCTTCCAGAAGGTAGCCAAGGTCCTGTTCACCTCTTCACTCTCCTCCCTGCTGGAGGGGTACCGAGATTTTAGCAATGTCTTTGACAAAGGTCAAGCCGGTAGTTTGCCTCCACACTGGTCGTACGATTGCGCAATTGACCTTCAACCTGGTGCCATACCCCCTCGTGGCCGGGTTTACCCCTTGACGGTCTTTGAGGATAAGGTCATGGAGGAGTATGTTGCAGACGCACTTTCTCAAGGATTAATCCGCAATTCCTTGTCTCCTGCCACTGCTGGTTTCTTCTTTGTGAAGAAGAGTGGTGAACTGAGACCTTGTATTGATTATAGGGGTCTCAATCGTCTCACGATTAAGAATGCTTATCCAATTCCATTGATTACAGAGTTACTTCACCGCCTCAAGGGAGCAACAGTTTTCACAAAGCTTGATTTGTGAGGGGCATACAGTCTCGTGAGGATTAAGGAGGGCGATGTTTTATACCAGAACAGGCCATTATGAGTATGTCTTAATGCCATTTGGCCTTTGCAACGCTCCGGAAGTTTTCCAGGAATTTATCAACGATGTCCTCCGAGATTTGTTGCAGCTATGTGTGGTGGTTTATCTCGATGATAACCTCATATTTTCCAAGTCCCTTGAGAGCCACCACACAGATGTCTGTCATGTGCTTCAGAAGCTGAGAGAAAATAATCTTTATTGTAAATTGGAGAAGTGCAAGTTCCATCGTGAACAGGTTAAATTCCTGGGTTATATCATTTCCACTGCTGTTTTTTTCGATGGACCCAGAGGCACTTTCAGCAGTCCTACAGTGGTCCCAACCCGTGGGTATATGTCCTCTGTAACATTTTCTTGGCTTTGTCTATTATTACCAGGAATGTATTCGTAACTTCTCGTCCCTGGTCAAACCCCTGACTGATCTGACCAGAAAGGATGGTAACTCACAGAGTTGGTCTCCAGACTCCGTTAAGGCCTTTGAGAGTATCAAGGCTGCCTTTGTTTCTGCTCCTGTGTTGGCACATCCTGAGCCTACGTTACCCTTATCCTTGAGGTTGATGCTTCTGAAACTGGAGTTTTCACCCTTCTGTCTCAACATCCTACCTCTGAGAGTGCTATGCATCCTTGTGGCTACTTTTCCAAGAAATTGTCACCTGCGGAGTGCAATTACGAGATTGGTGACAGAGTGCTGTTAGCGGTCATTTGAGCCCTTAAAGAATGGAGACATCTCCTGGAAGGTACCACTGTGCTGGTTCTCATTCTTACTGACTATAAGAATCTTATATTCTTGTCTGAGGCTAAACACCTTTCTCCCAGAAGGGCGCGATGGGCTCTTTTCTTGTCTAGCTTCAATTACATAGTTTCATTCTTACCCGATACTAAGAATGTAAGGGCTGATGATTTGTCGCAACAGTTTTCCTCCACTTCCAAGTTGGAATAGGTTCCTGTTCCAGTGATTCCTCCTGATCGTATTCTGGCTACGGTTCGCACCAGTCTTACTTCTCCTTTGGGTGACAAAATTCTTGCCGCTCAGATCCATGCTCCTCCTGAGAAAACTTGTGACCGCTGCTTTGTCCCTGAGAGTCTCCATACTGCTGGCTCCAGACTTACCATTCTCCCAAGGCTGTTGGTCACCCAGGGATGAATCAACTCTTTTGGGCCATTTCCCAACAATTCTGATGGCCTAGTCTATGTGCTGATGCAGCCATCTTTGTAGCTGCTTGTTCTGTGTGTGCTCAGAGTAAGACACCACAACCATCCAGTGGGCCTCCTACAACCCATACCCAATGGAGAGAGCCCTTGGACCCACCTGTCCATGGATTTCTTTGTGGAGTTACCCAACTTTCAGGGCAACACAGTTATCCTTATGGTGGTTGATTGGTTCTCAAAAATGTCTCATTGCATTCTAAGGAACTGGCTTCCATTCTTGCTCGGGAGATCTTTTGCTTACATGGGCTACCCAAGGTGATCGTTTTGGACAGGGGTAGTCAGTTTGTGTCACGGTTCCGGTGAGCCTTTTGTGCACAGTTGGGAATTCAGCTTTCTTTCTCCTCTGCGTATCACCAGCAGTCTAATGGGGTCACATACCAAGCCAACCAGTCCTTGGAGCAGTTTCTACTTTGCTATATTTCTGACCATCATAACAACTGGTCAGACCTCTTACCTTGTGCAGCGTTTGCTCACAAAGGTGCCTTGAATTCTGCTTCCTGATTGTCCCCATTTATGGCACATGTTGCCTGACTCATTTGTTCCACAGTGCATTCCTGCGTTAGAGAAGCATCTCCGTGGTCTTCGTTCCACTTGGGTACAAGTCCAGGAGGCTTTGTGACATGCCAATGATAGCTACAGACTCCATACTGACTGCAGGCGCAGGCCTGCGCCTTCCAACCAGTTGGGGACTGGGTCTGGCTGTCATCTTGCAACCTCCGACTCCATGTTCCCTCACTGAAGTTGGCACCTCGGTTTATTGGGCCTTTCTGTATTCTCCGCAGGATTAACCCAGTGGCTTACACTTTAGACCTTCCTTCTAATATGCGTATCTCAAATGTATTTCATGTCTCCTTTGGTTTGCAAACCGCTTTACCACCTTGATGCCACATCCTCACCCAATACAGGTTGAGAACCATGAGGAGTATGAAGTATAGTCCATTGTTGACTCCGGTAGGTTCTGTTGGCACATACAATACCTGGTGCATTGGAAAGGGTACGGTCCGGAGGAACGCTCCTGGGTCTCATCCTCGGACCCACATGCCCTGTCCTCCTCCATGCTTTCCATAGACGTTTTCTATTCAAACCTGGTGGTCCTCCGAGGGGGAGGGGTCGTTGAGCTGTCAGGGCTGGGCTCAGCCCTCCCTTCTCAGAGCAGGCTGCTCAGCTGTCAGTTAATTGCCAGCTCCAATCTTTGCACAGTGACTCACCTGATTATGATATCCTGCTTGTCAAGTACTGCTGGTTCGGTCCAGATCCTCTGCCTTCGCCTTGTCAACACATCCAGAGACTCTCTCCTGTGTACCTGTTAAAAACGTGCTTGGCTGACGTCCCTTCTGGTTCCTGATCCTGCTTGCTGTTCCACTACGCTGATTCTCCAGTTACCTGATTTCCTGGCTTGTCTGACTATCCAATCCAGTTACCAAACTCTGGCTATGTTTTAACTACATTTACTCTGTTTACCTTTTACTGTTATCATTATTAAAAAAAGTGTGATTTTTACTGCACTTCTGTCTCGGTCTGATTCATGGTTTCTGACAAGGTCCCACTTAATGACGGACTCATTGATCAAGAGTCCATAGATGAGTAATTTAAATTCTTTAATGATAACAGATTGGAACTATTGAAATTGCTCTTGAAAAGAAAACAAAAGAAAATTAGAAAGATTGACCAAACAATTGGAGAGCTCAAAGAGCAATTAGGAGCCCATAAAGACACAACAGTGTTCACGGCACTTACAGCTCAAAGGATCAAGTATTCAAGTGGCAGAGCCAAGAGGGTAATAATGATCGTATTTCTACATACAGTGGATATAAAAAGTCTACACATACCTGTTAAAATGTCAGGTTTCTGTGATGTAAAAAAATGAGACAAAGATAAATAATTTCAGAACATTTTCCACCTTTAAGGTGAACTATATACTATACAACTAATTGAAAAACAAACTGAAATGTTTTAGTTGGAGGGAAGTAAAAAAAAAAAAAAAAATGGTTGCATAAGTGTGCACACCCTTAAACTAATACTTTGTTGAAGCACCTTTTGATTTTATTAAAGCACTCAGTAGTTTTGGGTATGAATCTATCAGCATAGCATGTCTTAACTTAATGAATATTTGCCCACTTTTCTTTGCATAAACACTCCAAATCTGTCAGATTGTGCACAGCTCTCTTCAGTTTACCACACAGAATTTCAATCCAATTCAGGTCTGGGCTCTGGCTGATCCATTCCAAAACGTTACTCTTCTTCTTGTGAAGCCATTACTTTGTTGATTTGGATGTATGCTTTGGGTCGTTGCCATGCTGAAAGATGGAGTTCCTCTTCATGTTCAGCCTTCTAGCAGAAGCCTGAAGGTTTTGTGCCAATATTGACTGGTATTTGGAACTCTTCATAATTCCCTCTACCTTGACTAAGGCCCTTGTTCCGGCTGAAGTAAAACAGCCCCAAAGCATGATGCTGCCACCACCCTGCTTCACGGTGGGTATGGTGTTCTTTTGGTGATGGGCAGTGTTGTTTTTGCGCCAAACATATCTTTTGGAATTGTAGCCAAAAAGTTAAACCTTGGTTTCATCAGACCATTTCCCACATGCTTTTGGGAGACTTCACGTGTTTTTGCTAAATTTAGCTGGGCTTGGATGTTTTTCTTCGTAAGAAAAGGATTCCATCTTGCCACTCTACCCCATAGCCCAGACATTTGAAGAATACGGGAGATTGTTGTCACATATACCACACAGCCAGTACTTGCCAGAAATTCCTGCAGCTCTTTTAATGTTGCTGTAGGCCTTTTGGCAGCCTCCCTGACCAGTTTTCTTCTTGTCTTTTCATCAATTTTGGAGGGACGTTCAGTTGCTGGTAGGGTCACTGTTGTTAAACTAAGTGCAGAACAATGGCCTATCAACACCACTCAGCGCTAAGTTACTTACAAAGTAAAGCAATAAATTAATATTCAACTGAACAGAGCTGTACTACAGCCACTCTATACAGATTATAAACGTTATGCACATTAACAGCTGCTAAAAAAAGGTTTTGAAAAAAATAAAAATAGCATTTAAAGGTCGAGTAAACTACTGTATACATCCAATGCCATAGCAGTGCTCATATCAGTCCATCTGAATGTGAAAAGCATTTATATGATTAAACATATAAGCAATGGTGTGATGACTTTTAGAGAAATAAAGTTCTGGAAAATAGACGGTGATCCTAGCAGTTTTCAAACGTGCACCACACACTCTGGAACCCCCACGTGAGTCACACTCCCCTTAGGGTACAAACTCACCAGATATCAATAATTCAAACGCCTTAAGGTGATCCTTTTTATCACTTTTAAAAGAAAGTCATCCAAAATATCTGTTGGGTTAGAGATGTAGGTGGCTCCAATACCACAGGTTCAAAAAAGGGACAAGATACAACATAGCATAATCCTGCTTACATTTTTTTGTAGCCAACCCCCCATACAAGATATACATACTAGCTGTTAGTAAAATATGAGCATAAACATGTAAACCAAAGCGTAGTCACCAGTCCTCTGTGGAGGAAGACACCAGTGTAGTACAAATAGCAACGTTGTTGCTTCCTGGTGATCTCCAGCTGACTGTGCAAGCATCACTTCTGTTCATCGTAAAGATTGCGCACTGGTGCGTTTTGTCACTTCCGACTTCAACTGAGGGCATCACTGTTGTGCCATATTTTCTCCAATTGATAATGACTGTCTTCACTGTGTTCCATCGTATATTGAATGCCTTGGAAATTCTTTTGTACCCTTCTTCTGACTGAGACCTTTTAACAATGAGATCCCTCTGATGCTTTGGGAGCTCTCTGCGGACCATGGCTTTTGCTGTAGGATTCGACTAAGATGATGTCAGGAAAGGCCTACTAGAACAGCTGAACTTTATTTGGGATTAATCAGAGGCACTTTAAATGATGGCAGGTGCATACTGACTCCTATTTAACATGAGTTTGAATGTGATTGCTTAATTCTGAACTCAGTTACATCCCCAAGTTATAAGAGGGTGTGCACACTTATGCAACCACATTATTTTATTTTTTTATTTTTACTTCTCCCTCCTAAAAGATTTCAGTTTGTTTTTCAATTGAGTTGTACAGTTTATAGGTCACATTAAGTGTGGAAAAAGTTCTGAAATTATTTATCTTTGCCTAATTGTTTTAGAGCCTTTTTAATAGGGGTGTGTAGACTTTTTATATCCACTGTGTAGACTTTATATCCACTGTATTCCACATCAGAAAAAATGGTGAGAGTGGACCCACACCATGTGAATAGAACTCTGGAATGCACTAGTCACTCTAGACTATATCAAAATAATCACCCTAGAGAACCGGCTGGATATAGGACACAATGGGATACCCCGAGACCACAGGGATATAATGAAGGTCATAGAAACCAGAATAATCATACTCAGAGACATCAGAGTTATGATGAAAGCAGTTGGAATCAGAGAAATCAGACCCCATACAATTCCAGCCACAACACTACCTGCCTGGAGTTTGCATGTTCTCCCTGTGCTTGCATGGGTTTCCTCCAGGTACTCCGGTTTCCTCCCATACTCCAAAGACATGCTGGTAGGTTAATTGGCTTCTGTCCAAAATTGGCCCTAGTATAATAATGTGAGTTGGGGGACCTTGGATTGTGGGCTCCTTGAGGGTAGGGACCGATGTGAGTGTGTGGTGTGTATGTGGAGCACTGCATAAAATTGACAGCGCTATATGGGTACCTTACATAAATAATAATATAATAGATGAGCATCTTAATGAGACACAATGTACAGGGATAAGGACAATTGTAGACACGCACCCACACTCACGCAGGTTGAACTGGATGGACTGATGTCTTTATTCAACCTTGCTAACTACGTAACTATTTAACTTGGAGAAGGCCCCCTCATTGGGACCACACCCCTCAAAACACAGATAAGTCGCTGAATATATTCAGCATATTATTGCTCTCAGATATAATATATCTCAAATAAAATCTTTTAAATATGCACCATAGAGTTCCCAATTATGTGACTTATAATATGCAAATATATATATATATATATATATATATATATATATAAATATATATATATATATATATATATATATATAATGGAAAATTGTTGTCAAATACTTACCGTAATTTTCCTTTCCTGGCCCATCCTCACGCCAGCACACAACGGGTTAACATCGCCCCACATTACCACCTGTATAGCTGAACAAAAGGCAGCTCCTCCCCAACTAAGGGCCACTAGGGAGGGAGTCTTGTGCTGACACGAGGATGGGCCAGGAAAGGAAAATTACGGTCAGTATTTGATAACAATTTTCTGTTTTCCTGGCCCATCCTCTTATCAGCACACAATGGGATATACCAAAGCTTAATATAGGGTGGGAGAGAACAAATTAGGAGAGACGCTGACATCTAAAGAAAAGCTGCTAAAGCCAGAAGGAATTGATCTCTTTGGTCCCAAACATGCTGGTCACATATTTAGTTTGTAAGGTTGAATGAAGGCCACAACAGACCTTCAAGCTAGCCCTTACCTATATAATCCAAGCATTCCTGGCATAACTCAAAGGCTGTCACCCCTCTAGTTAAATAGGCTTGCAATTATTTCAGAACAGAAATGCGTACTTCCTGATAGACCTATAGCATACCCCGACAAAAAAAAAAAAAAAAAAGGGGAGGCATAAGCGGGCCTGGAAATAGTCCACTGTGTATAAAAGTCTTGCTCGGGTCTGTCGGAAAAAGGTGAAAAACGTTTTTTCTTTTTTTTTTTTTATATACTTTAGCAGGAAGTTTAAATCCCAAACAGGAACTGTATGCTAAATACCGTTTGTTATAAGGAGATGGGGTGTCAGAAGGAACTGACCCCAGCCAATGGAACATAACTTACTCTCAGTTTGGGAATTGACTCTCTGTTTGCTAAGACTCGTCCGGGTCCCAATCATCAGATCATGGTATAAAGCCTACAAGTATTAAATAGCTGATTGTTGCGCACCCAGTGCGGAAGAGAAAGATAGGAGTAAGAAGAGTTTATACACTGCATTTCGTAGCGTCTGTTGTATTCCTTATTACTTCCCTATATCTGCTCATATAAATTCACCTGCGTAGAAGTAGTGGAAGATATAAACTGACCTAACTTCTATATGATCAACACTTAGAACTTTCTCTGAAAAGGTTTCTACATATACTTTCAAATATTCTAGGGGGAAGAAAGAGTGCTGAGAGAAAAAAAAACTAGAGCACCGGATAAACCTCTAAATTTTTAAGAGTGCACTCTTAGGCGGAAATTTAAAGGGAACCCAAAGAGGAAAGAAAAAAGAAAAAAAAGAGAAAATATAGTATAAGCAGAGGGGAGGAGATAAGTAAGAAAGGGGGACCATCCTGGGGAGGAAAAAGCTCCCAGAGCGTAAAATGAAGGGCAGGTCACAAAAAAATAATGAAGCAAAAAACCCAAAAGAAAGCCTAAATTCAAGCACGATCCAAAAATATCTAAAAGAAACCAGCTTAAAGAGCCCGGGAGTAGATAAAAAACAACAGGGGGCAAAAGAAAAAAAGAAGGAACCAATATTAACAACGCCACCTACAGAAGAGCTTGGAGCCTCCTCAAGAGAGGAGACAGACTGTGACATGGACTCGAATATCAGTAGGATGGAAGTCCAGAGGAATATTGCCCAAATCCCCACAAAAGAGGAGATGTCTGAAATGTTCGCGAAATTAGAAAACTCAATAAAAATAGAAATTTCAAATGTAAGGACAGACATGGGCCATCTGTTAAGGAGGGTTAAAGAGGTAGAGGAATTATCAGGAAAACAGGCTCAGGAAATCTTAGATTTAAAAGTACAAATTAAGAAAATGCAGAGGGAACACAGGGATATAGTATATAAACTGGAAGAACAAGAAAATCAAAGTTGACGCCAAAATCTGAGGATAAGAGCAATACCGGAACAACAGGGAGAAGATCTGTCTGCTAAAATGAAAACAATCTTTAACCCTTTATTGAACAGAGGCGAAAATGACGATCTGAAGATCGATCGAGTTCATAGAGTACGTAAACCCCCTGGCCTTAAGGAAGATCTAGCACGAGATGTAATCATCAAATTTCACCTGTTTGAAGACAAAGCAAAGATCTGGAGTAAACTCAGAGGGAGCCCCCCCCTTAAATATGACGGATCCGCCCTGCAGATCTTCTCAGACCTCTCTGCAGGTACTCTGGCCCGGAGAAGGCAATTAAAACCCTTATTAGAGCAATTAAGACTGGCTAATATAAAGTATAGATGGGGTTTCCCAGCAGCACTACTTGTTCAGAGAGAGGGACGGACAACAAGACTTACATTTTAGGATGAACTAGAGGACTTTTGCCACAAATTAGATATCCCCGTTCCAGACATCCCAGGGAGATGATGGGTCTAGGGTGAGACAGATAGTAAATGATGGGGAATGAGAGAATCACTGTGATCAGACGGGGACGGGGGGTGGGCGGTGGGCGGGTGGGGGGGGATTTGGAAAGTAAAAATTAAATCGACAAATAGAGTGGAGGCCTGTACGGGAATAGGGGGACTCAAGGAATGCTCATTACCAACCCTATCAGTACCCTCTTAGAGGGGGATAGGGGCGGGATCGGCACAGGTGGCCGCAGATAGAGTCACACCCTAGGACATAAGGTTCATCGGTTGGGCAAAGATTGGGTGCCCACACATAGAACCAAGGCCGGGAGATGGCCGGGGGAGGGGAGGGAGATAGTGGGGTAGGGACAATGGGGGGCGGAGGGAGGGGGGGTTCACGGGGGGAAGGGAGGGAAAACACCCACCTTGCAAATCCTAAAAAGGTTAAAGCGAAAGGAGCCGGAATTAGGAAAAAAGCGTAGTACCTCATTGAGAGGATTTGGATGACAGAATTAAACTTGGTAACCTACAATGTGAAGGGGTTAAATACCTTACTTAAGAGGGCCAAATTAATAAAAGAGTTGAAGGAGATCAGAGCAGACGTGGTGTTTCTTCAAGAAACCCACTTGTCACTGGAAACAAATATAAAATTGAACTCTGAAAACTATCAGACGTGGTACTATGCGGATTCTCCTATAAGCAGGGCTAAAGGGGTAGCAATTGGTTTTGAAAAACAAACTAGGTTTACATTAATTGACAGGATAACAGACCCTGATGGACGCTTTTTGTTTATAAAGGGAAAAGTAGGGGACAGGATTTGGACCTTAGCAAATGTACAGTGGTGTGAAAAAGTGTTTGCCCCCTTCCTCATTTCCTGTTCCTTTGCATGTTTGTCACACTTAAGTGTTTCGGAACATCAAACCAATTTAAACAATAGTCAAGGACAACACAAGTAAACACAAAATGCAATTTGTAAATGAAGGTGTTTATTATTAAAGGTGAAAAAAAATCCAAACCATCATGGCCCTGTGTGAAAAAGTGATTGCCCCTAAACCTAATAACTGGTTGGGCCACCCTTAGCAGCAACAACTGCAACCAAGCGTTTGCGATAACGTGCAATGAGGCTTTTACAGCGTCCTGGAGGAATTTTGGCCCACTCATCTTTGCAGAATTGTCCTAATTCAGTTACATTAGAGGGTTTTCGAGCATGAACGGCCTTTTTAAGGTCATACCACAACATCTCAATAGGATTCAGGTCAGGACTTTGGCTAGGCCACTCCAAAGTCTTAATTTTGTTTTTCTTCAGCCATTCGGTGGTGGACTTGCTGGTGTGTTTAGGATCATTGTCCTGCTGCAGAACCCAAGTTCGTTTCATCTTGAGTACACGAACAGATGGTCGGACATTCTCCTTCAGGATCTCTTGGTAGACAGCAGAATTCATAGTTCCTTTTATCACGGCAAGTCTTCCAGGTCCTGAAGCAGCAAAACAGCCCCAGACCATCACACTACCACCACCATATTTTACTGTTGGTATAATGTTCTTTTTCTGAAATGCAGTGTTCCTTCTACGCCAGATATACTTGGACACACACCTTCCAAAGAGTTCCACTTTTGTCTCATCGGTCCACAGAATGTTGTCCCAAAAGTCTTGGGGATCATCAAGATGTGTTGTGGAGAAATTGAGACGAGCTTTGATGTTCTTTTTGCTCAGCAGTGGTTTTCTCCTTGGAACTCTGCCATGCAGGCCATTTTTGCCCAGTCTTTTCCTGATGGTGGAGGCATGAACGCTGACCTTAACTGAGGCAAGTGAGGCCTGCAGTTCCTTGGACGTTTTTGTGGGGTCTTTTGTGACCTCTTGCATGAGTCGTCGCTGCGCTCTTGGGGTAATTTTGGGCGGCCGGCCACTCCTGGGAAGGTTCACCACTGTTCCATGTCTTCGCCATTTGTGGATAATGGCTCTCACTGTGTTTCGCTGGATTCCCAAAGCTTTGGAAATGGCTTTATAACCCTTTCCAGACTGATAGATCTCAATTACTTTCTTTCTCAATTGTTCCTGAATTTCTTTGGGTCTCGGCATGATGTGTAGCTTTTAAGGATCTTCTGGTGGACCTTACTGTGTCAAGCAGCTCCTATTTAAGTGATGCCTTGATTGTGAACAGGTGTGGAAATAATCAGGCCTGGGTGTGGCTAGAGAAATTGAACTCAGGTGTGGACAACCACAGTTATAGTATGTTTTAACAAGGGGGGCAATCACTTTTTCACACAGGGCCATGATGGTTTGGATTTTTTTTCACCTTTAATAATAAACACCTTCATTTACAAATTGCATTTTGTGTTTACTTGTGTTGTCCTTGACTATTGTTTAAATTGGTTTGATGTTCTGAAACACTTAAGTGTGACAAACATGCAAAGGAACAGGAAATGAGGAAGGGGGCAAACACTTTTTCACACCACTGTATATTGTCCTAACAAAAACCCCATAGGGTTTCTGATTCAGACCCTAAATAGACTGGCTAAATTTAAGTCAGGTGAGGTTATACTGGCCGGAGACTTCAATTTTTGTCTCGAACCAGAGTGGGACAGCACGTCCCGGGCACAGGGGACAAGTAAGGGTCTACTAAGAAAGCTTAAATACAAGATGAAACAACTTCAGTTGATTGACGTGTGGAGGGTAGGACACGAGAAGATACGGGACTATACTTTCTTCTCCCCTGTGCACGGGACGTATTCAAGACTGGAATACTTAGTGGTGGAACATAGAATGTTGGAACTAGTTAAGTCCTCACAGATAGGAATCTCTACTTTCTCAGATCATTCTCCGGTCTCGATGAGGATTGGAATACCCGGAATACAAAGGCAACCGCCCAGCTGGAGACTTGACGATAGTCTCTTGCGGGATGGAAAAGTGGTCGAACAGATCCAGAAGGAAATTGAATTTTTTTTCAGTTCCAATGATACAGAGGGAATATCTTGCGCAACCCTATGGGAGGCGCATAAAGTGTACATCCGGGGAGTACTCATCTCTATCGACGCCGGAGAAAAGAGAGAAAAAAAAAGACAAATGAGTAAGTTAACTAATGATATCCATGAGATATAGACGTGTAAGGAGTGAGCTCCCACACGCCCGGACCTCGTAACATAACGCCAGGAAACTCCTTCACAGCAGAGCCTTGTGAGCTGAGGATGCCGACTCTGACAGGACTGCACCGCCGGTGGGGAGCGAGGGCGGCGTGATCCGAGCAAGACGCGCTGTATGATTCAGCTCTCGGCTCCCGGCTCCTGGCCACGAGAAACCCCGCTCTAACCTACCATCCCCCAGCCACCCCCCAGCAGGCTGAGGCACACTGAGACCCGGCTTCTGAAACCGGGAGCTCGGGGTTTAGAGGTGGCATTTAACTGCAAGCCGCAGCATACCACAGCAAGCCACAGCGATACAGGAAGAGGATTAAGGAGCCAGCTGATGGTGGGGAGGGTGAGGAAGGGAGCTGTAACACATCGCCCCCACCACCCCACTGCTCCAACGCCCATCGCTACATAAACGGTACCCCAAGTGCATACCGGAGCAGAGAGCAGTGAAAGTGCTCAGAAAGACCAGAACCCCCTGGAGCTATATTTAAGAGTTGGGGAGGCTTCCATTGGACCCCAGGATTCTATAAGGTATGATCCACCTATATCACACAGCCCACAGCTGAAAATCATTGGAGGTCAAAGCAACTGAAATAACACTGGCATCCAAAATAAAAGACATTTGCTGCATGTATTGTCAAAACCCTGTACACATAACCTTGTAATCAAACTCAAAACACAGCATGAGGTAAATTAAAATATATGGCATATGTACTGAACTGTAGGTATACTATAAAACTACACGGGAACATAAATATACTCGTCTGATTAAAATGGTCGCCACCACAGAGACAACTGCTTAAGTACAAGCATATTGCCCCTCTGACACCCCCCTCCTATAGCCCTTCTCTCTTTTTTGAGGGGAAAGAACATAATCATAAAAAGCCAACGGTAAAGAAAGAGGAGCCCCAATATAGAACTTATAGCCCCGTTGGAATGGCCACCCACAGGCGGGCGGCACAGCAGCCGATTGAAGGGGGCAGGAACATGACAGGAGGGCTCAGGGCTTATATGACCCCTCAGTCCCCCCAGACTCCTCAGGGTGGGAGCATGGCAGCGGGACTTAAAAAGCAACTAAGTAGCTCCCCTGAGGTGGCAAGAGGACAAGGGACGCAGGAGCTCGGTGGTAGAGGCTCCCCAGGGTTAACATCATATAAGATACAACCCCACAGTAAACTACCTGGAGGTAGAGGCAGACATCTGTTGGAGATGAGCCAAGTAGAATC
This sequence comes from Lithobates sylvaticus, assembly GCA_028564925.1. Classification (NCBI taxonomy): domain Eukaryota; kingdom Metazoa; phylum Chordata; class Amphibia; order Anura; family Ranidae; genus Lithobates; species Lithobates sylvaticus. The sequence goes on along the minus strand of CM053028.1, from coordinate 138,152,593 downwards.
CGGGGTGACATATCAGAGAGACCCGGAGGCAGTGATGGAGCAAGAAGGGAACTTACATACCACATGCACCCCTAAAAACATGAAAGATCACGAAGGGAGGAAGGATATACGTTTAAGTATGGACAGAGGCAAGAGGGAATTCCCCGAACTAGGACATACTCCTTCGGAGGTAGGAGATGCAATATTGGTACAACCTGGGGAAGAAACACTGGGGACGCACGGGAATCAACCAAACCATCTCACCCATCTTCCCCAGCCCCAAGCCCTTCAAAATGCCCTCCCTGACAGGGAAGACACAGACCCCTCACAAGCCTTAATAGTTAATCTAAGCGGAGAACAAAGAGAGGAAGATTCAAGTGGAATGGGGGAGCCAGTAGAGAAGGATATAGGGGGGAAAAACCCCCAGGCGACAGAACCCCCGAAAGAAAAGCCACAAGAGCCAGAGACAAAAAAGACAGACGGGGAGACAGGGAGAACGGGTAAAGACCGAGACTCGGATTTTACCGAACTAAGAAACCTTATAAAGGCTCTACCGACAAAAGAGGATATACAAGGTTTAATAGCATCAGTTGACAGGGCATGCAAGCAGTCAGCTGAGGAACTGAAAGAGGGGCGGTGGGTTACAGAGTGGAAAGCTTGGAAGAGGAACAGGATGAGATAAAGCTTGCAATGGGAGAAGTCCAAGGGCTTATTAAGAAACAAGAAGACACTATGAACTTCTACAGAGACCAATTAGATGAATTAGAGAACAGAGATCGACGCCAGAATATCAGGATAAAAGACCTACCTGAGGCCCACAGTAATACGGACCTACCCGAAACAGTACAGAGGATATTTCAACAGATACTGGGGCCTAGTGGGAGGGAGCACATCGAGATAGACAGAGCACACCGCATTACTTACCGGACCACCCAGACAAGACAGAATAAAGAAAGGCCAAGGGATGTAATCTGTAAAATACATAATTATATTGAAAAAGAGAAGATTATGAAGGCAGCACGAGAATTAGCAATAATTAATTTTGAAGGGGCAGAAATATCATTATATCCCGATATTACACGCAGGACACTAATGCAGCGCAGGACGGTACGTCCCCTGCTGGAGGCAATGAGAAAAAAAAAAATAAGATATCAATGGGGATACCCTTTCTCATTAATAGCAACAAAAGACGGTAAGACTGCGGTGTTACGTACTAAAGATGACCTGAAAAGGGGCGTGGCCTGACGTCGGAGCCGGATGGACGTGTGAATCCGGAGCTCCGTACGAGAAGGGACAACAGCGGCACAAAACGACACACCAGAGCGGCAACCTAACGCACAAAAGAGCGGCGAAACCCCTCACAACACCCGGGGCAATGTCTGGGAGGCGTAAGTCTTATCGTAGATCCCAGAGACTGACGGACTTTTACCCGCTACACGACCGGAGGGGAGACCAAGATGGCGCCGAGGCCTACAGCACGCAGAAGGCCGCGACCAAGCACAAGACACCTAAACAAGGTACCAAAGCCCCAAATAAAGGCCCAGCTAGAAGTAAATCAACCTCGCCACCTACCCCTTCGACCTGTAGCCCTGTTAAAGCCAAGCCCAGACTAGATGAGGACGGATTGAGCCCGGCCGCAAGCCAGGCCTCAGACTCCGGGGAAGACACACGGGACTTGCCGGAGTCCATTGAAACATACCCCACGCAGAACCAACCCGTGCTAGACACGGTTCTAAAAGACATGCTCCTCTCCCTGCGTAGCACATTACAATCCGACATGGCCACCTATATGCATAGACTGAATAATGACATGCTGGACTTAGGCAATAGAGTGGACCATATTGAAACAAAGATGGAGGAGTATGCGGGCACTATAAATGATTTAGTCGATGTCCACGATGACCGGGAGACAGAAATCGACTCACTTAAAGCCAAAATGGCGGACATGGAGGACAGATCCAGACGCAACAACATTAAGATCAGGGGGATCCCCGAAACTGTCCCGCAAGCGGACCTGTCCCTCCATGTAGCCGCCATGTTTAAAGCGTTACTCCCAGACGCGAACGATTTAGATGTAACGATTGATCGCATACACCGACTACCCAAACCGGCATATCTTTCAGAACAGATACCCCGAGATGTTTTACTGCGACTACACTTTTTCCATATAAAAGAACAACTGATGATGACTATGCGAAAGCGGGAGGATGTTCCGCTACAATACCAACAAATACAGTTCTTCAGCGACCTATCACAATATACCTTACAGAAAAGGAAGAGCCTTAACACGGTCACCAAGGTACTACGTAACCATAAGATCATTTACAGATGGGGCTACCCCACTAAACTTACCATCACTAAAGAAAACCGTTCTTTTACCATCACAACCGTGGAGAAAGGTATTGAATTGCTTAGAGAATGGAACATTCTTCCAGCAGAGGACTCTGACCAACTATCTACGAGCACCCCACGTAGAGTGGATCTAGAATGGAAACAGGTGACAAGCAAGGCTGCCACATCTCATGACTGACGAAATAACCAGTTTACTACCATATGTCCCTGACCAGGACAAACCCTTCACCAGGTCCGAACTTGACCCCCAACCATTTGTTACGGCCTAGTGCTGCTTTGAAGGGCTTGACCCTTCTGTTTCTTAGGAAATGAGGTGCACAACTTCCACCTCAACCACTGTTTTTTACTTTGTTTGCCTTGTTATTTCGTTTTTTCTATTTTCTTTTCTTTTGCTCAGCACACAACAAGCACCAGAATACCTGAAGCAAGAACAACAGCCCAATCCGGAGGAACAAAGAATGCAGATGATTCTCAACAAATCCTACCCACCCAATCATTCTATTGTGAGTACTAATCTAAGCACGCAACCTCTGGCACCACAGTTAAAAAACCAAAGCACATACCCTGGACTTAAACATGGCACTTAATATAATCTCAATTAATGCCAAGGGGCTAAATCACCCCGTGAAGCGAAAGTCACTTTGGAATGAAGCGCTCCAACACCGCGGTGACATTTTATGCGCACAAGAGACTCATTTCTGTAAACAAGCACCCCCTAAGTGCTTACATAAAAATTTCCCTCATGTGTTCACTGCCAATGCGGACACCAAGACTAAAGGAATACTCATAGCGATTCGAGACACTGTAGCATTTAAACTCATTGAACAAATATCAGACCCTTCGGGCAGGTTTTTGATTTTGATATGCGAATTGAATTCTGTGACTTATACCATAACCAATGTTTATTCCCCTAACAAACGCCAAGTATATTTTTTCAACAAGGTAATGCGTAAAGTTGAGGCATGCAAGAAAGGACGAGTAATAGTGTGCGGGGATTTTAATATCACCCCAGACCCCCATATAGATTCTACTACCACTACCATTAGACACCAAAAAGCACTTCTTGAACCTATTTGCAGATGGGGCTTACACGACGCATGGAGATGTATGCACGCGGAGGAAAGGGATTTCTCCTTCTTCTCCCCACCTCATGGAGTCTACACCAGAATCGATCTTTTTTTAGTGGACCAACAAACACTCATGCATACCAAATCGACTGGTGTGAACTCCATAACGTGGTCTGATCACGCGTCTATAACCCTATCCGTAATGGGCAATTCTAATCAGGGAACAACTCCAATATGGAGACTCAACACTTTCTTGCTGCAACAACCTGCTATAAAAGCAGAAATTCAAACCCACTTGTCAAACTTTTTAGCTGACAATGAGGGTTCGGTATCTAACCCCTTTGTATTGTGGAACGCGCACAAAGCGTTCATCAGAGGAATTATGATACAAATAGGGGCCAGGATGAAGAGGCAGAGGCAGCAAAAGCTGAATGACTTGATAAAATCGATCAGAGAGCTAGAAGGACAAAATAAACAACAGTTTTCCCAATCTAACTCCCAAAAATTAACGGCACTAAGAGCTGACCTTAGACTACATTTATTAGAACACTTTGAAAGGGCGACTAAAAGACTCAAGATGAACTACTTTACAACAAGTAACAAAGCAGGGAAACTCCTAGCACAAACTATTAAGGGATATAGATACAAACATAAAGTTCAATACATACTACACCCCACTACTAACCAAAAGCTGTATCATCCACAAAAAATTGCTGATGCTTTTAGCCTATACTACAGCAAACTGTATAACTTAAAGGACGACCCCCAGACTGCACAACCCACTCCAGAAATTATTGATGAATTCTTAAATAAACTACCTTTACCCAAATTGTCCCCAGACCAAATACAATCACTGAACCTTCCATTCACAAAGGAAGAAATACACACAGCTATTGACTCCTTGCCAATAAACAAATCACCTGGCCCAGACGGATTTAGTGGAGAATATTACAGGGAATTTAAGCTCACACTATCCCCAATGTTATTACAAGTTTTCCATTCAGCAACTGCCTCTGCCTCCTTTCCACGAGAAATGCTTGAAGCACTAATAGTAGCGCTGCCTAAGCCCGGGAGGGAACCCACCACCCCGTCCAATTTTAGGCCAATATCGCTATTGAATACAGATCTGAAGTTGTACGCTAAACTTATTGCCATGCGACTTGTGGATATCTTACCTACAATTATTCATCCAGACCAGACTGGTTTTACAAAAAATAGGCAAACGTCGGATGCCACACGTCGCATGATTAATATTATTCACCTTGCACAGACGAGGCGAAGGCCTTCTCTGCTCCTCTCTTTGGATGCGGAGAAGGCCTTCGATCGAGTACACTGGACCTACTTAAACAAGGTACTGGCTTCTTTTGGATTTGCTGGTCCCATAGTGTCCTCTATAATGGCTCTGTACTCTAAACCATCTGCGAAAGTATACATGTCAGGAATCCTATCGACTCCCTTCGATATAACGAACGGGACAAGGCAAGGCTGCCCTCTGTCCCCCCTTATTTTTAATTTGTTAATGGAACCCTTAGCCACGTGTATTAGAACTCATCCCAACATCACAGGATTCACCACAGGGTCCCAAACTCATTCCATAAGCCTATTTGCAGACGACGTAGTCGTAATTATGACTGAGGTGGGTCCCTCCCTGGCTGCAACTCACGAAACATTAAATCTCTTCAGTCGAGTGTCTTATTACAAAGTTAATGATAATAAATCATATATTCTAGGACTAGGCCTTAACAACTCAGTTATTACACAACTCAAAGCCAGATTCCCCTATATCTGGAAAACAGATGGAATCAAGTACCTAGGAGTAATCCTAACAGACAAAGTAGAACATTTAGTCAAAGCTAACTACTCCTCCTTCCTAGGAGGACTCGCCACCAAATTACAAAATATACATAAGACAGAAATGTCATGGTCAGGTCGCCTGGCGGCCTTTAAAATGATGCTACTACCACAATTCATTTATTTATTTAGAACACTCCCTATCCCAGTACCAGCTAGCTTCTTCCGTACGGCGCAATCCAGGATAAATAAATTTCTATGGCAAGGGAAGAAAGCTAGATGTGCCTTTCAGAAATTAATTAAAACCAAACTAGCTGGAGGGGTGGGACATGTCCTTCTTACAGATTACCACTCGGCGGCTATCTTAGCTCAGCTGAAATACTGGTTCCCAGGGTCACACGACACTAGATGGAAAGAGCTGGAATCCCACCAATCCCCTACCCACAAACTATATGACTTACTATTAACTAGCAGATCTATGAAACAACTCCCGTCAGACTTATCCCCTACCATGGTAATTTCACTTCAAAAATGGATACAATTTCTTGACGCCTCTCCACCAGGCTCAGTAACTAAACCCATTCAACACCCCATCTCAGGCCTAAAATTATTAATACCAGACTTACATATTAACCACTGGGAATCCATGGGAATAACCACCATTGAGGATATTAAAATTGGCCCCACCATGAAATCTTTCAGATCCTTACAAATTGAATATAACCTACCTAATAAAGACTATTACGCTTATACACAAATCTCACATCTGATCTCAAAAACTTTACCCACATCTACGGATGTCCCCTGGAGAGCGCACCTTTACTTTCACAATCCTCATACCACCATTAAGGGCATCTCCTTATTCTATGGTACCCTGCATCAAAAAGACACTTTTACCAAAACCCCCTCAATGCGTACATGGGAGATTGATTTGCAATCTTCCTGGACTCTCGAACAATGGGAACATGCAGTTGCATCAACATATAAAGCCACTAGGGGAGCCAACCTATGGGAGGTATATCAAAAGATCATGCTTCGCTGGTACCTAACCCCAACGAGACTAGCTGGATTTGACCCAAACAAATCCCCTTTATGCTGGAGGCAATGCAACCATAGAGGGTCACTACTGCATATCCTTTGGGCTTGCCCAAAACTAGGAAAATATTGGAATGCTATTTTTGCGCTTATACAAAACTTTACTGGGGTTAGAATACCACCAAGGCCAGGCCTAGCATTATTATCCCTAGAGATTGATAATATTCCCTTTCATTGTAGAAGTGTTGTATCCCACATTCTTTTAAGTGCTCGCCTAGAAATAGTTAAAAGGTGGTTAAAAGCCGAAATCCCGAATGTAACAAACGTCATCAGAACTACCAACTTACACATCAACTATGAAGTTATGTTTTTAGCATCCCAAAATAAACTTCCTTCACAGTATAAGGTCTGGAAACCATGGATAGAATGGCACTCACAATATTCCAAAACTGGAAAATGATTTGTTTCCATATGAGTAATGGTATCTGCAGGTATATATAAGTGCAAAACTTGTTAACTAAGCTGAGCCTCCCTCTTTTCTCCCTTTCTCCTCTTTCTCTTCTCCTTTACTCTCTTACCCTTCTACTCTCAGCTCCTGTTATCCTCAATCTCCCTTCCCTACCTCCCTAGAAATACTCAAACGTTGGAGTATTCGTTATAGATGTTCTATAAGATTATCACAGTGTAACTCAACTGGCATATAACCACTGCTGCCCCGTCTAAGGAAAGTATAAATATGGGGGGGCGGCCGGACCTCTGGGCGCAGTGTGTTCCCCTGGGGGCGCCTGGAGGCCCTGGTCGGCCATTCCTTGCATTCACTGTAGCGTAAGGGACTAAGTTAAAAGAAAGTGCCCACTTAAGGGACATTACAGAGTTATCACTTAATAGTATATAAGCGAAGCAATGCAAATATGTCCTGTATATAACTCAATGTTTATCACTTTGTCATTGTGATGCTCTTGTACAAACTTGTTGAAAAGTTATTATTTTGTATGACTTATTCTCTTTCAATAAAAATTATTGATTTAAAAAAAAAGATGACCTGAAAAAGTTCTGTGAAACACTGGAACTACCCCAAATAGAATTTGAGGACTGGAGAGTCGATACCAAGAAGAATATAAAACAACCCCCCATGCAATGGTCCACCGCAACAAAGAGATAAGGAGGGGTCGAGGCAATAGAAGCTATTCATGCCCCCCCCCCTCTTGACCCCCCCCTTTTTCTTTTTTTTTGTAAACCTGAAATGTAAACAGGCCCAACAGGAGGCTATGCAAGGACTATATAAGAAATTAATGAGGGTCTTTACTGTGGGGGGTTTATATAATGTGTGAATATTCTCTCTACTCTGGTGTTCTCCCCCTGTTCAAGGGATAAGGTAATAAAGGCGTTGGAGGGGGGTGGGGGTGGGGTGAGGGGATGGAGAGGGAGCGGGAATAAGAAAGGGAGAAAAGGTGTATTGTAAGAGGAAGAATAAAAGAAACAGGTCCGGGTGGGGAGGGGGGCTCTAGGATAAGGGTGGGTTAATTTTAGCGTTTTCAATACAATTAGGAAGGTCCGGGGGTCGGACTTGTAATCCGCAACATGCGGATGAAAGGGAGGGGGAGGGAAGGGCAAGGGTTGCCTGAGCAGGGGACCCCCTCTACTAGTGGGCTCGGGATGGGGAAGATGGGCCAAGGGGGAAAGGGAATAGGAAGACAGGTTGCGGAACAGAAACTCCCAGAAAGAAAAGAAAAATACCCAATCGGAAAAGAGATAAATAGGAAAGTGTATTTCAAAGAGAAACAAGAGGATGGATAAAATGATGAAAATAATGACATATAATGTGAGAGGGCTGAACTCTCCCCAAAAAAGGGACCGCTTGTGGCACGAGGTGAGCCACCAGGAGGTGGATATCATTTTTCTTCAGGAGACCCACTTCGGGCCAGGACCGGTCCCCAAATTACCAGTATACCTATATAACCAGTGGTTCCATGCTATATCCCCAATAGCAAGAGCAAGAGGAGTATCTATAGCTCTCGGGAAAACCTGCCCCATGAGAATAACCGAGGTGCAGGCGGACCCGGAAGGAAGGTTTATATTTATAAAAGGGGCTCTTCTGGGATCAATTTATACGTTGGCATCCATCTATGCACCAAATGTGGGCACGGCAGAATTTTTACTGAAAATATGGAAAAAGCTAGACAGGTTCAAGGAGGGATGTGTGATTCTGGGGGGGGGACTATAATATAATTATGGACCCTGACCTAGACACTACATCCCAGAGAAATGGATTACCATTCAAGATATGGAAACGGGTGAAAGAATATTTAAAACGAGTGCACTGGGTAGATACCTGGAGAGCACTTAACGATGTAAAAAGAGATTACAGTTATTTTTCTAAAACCCACAGGGTATATTCAAGGTTGGATATCTTGATGGTAGACCAGTACTATCTGGATTATGTACAAGAAGTGAAAATAAGATCTAAAACAATCTCGGACCACGCCCCAGTAGTTATGAGGTTTCGATTGTTATCTGGAGGTCAGAGGGAAAGAACCTGGAGATTAAATGAGTCACTATTAGATGACAATCAGATATCAGAAGACATAAAAAATAAACTGGCGGGCTATTTTGAAGAAAATAGATTGGGGGAAACATCAGAACAAGTAAGATGGGACGCCCATAAAGCGGTGGTAAGAGGAGTATTAATAGCCCATGGAATTAGGAAAAAAAAGAAAAAAAAAAAGGAGTTGGAGGAACTGATTGGAAAGATACATAAAATAGAACAGAAACATAAAAATAGTATGAACCCGGAAGAGGCCAGACAGCTGGAAAAGTACAGACTAGAATATAATTTGCACCTGGATAGGAAAACGCAAAATAAATATAGATATGCAGCGCAAAAATTTTATGAAAATGGGAACAAATGCGGCAAGCTGCTAGCCAATCAACTTAAAAAACAACAAGAAATTTCCCATGTACATGGCATCCAATCCAGGGACAAATTAATAACAGACACCAAATCGATAGTAAAAGAATTTGAAAATTTTTATAAAAAATTATACAATATAAAAATGAAAGAGGGAGATGGGGATAAGAAGGAACAAGTGGAAAGAATTAGGGAATACATCAAAGAATCCACACTGCCGAACTTGTCACGAGAAGAGGCAGAGGGGATGGAAGCACAGATAACTGAGGAAGAAATAAAAAGCATAATAGAAAGTCTCCCTAATGGTAAGAGCCCAGGCCCTGACGGGTTGACGAGTGCATATTATAAAAAATATAAAAACATACTGGCAACACCGTTAAGTGATTATTTTAATCAAATAACGGATAACCAGAAAATGTCCCCGGAATCCCTAACAGCCTTCTTGACAGTAATCCCAAAACAAGGAAAAGACCCGAAACACTGCTCTAATTACAGACCCATCTCTCTTTTAAACACAGACACGAAAATACTAGCAAAAATCCTAGCAAACAGATTACAAGAAAAAATAACACGGGTGGTACATCATGATCAGACAGGCTTTATGGTAGGCAGAGAGGCTAAAGATAACACCATAAGAGCCATACACCTGCTACACTGGATGCAGAAGGGACCCAAAAAGAGCCCAACAGTTATTCTGTCAATGGATGCCGAAAAGGCCTTTGACAGAGTGAACTGGGTCTTTATACTAGAGGTATTAAGGGAAATGGGACTGGGAGAGCGGATGATGGGATGGGTGACAGCACTATATACCGGGCCAAAAACACGGGTGAAAGTAAATGGGGCACTGTCAGAAGGATTTGAAATTACAAACGGAACAAGACAAGGGTGCCCATTGTCCCCCTTATTATTCTCACTGGTACTAGAACCTTTCTTATGCAAAATAAGGGAGAACAGGAGGATAAAGGGAGTAGAAATAGGCATCAAGGAATACAAGGTCTCAGCATACGCTGATGACCTACTGTTCTTCCTGTCAGACCCACAAGAGTCAGTGAGAGAGGTAATGGAGGAGGTGAGGAGATTTGGAAATCTCTCAAACTTCAAGATTAATGTAGAGAAATCGATAACATTACCTATACACGTGTCAAGAGAATTAAGAACAAAAATACAAAATAATTACCCATTTGAATGGCAAGAAAAATCACTGTTTTATCTGGGAGTACATATTTCAGCAGACGTAAAAACAATGTTCGAACAAAATTTTAGCCCTCTAGTAGTAAGGATAGAAGAAGACCTGAAGAAATGGAAAGGAAAGATACTAACCTTTTTTGGTAGAATAAACACAATAAAAATGAATATAGTGCCTAGGCTTCTATATGTTCTCAATACACTACCAATCCCAATATCCCAAAAATTCTTTAAAAAAATACGGAAAATATTTACTGCCTTCATATGGGAAAATGGGAGAGCAAGGCTAGCACATAAGATCCTATGCCGGAACAAGGGAGAAGGAGGGGTAGGTTTACCTGACATGTTCAAATATTATAGAGCAATGACACTAGTAAGAATTCTGAACTGGTGTCATGACGAGGATAATAAAGCATGGGTGCTGCTGGAAAAAAATCTGGCCGGCAGAGACTTAGCAGGGGCACCATGGATACCAACTAAAGACAGGGGACTATCGGAATGGACATCACCGATAAGGAAGAACACGTTGTCGGTGTGGGACAGAATGAATAGAACGGGTAGATATGCCCCGAAAATATCACCCTTAGCCACACTAGGTGGGTACCCATGGTTCCCCCCAGGCGAGGAAAAGGGAGCGTTAGGACCCTGGGAAACAGAAGGAAACACGATGAGTTTAAAATACGCCCCGGAAGGGGTTATCCTGTCACAGAGGGACCTAGAATTAAGGTATGGAAGTACGAAATGGGCGGGTTGGAGGTATAATCAAATGAAACAGTTTTACAAGAAAATAGAAAAACAAACTCGATCGATTCCTTAACGGTATTCGAGAAAATGTGTATAGATATATCAAAGCCCAACCATCTATTATCCCAGATGTATAAAATAGTACTCAGTGAGGAAGAAAACACAATACCATACTTTATAAGGGAATGGGAAAGAGAACTAGGGTACAAATTTACGACACTACAAATAAAAAAGGTAATAGAAGCCACCTATTCTTCGTCAACAAGTTCAGCCACACAGGAAATGTCATATAAATTCTTAACCAGATGGCATAGAACCCCTGCCCGATTGGCACAAATATACCCAACCGCAGAGAGCTCCTGTTGGAGAGGATGCGGAGAAAAGGGAACTCACCTCCATATATGGTGGACTTGTCCTGAGATAAGGAAATATTGGAGTGAAATAGCCCCATGGATCAGGAAAATGGAAAAAGAGAAGAGTGAGATGAAACCAGAACACTACCTGTTCCATGGGGCTATGAACACCAAGGCAGCATACAAGGAAAATATGATACAGCATTTATTAAACGCAGCCAAGAAACTAATACCAAGAAATTGGAAACAGACCAAGGGCCCAACACTGGAGGATTGGAAAAGAGAGGTAGATAAAACGCAAGAGGCAGAAAGATGGGTATATAAAATGAGAAATAAACAAGAGAAATACGAAGCAATCTGGGAGGGATGGGAAGAACAGGCCAAGGAAATAGAAACTGAAATACAAACTAGAAAAAACAAAGGGAATTGAAGTAAATAGATGGGGAGGAGACCACAACCTGGGCAACCTATTCGGGGAATATATAAATGTGTTTTCAATAGACTTGTGCACACTGAAATATTTCGTTTTGGAATTTCGTTTTCGTCAGAAAAATAAATTTATTTAGTTACTCCCGAAATTCGTTTTTATTTATTTCGTTTTTCGTTAAAAAATTGCATTCGTCCGAAAATCCAAATTAATTAAGGTCGAATCTGTCATTGAAGGCTTATGGTGTCTGTCGAAAGTTCAAAGAAGATTCGACGGAGCAGCTAAACTGTATGACTCTGTATAGTTTAGCTGCAATTCCACCCAATTCCAGCAGCAATCTTTCCTCTCTACGTCGAATCTTTCCTCTCTACGTCGAATCTTTCCTTTCTACGTCGAATCTTTCCTTTCTACGTCGAATCTTTTCTCTCTATGTAGAATAATCTTGGACTAATAGAGTTAAGGTTAGGCACATTCGACCAGAGGTTCAATGGACACAGATTGTTATTGTCAGCGTCGAATCTCCTATCTATATTGAACTGTTGTCACAACGAAAATAAAGCATTTGTTTATGTCGGATCTTTCGTTTTTCGGATTCTGCACTTTCGTTATCGTTTGTTAAAACGATAACGAAAATACCTGAAATTCGGACGAAAATGCATTCGGACGAAAACGAATGCACATGTCTAGTTTTCAAACTCTTTGTTTTTAAAAAAAACATAAATGTATAAGGAAATGGTGAATACAAATTTGACTGATGCTGGTTGTGGAGGGAGAGGGGCGCTCTCGGCGGCCATGGACCACGGGGATGAGGAGATGAGGAGCAAATCAAAACCTTTTAAAAAATCCTTTTTTTTTTTTCTTTTTTTTTCTTTTTTTTGTTTCCTTCACAAACATAAGACAAATCACACTTGACTAGGTAGGCACAAGGATAGGGAACTAGGAGAAAATAAAATGACACATAGATCGAGCGGTGGGTAGGGGAAGGAGGGGGGGAGAGGTAACAGGAGGAGGTTAAGAAGGTAAATTTTAGACCGGAACACGGTAGATGGCGTAATGGGGAAACGCACATACACACAAAAGGACACATAAAGGGAGGAATAAGATCCCCCATTTAATCAAACAAACACGTATAAATATATATATATATCAAGATTTTCCCTTTGTTACTATAAACTCAGGAAATCACATTCTGAACAGGAAGGCACAAGGATAGAGTAATGAGAGAAACAAATATAACACATAAATGGAGTAGTGCACAGAGGGGGGGAGGACTGGGGATAGGGGGAGACGGTAGGAAACACACACTCTCACAAGGAATCACCTTAAACACTTTCACTCAACAGGTGGATTGACATTTAAGTAATTAAAACACTCTAGGGAAAAGGAGTAATATCACTGGAATCAAAGAATTCAACATCCGTTTTTTTTTTTTTCTGCTCCTCTCCCTGGGGACGGTGGCCGCTGGAAGGGCCAATCATCAGACCACAGGGGTATTAAATGAATGAACAGACTAATGAAATGTAATCAGCAAAATGTAAACTGTATAAATAAAATTATTAATAAAGATTGAATTATAAAAAAAAAACTAATGATATCCATAGATTAGAACAAGAACACAAGAAACCAAATGGGCAACAGCAGGAAGTCTTCCACTTACTAGTTAAAAAAAGAGACGAACTTAGGGACCTGACAGAACAGGAAATTAATAGGACATTTAATAAAAGGTCGAGGGAGAGATACCGATGGGACAACAAGACAAGTAGATATTTAGCGGGAAAATTAAAAAAACAGAAAGCCTTAAATTACATTGAAAAAATTCAAATCAGCGGGGGCAGGATGGTGCACTCAACAGGGGAGATAGCTGAAGCGTTCAAAAATTATTATGAAGCTTTATACTCTGTAGGCAGTAAAGAAAATCAGGACATTAAAAACTTAGAGAAAAGGAAAGGGTTTTTGGAGAGAAGCAAACTGCCCCACCTGTCAGATGAGGAAAGGCGATGTATAGATAGCCCTATCACTGAAGAGGAAATTTACAAGGCCTTGAAAGAAACAGAAGTAGGCAAGAGCCCGGGCCCAGATGGCTTCACCTCTATTTACCTTAAAACATTCAGTAAAATTCTAGCTCCAAGACTGGCTAAGTACATGAATGGTCTAGGGTCAGATTACAATATGGGAGGCGAGGCCTTGCAGGCTTCACTGACCCTTATCCTGAAAGAGGGGAAAGACAGTACCCTTTGCTCAAGTTACAGGCCCATAGCCCTCCTGAATGCGGATACTAAACTGTACGCTAAGGTGCTCGCGTCCAGACTGAAGGATTTATCCCGGGGCGAGAGGGGAGGGATAACGGGGTGCATTCACTTCTTCTTCTCCGGGTGCTTGAGAACGGTGGGTCCCCAGGTCTACTCCTGTCGATTGATGCCGAAAAAGCATTCGACAGGGTAGACTGGGGACTCATGGTCGGAACTCTGGAGACTATGGGAATTGGTCCCCGGATGATCAAATGGATAAGGGTCCTTTATAACGACCCTGAGGCATTTGTGAAAGTCAACGGTGTCTCTTCTTCAAAATTTACAATGAAAAATGGCACCAGACAGGGATGCCCGCTGTCTCCCTTGCTGTTTGTGCTATCCCTCGAACCCCTGCTGTCTGCTATCCGAATAAACCCGGACATCAAAGGGAACTCGCTGCGTTTGCGGACGATGTCTTGCTGTATATAACTAATCCAAGGATCATGATTCCGACCCTACTAAAAACTTTAAAGGAATATGGGGAGATATCAAATTTAAAAATAAATCCCAGGAAATCCGAAATTTTAAAAATCAATATAAGTAAGCAGGAAGAAACCAAACTGAAAAAATAATTTAACTTTCCCTGGAAAAATTAGATTAAATATCTAGGAATCAAATTAGCACCCTCGGCGAAAGAAATAGTCAATATTAACTTTATACCCCTATTGGATGAAATTAGAAACGAAATTAAAAAGCTATCTGCAACATCATTATCCTGGATCGGTAGGGTGAACGCGACAAAGATGGTGCTAGCCCCAAAGATTCTCTATAAGCTACAAATGCTCCCTTTATCACTTCCACAAATATTTTTTAAAACTTTGAAAAGTTTATTATCAAAGTATATATGGAATAATCAAAAACCGAGAATTGCTTTTAGTGTATTATGTAGGGGAAAGAAACAAGGGGGGTTAGCAATGCCGGACTTTCAAAAATATCATAATGCAATAGCACTCACTCGGGTGATAGAGTGGGCGAAGGAGGCTAATGAAAAAAGATGGGTGAGATTAGAAAAAGAAATGAGTGGTTCACAGCTGGGAAGAATAATTTGGAATCCACCACAATTTAGAAGTTTGGGATTAGGAACACATGAAATTACACATACAGCACTAAAAATATGGGACAGGATTCATGCACTAAAAAAATGGACATATAATTCTCCACTAATTTACTTAAGTCAGAATGATTTTTTTACACCGGGGAAAAAAGAGGTGGGGGGGAAATTGGATAAAAAACGAAAATGCACAAATAAAAGATATAATACACCAAGGTAAAATTAAAACGTTTCAAACACTGAGTAGTGACACTGGGTTAATGAAAGTAGATGTGTGGCGGTTCCTCCAATTGAGTCACTTTATCGAAAAATTGCCCCACCCACTAAGAGGGCAGGAGGAATATAGACCACTAGAAAAGCTTTGTTTAAAAGCTAATTCAAAAAAGAACATAGGGAGAATATATAGAATACAAACGGAGGGTGACGACTTGGAGGACCCGCCCTACATAAAAAAATGGGAAAAAGAATTAGGATCACAATGTAGTACACAGAAAGTGAAGACAATTTTAAAAGTATTACACAACTCAGCGGTGGACAATAGGTCGATTGAGACAAATTTCAAATGCCTCGCTAGGTGGTACATCACACCCGACAAAATGAGTAGATACTTAGTAGATCAACCTCCAGAGTGCTGGCGTGGGTGCAAACAAGTGGGAAATACAGCACATATTTGGTGGGAGTGCCCCGTCATTAAAAAGTATTGGGATGAAGTCCGCCAGCTAATAAAGGACGTCATGGGGGCGGAAATTGCAGATGACCCATGGACATGTCTGTTCCATGGGACAGATCTCCCCATCAAACAATACAAAAACACATTAATCCCCATCGTTTTAAAGGAAGCAAAAAACCTTATCCCCAAAAACTGGAGAGTAGCAGAGAGTCCAAAAATCAGGGATCTGATGTTCCAGATAAGCAAGATACAAATTTTTGAGAATATTGATGAGAAAGGGGACAGGACTGAAGCAGGCGGTGATAGGAGGGATAAATGGATAGCTTGGAAAGAGTTTAAAAATACATGGAAATATGCTGAAGAGGTTTCACGATAAATGTATCATAGAGTATTTGGTACTAGAATAACAATAAGTAACGGCTTGGCTAAAACGATTGCAAGGTGGGTGCGGGAGTGTTGGAGGGGGGTAGTAAATTATATGACTAAATAAAAAAAAATAAAAAAATACCACAATGATGTGACTTAATGTTAGAGACAGAAATGAACGTTGAGTTGAATAAAAGTCTCTTTAACGAACGCTGAGGTCGAAAAAAAAAGAAAAAAAAAAAAAAAGAAAAGCGTACTTCCTGCATGCCCGTTTAATCATCCTGAGTGGATGACTCCTAAGGGCTTGATGGCTAAATGAGATGATTTTTTACACTTTCCTCCTTTGACCAAGTCTCCCTACTTCCCAGTTTTCCTGGAAACTAGATACCACTTTAAAATGGAACTTTGGGGATAGACGTGGTATCCCTATCTCTGGTAAAATAGAAAAAGACACTAAAGTGCCCTTGCTGGAAAGTGTTGCAATCTTCAACATCCTTCTGTCTGAAGCAGTTGTTGTCAGGAGAACTAGTTTTACCATGCAGTACTTCAATGGAAATGAAACCTGTTGGAGCAAAGGGTGCTCTCAGATCCAAGCCTAAGTCCCACAGAGGGAACAAGGATTTCCCTCAAGGTCACATATAGATTGTTATCTGGAAGAAGCATCTGGTCACTGGCTTTGCACCTATCTGCAGCCTGTGAAAAAATTAAGTAGAGATCCCTTAACCACTTAAGCCCCGGACCAATTTGCAGCCAAAGGACCAGGCCCCTTTTTGCGATTCGGCACTGCGTCGCTTTAACTGACAATTGCGCGGTCGTGCGAAGTGGCTCCCAAACAAAATTGGCGTCCTTTTTTTCCCACAAATAGAGCTTTCTTTTGGTGGTATTTGATCGCCCCTGCAGTTTTTATTTTTTGCGCTATAAACAAAAATAAAGCGACAATTTAGAAAAAAAATCAATATTTTTTTTACTTTTTGCTATAATAAATATCCCCCCAAAAATATATAAAAAAATATTTTTTCCTCAGTTTAGGCCGATGCGTATTCTTCTACATATTTTTGGTAAAAAAAATCGCAATTAGCGATTATTGATTGGTTTGCGCAAAAGTTATAACGTTTACAAAATAGGGGATAGTTTTATAGCATTTTTATTAATATTTTTTTTTACTAGTAATGGCGGCGATCAGCGATTTTTATTGTGACTGCGACATTATGGTGGACACATCGGACATTTTTGACACATTTTTGGGACCATTGTCATTTATACAGAAATCAGTGCTATTTAAATGAACTGATTCCTATGTAAATGACAGTGGCAGTGAAGGAGTTAACCACTAGGGGGCGGGGAGGAGTTAGTGTGACGTGTGTGTGTGTTTTTTTTCACAGTAGGGGGCGTGGCTGACGTCTGACGTCACTGAACGGCTTTCCCGATGACAGGGAACAGCCGATCAGTGACATGAGGGAGGTAGGTAAAACATTGGGCAGAGGGGAGGCTGTGGACATAGTATACTTGGATTTTGCAAAAGCATTTGAGCAGTTCCCCACACATGACTAATGTGTAAGGTAAAGTCTACAGGCTTGGAAAAATAAGTTTGTAAATAGATAGCAAACTGGCTAAAAGACCGAATTCAGAGAGTAGTGGTTAATGATTCTTACCCTGAATGGTGTACGGCTATCAGTGCTGTTCCCCAAGGTTCAGTGTTGGGACCCTTACTTTTTAATATATTTATAACTTTCTGGAAAAAATTATTCAATTTAATGGATAAGATAGTGGGAAAATAAAATACTTGGAAATTAAAAAAATGAAAAAATTATAATCTTGACCTAGGAGGACGAGGTCCATATGGAGTAGGAGGTTGAGGTGGCGGTGGATGTGGCGGTGTAGGTGGAAGCGGCGGTGGAGGAGGACGAGGTAGCCAACACTGGTTCAAAAATACAACAATGGCTGGGTAAGGCTAGTGGTGAATGATGTGTCGAATTCTGTCCCCATCGCATAGTGTCCGCCCTGTACTGCGCTTGCTCAGTACGTAGGACAAGGGGATTGCGGAACTCTCCGTAGACGATGCGCGGTGACTCCAGGTTCAAGCCACATCATCCGAGGTTGAAGCCTAGCCAAGCGAGCCCGTGAGGGGCCCTGTTACTATGTGCTACCGTATGTCCACTTGGATGGTCGGGCTTGAACCTGCACTCACTGCGCAGGCGACGTTCATCTTTGGAGATTTTGTGAATCTCCTTGTCCTCCGTACTGCGCAAGCACTCCGCCTGCACAGTAAGTGGACGGACACTAGCCGATGGCCAGACAGTTTTTGTCAGAACACCGGTATACGTGTCTATTCTGCACAAGGTACGGACAAGTCCTGTGGGATCCATGCCTGGTTCATTTTAATGAACGTGAGCTTGTCCACATTGGCTCTGGACAGGCGGCTGCGCTTGTCTGTGATAACGCCCCCTGCCGTGCTAAATACACGTTCAGATAATACACTGGCTGCAGGGCAGGCCAGCACCTCTAAGGCATAAAGGGCAAGCTCAGACCATGTGCCCAATTTGGAGACCCAGAAGTTGAAGGGGGCAGACCCGTCATTCAGTACGTGTAGGTGTGTGCACACATACTGCTCCACCATGTTGGTGAAATGCTGCCTCCTGCTTAGACGTTCCATCTCAGCTGGTGGTGCTGGTTGTTGTGGCATGCTGACAAAGCTTTTCCACATTTCGGCCATGCTAACCCTGCCTTCCGAGGTGCAGGCGGTGCCCCGGCTGCGTTGGTGACCTCTTCCTCCTCCTCTGCCTTCGCCTTGTGCTTCCACCGTACCCCCGCTGCCAAGTGGGAATGCCACCAGCAGCGCGTCTACCAGCGTGCGCTTGTACTCGCGCATCTTACGATCACGCTCCAGTGAGGTAATTAAGGACGGCACGTTGTCTTTGTAACGGGGATCCAGCAGGGTGGCCACCCAATAATCAGCACCAGTTAAAATGTGGGCAACTCGGCGGTCGTTGCGGAGACACTGCAGCATGTAATCGCTCATGTGTGCCAGGCTGCCCAGAGGCAAGGAAAAGCTGTCCTCTGTGGGAGGTGTATCGTCTGTGTCCTCTGTATCCCCCCAGCCACGCACCAGTGATGGACATGAGCTGGTCTGGGTGCCACCCTGCTGTGAACATGGTTCCTCCTCCTCCATCTCCTCCTCATCCTCCACCTCGTCATCATCCAGAACTGTGCCCTTGCTGACGGACAATTGTGTACCTGGCGCTTGTTGGTGCAGGAACCCACCATCGTAGCCACTTGTAAATGACTGCCCTGAAAGCCTTGGAAATGAACCCTCTTCCTCCTCCTCCTCCTGTGCCACATCCTCTTCCATCATCGCCTGAAGAGTTTTTTCAAGGAGGCATAGAACTGGGATAGTAACGCTGAGAACGGCATCATCGGCACTGGCCATGTTGGTGGAGTACTCGAAACAGCGCAACAAGGCACACAGGTCTTGCATGGAGGCCCAGTTATTGGCGGTGAAGTGGTGCTGTTCCGCAGAGTGACTCACGCGTGCGTGCTGCAGCTGAAACTCTCCTATCGCCTGCTGCTGCTCGCACAGTCTGGCAAGCATGTGCAAGGTGGAGTTCCACCTTATGGGCACGTCACATATGAGACGGTGAGCGGGAAGGCCGAAGTTACGCTGCAGCGCTGACAGGCGAGCAGCAGCAGGGTGAGAATGCCGAAAGTGCGCACAGACGGCCCACACTTTCT
This sequence comes from Lithobates sylvaticus, assembly GCA_028564925.1. NCBI lineage: Eukaryota > Metazoa > Chordata > Amphibia > Anura > Ranidae > Lithobates > Lithobates sylvaticus. The sequence goes on along the minus strand of CM053028.1, from coordinate 138,132,648 downwards.
GCAGCAGCTCTGGCATATCGGGGTAATTCTTAAGGAACCTCTGGACCACCAAGTTCAGCAGATGCGCCAGGCAAGGGATGTGCGTCAAACCGCCTAGGCCCAGAGCTGCTACGAGATTTCGCCCATTATCGCACACCACCAGGCCGGGCTTGAGGCTCACTGCCACCAACCACTCATCGGTCTGTTGTTACATGTCCCTCCACAACTCCTGCGCGGTGTAGGGTTTTTCCCCCAAACAGGAATGTTTTAAAACTGCCTGCTGTCGTTTAGCCCTGGCTGTGCTGAAGTTGGTGGTGAAGGTGTTACGCTGACCGGATGAGGAGGCGGTAGAGGATGAGGAGGCGGAGTAGGAGGAGTTAGCAACAGGAGGCAAACTGAAGTGCCCTGCAATCCTCAGTGGTGGAAGGACATGCGCCAAACTGCTATCCGCCTCAGGCCCAGCCGCCACTACATTTACCCAGTGTGCTGTTAGGGAGATATAACGTCCCTGACCGTGCTTACTGGTCCACGCATCCGTAGTTAGGTGGACCTTGCCACAGATGGCGTCGCGCAGTGCACACCTGATTTTGTCCCCCACTTGGTTGTGCAGGGAAGGGATAGCTCGTCAGGAAAAGTAGTAGCGGCTGGGCACGACGTACTGTGGGACAGCCAAGGACATCAGCTTTTTAAAACTCTGCGTCTCCACCTGACGGAATGACAGCATTTCAAAGGTGAGGAATTTTGAAATGCTGGCATTCAGGGCCAGGGATCGGGGGTGGCTAGGGGGGTACTTCCTCTTCCGCTCCAGTGTTTGGGAAATAGAGAGCTGAACGCTTCCATGGGACATTGTGGAGATGGTTGGTGACCCAGGTGGTAGTGTTGCTGGCAGATCCTCTGTTTGCGGGTTGGCACTGTCACTACAGAGGTGGATGAAGAGGCCGAGACTGCAGCAGAAGAGGAAGCAGGAGGAGCCAGAGACCTTTCTTGGTTTTTGAGGTGTCTACTCCACTGCAGCTCGTGCTTTGCACTTAGATGCCTGGTCATGCAGGTTGTGCTCAGGTTGAGAACGTTTATGCCTCGCTTCAGGCTCTGATCGCACAGCGTGCAAACCACTTGTGTCTTGTCATCAGCACATTGTCTGAAGAACTGCCACGCTAGGGAACTCCTTGGACCTGGCTTTGGTGTGCTCGGTCCCTTGCTGCGTTGGGTAGTAGCAGACGTACTGTCTAGGGGACGGACGCTCCGCTTTTGCACCCTGCTCCCTCTTCTGCTGTGCTGGTGGCTCTGTGCGACCACCGCCTCTTCCTCCAAACTACACTGGTCACCTGCATGACGTTGATTCCATGTGGGGTCAAGGACCTCATCGTCCTCCACATCATCTTCCACCCAGTCTTCACCCCTGCCCTCCTTGTCGGTCTGCACAATGGCGAAAGCAGCAGCAGTTGGCACCTGTGTTTCGTCATCATCCGAGACGTGCTGCGATGGTCCTCCCATGTACTCATCATGAAACATGAGTGGTTGGGCATCGGTGCACACAATCTCTTCCACTTCTGGGGCAGGGCTAGGTGGATGGCCCTGGGAAACCCTGCTAACAGAGTCATCAAAAAGCAGAAGAGACTGCTGCATGATTTGGGGCTCAGACTGATTGGCTGATTTGCAAGGGGTTGAGGTGAAAGACTGATGGACATCGGCTGCAGGTGCCAACTCTGAACTTTCATCAGGAGACTGGGTGGGAGACAATGTGAAGGAACCGGAGGCACTGTCAGCAACCCAATCTACTATCGCCTGTACTTGTCCTGGCCTCAACATTCGTACAGCCTCATTAGGCGCGCCGAAATACCGCTGCAGGCTCTGTCGCCTACTCGCACCTGAGGAAGGTGTTTCACTAGTGCGTGTAGCTGGCACAGATCGACCACGTCCTCTCCCTGCAACAGGAGCGCCACCAGCAGCACCACGACCCGGGCCACGTCCCCTTTTTGATGATCTCCTCATATTTTCAAAATGTATGATCTCGCCCTAAATGGGTGTTTTTGCAATAGCAGAATACACCCACAGTATGTAAAGCGTGTATCTCGAAAACTGCTAAACTGCAGAAAATGCTATTGGGAAAAAAAATGTCACTACAATTTTTTTTGGGGACAATATACAATAGAAGAAATATCGATCGAATGTATGTCACACTCCTGCACAAAGCACTGAAAGATTTAATTTTTTGTCGATAGCAGAATACACGTACAGTGTCTAAAGCGTGTATGAACACGCAGAAAATGCTATTGGGAAAAAAATATGTCACTACAATTTTTTTTTTTACAATAGAAGAAATATCGATCGATTGTATGTCACACACCTGCACAAAGCACTGAAAGATTTTATTTTTTGTCAATAGCAGAATACACGTACAGTGTCTAAAGCGTGTATGAACAGGCAGAAAATGCTATTGGGAAAAAAAAATGTCACTACAATTTTTTTTTGGCGACAATATACAATAGAAGAAATATCGATCGATTGTATGTCACACTCCTGCACAAAGCACTGAAAGATTTTATTTTTTGTCAATAGCAGAATACACGTACAGTGTCTAAAGCGTGTATGAACACGCAGAAAATGCTATTGGGAAAAAAAATGTCACTACAATTTTTTTTTGGGGACAATATACAATAGAAGAAATATCGATCGATTGTATGTCACACTCCTGCACAAAGCACTGAAAGATTTTATTTTTTGTCAATAGCAGAATACACGTACAGTGTCTAAAGCGTGTATGAACATGCAGAAAATGCTATTGGGAAAAAAAAAAAAACAGCAAAATTACATTTTTTTGCAATGTTTTTCCAATAGCAGAATACACACAGAGTATGGTGTATCTCTTACTAAAATATGCACCATGCTGCACTGAGCTTGCAGGTAAAACTTATATTTTGTCTGGCACTAGCCTCATGGCACTGTTAAAAGACTGTGCACTGCACCCCAGCCAGGGTACAATTGATTTAGGAATCTCTTGAATAATTCTCTCTGCCTCTTTCTTTTCCTTACTAAAGACACTCTCTACTCTACTCTAGCTATGTAGATCGCTCACTGATATAACTAATTTGAAGAAAATTTAAGGAATGTGGACTGACTGACTGACTGACTTTATCAGACTAACTCCTAAAATCCTCTCTTAGCAGCACAGGAACCTGTCTATAGCAGAGTGACGCTGTGTGCTGTGTGTCTGTACTATATATAGAGGCTGGGTCACATGCTGCACTGTCCAATCACAGCCATGCCATTAGTAGGCATGGCTGTGATGGCTTCTAAGGGAACACTAGTGAAACTAGCGTCGATTGGCTGCCCTGCAGCTTGTAAAAGGCGCCAATACATCGCCGAACACCGGACCCAAACCCGAACATACAGCCAATAGTTCGGGTTCGGGTCCGGGACCCGGACACCCAAAAATCCGGTACGGACCCGAACTTTACAGTTCGGGTTCGCTCAACCCTATCTAGGATTAAATGTACTATTTCAGTCTTTGCAGATGACACCAAGCTATGCAGTGGAATGACATCCTTACATGATGCCTCCAAATTACAAGACCAGGATGCACTGTTTCATGTGGCAGATGAGGTTTAATGTTGATAAATGTAAAGTTATGCACTTGGGGGCTAAGAATATGCATGCATGTTACATACTAGTAGCAGTACAACTAGGAGAATCAATGGTGGAGTGGGATCTGGGTGTTCTGTTAAATCATAAGCTCAATAATAGCATGCAATGCCAAGCTGCGGTTTCCAAAGCGAGCAAAGTCCTTTCTTGTATTAAGAGAGGTATAGACTCCAGAAAGAGAGATATCATTTTGCCCCTGCACAAATTATCAATAAGACCTCATCTGGAATATGCAGTTTTGGGCACCAGTTCACAAAAAAGGACATCAGGGAACTGGAGAAAGTGCAGAGAAGGGCTGCCAAACTTATAAGAAGCATGGAGGAGCTCAGCTAGAAAGGAAAGATTAGAGGAACTGATTTTATTCTCTTTTGAGAAGAGGAGATTAAGGAGGGATATGATAAACATACATAAGTGGTCCATATAGTGAACTTGGTGTTGAGTTATTCAATTTAAGGTCATCACAGAGGACAAGGGGGCACTCTTTACGTCTAGAGGAAAAGAAAAAAGATTTAATTGCCAAATACGGAAAGGTTTCTTCACGGTAAGCTGTGAAAATGTGGAATAATCTCCCTCCAGAGGTGGTTCTGGCCAGCTCAGCTCAGCTTTAAATAAGGCTTGGATTATTTCCTAAATGTACATACAGTAAGAAAAAATATTACAGGATACTAACATTTATAAGTAAAGTTGATCAAGGGAATATCGAATTGTCTCTCGGGGGATCAGAAAGGAATTTTTTTCCCTGCTGAGCAAATTGGTTCATGCAGAGCTTTCTTTTGGTGGTATTTGATCGCCCCTGCAGTTTTTATTTTTTGCGCTATAAACAAAAATAAAGCGACAATTTAGAAAAAAAAAAAATCGATATTTTTTGCTATAATAAATATCCCCCAAAAATATATATAAAAAAATATTTTTTCCTCAGTTTAGGCCAATACATATTCTTCTACATATTTTTGGTAAAAAAAATCGCAATTAGCGATTATTGATTGGTTTGCGCAAAAGTTATAGCGTTTACAAAATAGGGGATAGTTTTATAGCATTTTTTATTAATATTTTTTTTTACTAGTAATGGCGGCGATCAGCGATTTTTATTGTGACTGCGACATTATGGTGGACACATCGGACATTTTTGACACATTTTTGGGACCATTGTCATTTATACAGAAATCAGTGCTATTTAAATGAACTGATTCCTATGTAAATGAGTGGCAGTGAAGGAGTTAACCACTAGGGGGCGGGGAGGAGTTAGTGTGACGTGTGTGTGTTTTTTTTCACAGTAGGGGGCGTGGCTGACGTCTGACGTCACTGAACGGCTTTCCCGATGACAGGGAACAGCCGATCAGTGACATGAGGGAGGTAGGTAAAACATTGGGCAGAGGGGAGGCTGTGGACATAGTATACTTGGATTTTGCAAAAGCATTTGAGCAGTTCCCCACACATGACTAATGTGTGAGGTAAAGTCTACAGGCTTGGAAAAATAAGTTTGTAAATAGATAGCAAACTGGCTAAAAGACCGAATTCAGAGAGTAGTGGTTAATGATTCTTACTCTGAATGGTGTACGGCTATCAGTGCTGTTCCCCAAGGTTCAGTGTTGGGACCCTTACTTTTTAATATATTTATAAATGATATAGGGTCTAGGATTAGAGTTGAGCGGACACCTGAATATTCGGGTTTGGCGGGTTCGGCCGAACGTCGGAAAAAAGTCCGGGTTCAGGACCGAACTTTACCCGAACTTGACCCCGAACTTCGAACCCCATTGAAGTCAATGGGGAAAATTTTGGAAAAAATATTCAATTTAATGGATAAGATAGTGGGAAAAAAAATGAAATTAAAAAAATGAAAAAAATTATAATCTTGACCTAGGAGGACGAGGTCCATATGGAGTAGGAGGTTGAGGTGGCGGTGGATGTGGCGGTGTAGGTGGAAGCGGCGGTGGAGGAGGACGAGGTAGCCAACACTGGTTCAAAAATACAACAATGGCTGGGTAAGGCTAGTGGTGAATGATGTGTCGAATTCTGTCCCCCATCGCATAGTGTCCGCCCTGTACTGCGCTTGCTCAGTACGTAGGACAAGGGGATTTTGAAACTCTCCGAAGACGATGCGCAGTGACTCCAGGTTCAAGCCACATCATCCGAGGTTGAAGCCTAGCCAAGCGAGCCCGTGAGGGGCCCTGTTACTATGTGCTACCGTATGTCCACTTGGATGGTCGGGCTTGAACCTGCACTCACTGCGCAGGCGACGTTCATCTTTGGAGATTTTGTGAATCTCCTTGTCCTCCGTACTGCGCAAGCACTGCGCCTGCACAGTAAGTGGCCGGACACTAGCCGATGGCCAGACAGTTTTTGTCAGAACACTGGTATACGTGTCTATTCTGCACAAGGTACGGACAAGTCCTGTGGGATCCATGCCTGGTTCATTTTAATGAACGTGAGCTTGTCCACATTGGCTCTGGACAGGCGGCTGCGCTTGTCTGTGATAACGCCCCCTGCCGTGCTAAATACACGTTCAGATAATACACTGGCTGCAGGGCAGGCCAGCACCTCCAAGGCGTAAAGGGCAAGCTCAGACCATGTGCCCAATTTGGAGACCCAGAAGTTGAAGGGGGCAGACCCGTCATTCAGTACGTGTAGGTGTGTGCACACATACTGCTCCACCATGTTGGTGAAATGCTGCCTCCTGCTTAGACGTTCCATCTCAGCTGGTGGTGCTGGTTGTTGTGGCGTGCTGACAAAGCTTTTCCACATTTCGGCCATGCTAACCCTGCCTTCCGAGGTGCAGGCGGTGCCCCGGCTGCGTTGGCGACCTCTTCCTCCTCCTCTGCCTTCGCCTTGTGCTTCCACCGTACCCCCGCTGCCAAGTGGGAATGCCACCAGCAGCGCGTCTACCAGCGTGCGCTTGTACTCGCGCATCTTACGATCACGCTCCAGTGAGGTAATTAAGGACAGCACATTGTCCTTGTAACGGGGATCCAGCAGGGTGGCCACCCAATAATCAGCACCAGTTAAAATGTGGGCAACTCGGCGGTCGTTGCGGAGACACTGCAGCATGTAATCGCTCATGTGTGCCAGGCTGCCCAGAGGCAAGGAAAAGCTGTCCTCTGTGGGAGGTGTATCGTCTGTGTCCTCTGTATCCCCCCAGCCACGCACCAGTGATGGACATGAGCTGGTCTGGGTGCCACCCTGCTGTGAACATGGTTCCTCCTCCTCCATCTCCTCCTCATCCTCCACCTCGTCATCATCCAGAACTGTGCCCTTGCTGACGGACAATTGTGTACCTGGCGCTTGTTGGTGCAGGAACCCACCATCGTAGCCACTTGTAAATGACTGCCCTGAAAGCCTTGGAAATGAACCCTCTTCCTCCTCCTCCTCCTGTGCCACATCCTCTTCCATCATCGCCTGAAGAGTTTTTTCAAGGAGGCATAGAACTGGGATAGTAACGCTGAGAACGGCATCATCGGCACTGGCCATGTTGGTGGAGTACTCGAAACAGCGCAACAAGGCACACAGGTCTTGCATGGAGGCCCAGTTATTGTCGGTGAAGTGGTGCTGTTCTGCAGAGTGACTCACGCGTGCGTGCTGCAGCTGAAACTCTCCTATCGCCTGCTGCTGCTCGCACAGTCTGGCAAGCATGTGCAAGGTGGAGTTCCACCTTGTGGGCACGTCACATATGAGACAGTGAGCGGGAAGGCCGAAGTTACGCTGCAGCGCTGACAGGCGAGCAACAGCAGGGTGAGAATGCCGAAAGTGCGCACAGACGGCCCGCACTTTCTGCAGCAGCTCTGGCATATCGGGGTAATTCTTAAGGAACCTCTGGACCACCAAGTTCAGCAGATGCGCCAGGCAAGGGATGTGCGTCAAACCGCCTAGGCCCAGAGCTGCTACGAGATTTCGCCCATTATCGCACACCACCAGGCCGGGCTTGAGGCTCACTGCCACCAACCACTCATCGGTCTGTTGTTACATGTCCCTCCACAACTCCTGCGCGGTGTAGGGTTTTTCCCCCAAACAGGAATGTTTTAAAACTGCCTGCTGTCGTTTAGCCCTGGCTGTGCTGAAGTTGGTGGTGAATGTGTTTACGCTGACCGGATGAGGAGGCGGTAGAGGATGAGGAGGCGGAGTAGGAGGAGTTAGCAACAGGAGGCAAACTGAAGTGCCCTGCAATCCTCAGCGGTGGAAGGACATGCGCCAAACTGCTATCCGCCTCAGGCCCAGCCGCCACTACATTTACCCAGTGTGCTGTTAGGGAGATATAACGTCCCTGACCGTGCTTACTGGTCCACGCATCCGTAGTTAGGTGGACCTTGCCACAGATGGCGTCGCGCAGTGCACACCTGATTTTGTCCCCCACTTGGTTGTGCAGGGAAGGGATAGCTCGTCAGGAAAAGTAGTAGCGGCTGGGCACGACATACTGTGGGACAGCCAAAGACATCAGCCTTTTAAAACTCTGCGTCTCCAGCTGACGGAATGACAGCATTTCAAAGGTGAGGAATTTTGAAATGCTGGCATTCAGGGCCAGGGATCGCGGGTGGCTAGGGGGGTACTTCCTCTTCCGCTCCAGTGTTTGGGAAATAGAGAGCTGAACGCTTCCATGGGACATTGTGGAGATGGTTGGTGACCCAGGTGGTAGTGTTGCTGGCAGATCCTCTGTTTGCGGGTTGGCAGGTGTCACTGTCACTACAGAGGTGGATGAAGAGGCCGAGACTGCAGCAGAAGAGGAAGCAGGAGGAGCCAGAGACCTTTCTTGGTTTTTGAGGTGTCTACTCCACTGCAGCTCGTGCTTTGCACTTAGATGCCTGGTCATGCAGGTTGTGCTCAGGTTGAGAACGTTTATGCCTCGCTTCAGGCCCTGATCGCACAGCGTGCAAACCACTTGTGTCTTGTCATCAGCACATTGTCTGAAGAACTGCCACGCTAGGGAACTCCTTGGACCTGGCTTTGGTGTGCTTGGTGCCTTGCTGCGTTGGGTAGTAGCAGACGTACTGTCTAGGGGACGGACGCTCCGCTTTTGCACCCTGCTCCCTCTTCTGCTGTGCTGGTGGCTCTGTGCGACCACCGCCTCTTCCTCCGAACTACACTGGTCACCTGCATGACGTTGATTCCATGTGGGGTCAAGGACCTCATCGTCCTCCACATCATCTTCCACCCAGTCTTCACCCCTGCCCTCCTTGTCGGTCTGCACAATGGCGAAAGCAGCAGCAGTTGGCACCTGTGTTTCGTCATCATCCGAGACGTGCTGCGATGGTCCTCCCATGTACTCATCATGAAACATAAGTGGTTGGGCATCGGTGCACACAATCTCTTCCACTTCTGGAGCAGGGCTAGGTGGATGGCCCTGGGAAACCCTGCTAACAGAGTCATCAAAAAGCAGAAGAGACTGCTGCATGATTTGGGGCTCAGACTGATTGGCTGATTTGCAAGGGGTTGAGGTGAAAGACTGATGGACATCGGCTGCAGGTGCCAACTCTGAACTTTCATCAGGAGACTGGGTGGGAGACAATGTGAAGGAACCGGAGGCACTGTCAGCAACCCAATCTACTATCGCCTGTACTTGTCCTGGCCTCAACATTCGTACAGCCTCATTAGGCGCACCGAAATACCGCTGCAGGCTCTGTCGCCTACTCGCACCTGAGGAAGGTGTTTCACTAGTGCGTGTAGCTGGCACAGATCGACCACGTCCTCTCCCTGCAACAGGAGCGCCACCAGCAGCACCACGACCCGGGCCACGTCCCCTTTTTGATGATCTCCTCATATTTTCAAAATGTATGATCTCGCCCTAAATGGGTGTTTTTGCAATAGCAGAATACACCCACAGTATGTAAAGCGTGTATCTCAAAAACTGCTAAACTGCAGAAAATGCTATTGGGAAAAAAAATGTCACTACAATTTTTTTTTGGGGACAATGTACAATAGAAGAAATATCGATCGAATGTATGTCACACTCCTGCACAAAGCACTGAAAGATTTAATTTTTTGTCGATAGCAGAATACACGTACAGTGTCTAAAGCGTGTATGAACACGCAGAAAATGCTATTGGGAAAAAAAATATGTCACTACAATTTTTTTTTGGGACAATATACAATAGAAGAAATATCGATCGATTGTATGTCACACACCTGCACAAAGCACTGAAAGATTTTATTTTTTGTCAATAGCAGAATACACGTACAGTGTCTAAAGCGTGTATGAACACGCAGAAAATGCTATTGGGAAAAAAAATGTCACTACAATTTTTTTTTGGCGACAATATACAATAGAAGAAATATCGATCGATTGTATGTCACACTCCTGCACAAAGCACTGAAAGATTTTATTTTTTGTCAATAGCAGAATACACGTACAGTGTCTAAAGCGTGTATGAACACGCAGAAAATGCTATTGGGAAAAAAAATGTCACTACAATTTTTTTTTGGGGACAATATACAATAGAAGAAATATCGATCGATTGTATGTCACACTCCTGCACAAAGCACTGAAAGATTTTATTTTTTGTCAATAGCAGAATACACGTACAGTGTCTAAAGCGTGTATGAACATGCAGAAAATGCTATTGGGAAAAAAAAAAAACAGCAAAATTACATTTTTTTGCAATGTTTTTCCAATAGCAGAATACACACAGAGTATGGTGTATCTCTTACTAAAATATGCAGTGCAGTGATGCTGCACTGAGCTTGCAGGTAAAACTTATATTTTGTCTGGCACTGGCCTCATGGCACTGTTAAAAGACTGTGCACTGCACCCCAGCCAGGGTACAATTGATTTAGGAATCTCTTGAATAATTCTCTCTGCCTCTTTCTTTTCCTTACTAAAGACACTCTCTACTCTACTCTAGCTATGTAGATCGCTCACTGATATAACTAATTTGAAGAAAATTTAAGGAATGTGGACTTACTGACTGACTGACTTTATCAAACTAACTCCTAAAATCCTCTCTTAGCAGCACAGGAACCTGTCTATAGCAGAGTGACGCTGTGTGCTGTGTGTCTGTACTATATATAGAGGCTGGGTCACATGCTGCACTGCCCAATCACAGCCATGCCATTAGTAGGCATGGCTGTGATGGCTTTTAAGGGAACACTAGTCAAACTAGCGTCGATTGGCTGCCCTGCAGCTTGTAAAAGGCGCCAATACATCGCCGAACACCGGACCCGAACCCGAACATACAGCCAATAGTTCGGGTTCGGGTCCGGGACCCGGACACCCAAAAATTCCGGTACGGACCCGAACTTTACAGTTCGGGTTCGCTCAACCCTATCTAGCTCAAGACTCCAGAAAGAGAGATATCATTTTGCCCCTGCACAAATTATTAATAAGACCTCATCTGGAATATGCAGTTTTGGGCACCAGTTCACAAAAAAGGACATCAGGGAACTGGAGAAAGTGCAGAGAAGGGCTGCCAAACTTATAAGAAGCATGGAGGAGCTCAGCTAGAAAGGAAAGATTAGAGGAACTGATTTTATTCTCTTTTGAGAAGAGGAGATTAAGGAGGGATATGATAAACATACATAAGTGGTCCATATAGTGAACTTGGTGTTGAGTTATTCAATTTAAGGTCATCACAGAGGACAAGGGGGCACTCTTTACGTCTAGAGGAAAAGAAAAAAGATTTAATTGCCAAATACGGAAAGGTTTCTTCACGGTAAGCTGTGAAAATGTGGAATAGTCTCCCTCCAGAGGTGGTTCTGGCCAGCTCAGCTCAGCTTTAAATAAGGCTTGGATTATTTCCTAAATGTACATACAGTAAGAAAAAATATTACAGGATACTAACATTTATAAGTAAAGTTGATCAAGGGAATATCGAATTGTCTCTCGGGGATCAGAAAAAAATTTTTTTCCCTTCTGAGCAAATTGGTTCATGCTTTGCTGTGATTTTTTACCTTTCTATGGATCAACAGTGGGTATAGGATTGTGTATATAGGATTGTATCTTTTTTTTAGGACTGTTTTTCTGCATTTTATTGCTTAAACTAGATGGGCGTGTGTCTTTTTTCAACAAGACTAACTATGTAAAGTCATTATGTAACTATGCTTGTGTTTTAGCTTGTTTCTAAATCATACAACTTGAGCAAGGTGAAAACATTGGTCAACAAATCTATGACTATTTGTTGTGGAAGTGACAAAAGCAGTGGAACATTTAAATAGTCGTTTTTAAATATCACACTATCATTAGTAGGAATGAAGTTCAGGGTCACCGCTACCATGGGTTTGAGGCAAATCCTGTGGTTTTATTTGCTGTCCTGGCATTTTTGTGGGCGCATTCTCCCAGGAGAATGTTTAAAAGTCATAGCTTGGCCTTTGAACTATGGCCAGCAGGCTTGGAAGGGCCATTAAGGAGGCTTTTTGAGAAGCCAGCTCTTCACTTCAGTATACAAATGGGGTAAAAATTGTGTCAGGTGAGGAGGGGGGGTTTGGCGGTACAAGATCTTCGCCTATACTACCTGGCCTCGCAGCTGGTACATATCCACTGGCGCATGTTCCCACAGCTGAACAATGCGGCGGTGGATGTTGAAGCTGCTGTGGTTACTTCCTATGAAGCTCTGTTGAATTTTTTCTTCAGGGGAGTGACCCCTGCAGACAGAGGAAAGGAGATGCTTAAATCTGCAAAAAGAGTACTGGGTATCTGTGTAAAACATATTATGGATGATCCTTTACAGCTGTCGCCCAATGCACCATTGTGGTTCAATCCCTGCCTTCGGGATGAAAATATAGGGATAAGCTATGGGTGGTACCTCATCCTAGGGAATATACAAAGAAAAAAAGGAACAAGAGGGGGTTTAGCCAACCTGACGGACTATCTCGGCACCTGAACAAACACGGATATTCCGTAATCAATATTTCATTGGTTTATTTAGAAAACATACAAAACAATATACAAATATACATCACAAAAAGTGAAGAACAAAAAATTATTTACAACAGTTTAGCCATCGAGTATCGGATATACATCAGGACCTAAAAGATTCCATAATTATGTTTTACTTGCTGGTCAGTTGACGGTTGACGCGTTTCGCTTTTAGCTTCATCAGAACCATAGAACAGCAATTTTTATATCTAAGTATAATTGTAAAACAGAAAAAGCGAGAATTATTCATCAATGGGGGAATAATTGCTCCAAAATGTCCCATCAATAACATGATCATCACCAATATAGCCCACGTACTAATTAATAAGTAGATTGCCTACCTTCTAGGTATACCCTATTGGTTATAAGATACTCAATTTGTGGCAATTCACGTATTCATTTTTAAAAGCAATTTCCTGGAAGGTAGAAATAAACGTCAGTTTCGGAAGGAATTCCCTTACATCTGCAGATGGTAGAAGAGAAGCCAAGAGGGCAACAAAAAAATAAAAACAAAACAAAACAAAACAAAAAAAAAAAAAGGGCGGGGGAAAAAAAGAGGGAAAAATTTATATCTATTTTATAGTTTATCATTATTTAGAATGTTATATCCATATTATGGGAATTATAGCTTACATTGGAAAGGTTAAATCCTACCTGGTAGAGTAATATTTTGGGTTCAAGAAGGTCAGAAAAAGTCCTGATGCATTATAGAGAGACCGTATCTGCGTCCCTCAATATTAGAAGAACCTAATGAACAGGGTAAGGGTAATTTTAAATAATGATGACCATTTTAAAGAAGCCCAATCCTCGAATTGCTGCTTCTAGATAGTAAAAATGAAAGCCTATACCTGTTGATGTCCGGTGTAGGTCGTATGGGAAGGGCGGCCTTAGAGCCCTATTTGAGGGCAGCCCCCAGGGGTTGGAAAATCCAACGCTGAGTCTGGTAGAGTAGTAAGCAAAAAGTTTGGTTGGTTAATCGTTATAAGAATTAGGGTTGGTAATTATATAGTATAATGCCTATAAAGACCGGGTACGCCATATAGATTGAAAACTTACCTAGGAGATGGAGCTAGAGCATGAGCCGCCTTCCCAGTGCCTTCTCTGCAGACTACTCAGTGAGTGCTGCTTAAATAGCCTATTTTCCCGCCGAACTCAGGGCGGAAATTAGTTTAAGTGTCATTTGAATCAGCTGGAGCTGAGGGGTTGGCCCGTCTAGGCAAATGTTAGTCAGTTTCAAAGACTACTGTGCGCCTGCGCAATTGCGGAGCTTTCTTCCGCTATTGACATATATCCTTACTAATAGTAACATACACAGGGGGCGGGGCTAATGCGTCACCCACGAAAGAAAGAACACTTCCCGTCCGTACAGGGAATATCCATACCCGCGCCATCAACAATAGGTGGAGGGACAGCCTCCACCATCACCGCGCCCAGTGAGTGATATCCCAGGAAGTGGGCATTAGTAATAGTGCATATAAATATCGGATAGACATGCTAAGTCAGCTTCCATAGGGGCCGTATAGCACTACAATTGATCGGGAAGGAGGAGAAAATAATCTAATCTATATTAGTTAGCTCCATTTATGACAATCAGTCCAGCAGAGTGAATGAAAATAGAATATGAAGTAGAAAAGTAGGATGAAAAAAATAAATGAAAAAAATAAAAATAATATATAAAAATAAAAAAAAAAAATATAACAATAAAAATAGAAAACAAAAATAAGTATAAATAAAAATAAAAATAAATATATAAAAAAAAAAAAAAAAGGGAAGAATATGAAGGAGGATAGTTTTGCAGTAGTTGTTCATTGCCAATGGCTTATCTCTTCAGGCAGTATTACATGTAGAGAGAGAGAGAAGGAAATGGAGGGGGGCCGGTGATTGGTCTCTCCGGAACCACCACCGCTACTCCACCACCGTGGGGGGAAAAAAATTGGGGCAGGTGAGGCTGTCCCCTTTCCCCCCAAATAACATCCATACCGGAGAGAGCCTGATCCGCAGCACCCCTCACCTTCCACCTCTGGGCATGGGTGTATGGGAAAACCGGCTGGCGTTCCTATAATTGTCAAACATCAAGTAATTATATTGTATCTCATTGGTGCACTTTAAAGACAAGCATATTAAGGTGGGACATAGAGCAGGTATGGCCCAATGTGATTGAACATCTCATATATCCACATGTATATACTACTTCCTTTATTTTAAAAAAGATAAAAGGAAGACGCCAAACTGTATAGTATTTACAAACATATAATAACTATATTTCAACAGTGAATTTGTACATAGGGGTTCTTGTGTTTACATGCTTATCAAAATTCTGTCCACATGTATCAAACAGACAACATACATTTGCCATTTGTTTACATTAGATCTATGATAGAATTCAGATGTTATTAAGAAGTGGAATTTACTGGTCTATTATAGAAAGGGGCGGAAGCTGAGTGAGTCGTTGAGGCCAGGGGCTTGCGTGGCATTTAGTTTAAAAATCCACCTGGCTTCTCGTTGTAGTAATTTTTGATCAATGTTCCCCCCTCTGGGGTCCTCATTGACTTTTTCCAAAGCTGTGAAGCATACCATTGAGGTATAATTTTTATGATATAAGGAGACATGCCTACCTATTGGAGTATATAGAAGATTCTTTCTAATGTAATAGACGTGATCATAAATTCTCCTCCAAAAATTTCTAAACGTCTTTCCGACGTAGAATGCTCCACATCTACAAAAGGCTATGTATATTATTCCCTTGGTCTGGCAATTGGCTGTAAATTTGATATTGTGGGTATCGCCATTGGGAAGGCGAAAAGAAGTACCCTCCAGTATCCAGTCGCAATACTCACATTTGTGACATTTAGACATTCCGGTCCATAGCCATCTCCAGGGATCCCTGGAAGTGGGTATGTACCAATCGGTCCTTTAAGGATTGACACTTTTTATAGGTAATTTGGGGGGTCTCTCTAATGTATTTTTTCACAATTTTGTCTCCCGTAAGTAGGTGCCAATGTTTGCCTATGATCTTTCTTATATCCTCATGGTTATTAGAGTATGTGGTAATCACTCTCGTCATGTTTCGCTCACTCTTATTCTGTCGCTCCCCAAATAGAAGATCCGTTCTTTCTTTGTCTATTGCCTTTTTAAAGGCTTTTTTGAGAATGGTTTTACTATAACCTCTGACTGATAGGCGTTCTCTGAGTAGGTTGGCTTCTGCTCTAAAGGTAGTTTCTGTAGAACAATTTATTTTTAAGCGTAGGTATTGGGAATATGGGATGCTCCTGATCAAAGATTGGGGATGGGAGCTGTTTGCGTGGAGGATTGTGTTCCCTGCAGTCTTTTTTCTATATAATGAGGTGGTAATATAACCGTCCTCATGTTTTATTATCGCTAGATCAAGAAAAGGTAGGGTTCCTGAACTATGTTCCATTGTAAACTTTAAGTTAAAGTCATTAACAGATATCAGTTCCATAAATTTATTGAGATCCTCCAGACTTGCGTCCCAGACCATGAATATGTCGTCGATGTATCTGTGCCAGCATAAAATGCTGGACAGATACATCGACACATTGGGACTGGAAAAAAGAGAGCGCTCCCACCCCCCCAGGTACAAGTTGGCGTAGGATGGGGCACAACATGTCCCCATTGCTACGCCCTGCACCTGGAGGTAGTGGGAGCCATCAAGGGAAAACACATTCTTAGTGAGAATGTGTGTCAATAATTCTAAAACTAATAAGTTGTAGGGTCTTCTTACTGGATCACTTTCCTCAAAAAAGCCCCTAATTATTTGCACTCCCAAATTGTGTGGAATACTGCAATAGAGGGCCTCTACGTCGATGGCAACCAGATAACAGTTTGGGGGAACCTTTTTATTATGCAAGACCCTTAGCAATGCCAGGGTATCTTGCAGGTATGATGGTAGCTGTAAAACATACGGGCGTAGAAATGCATCTACCAATCTACTGCCTTTTTCTGTTTTTGCCCCTATTCCCGATATGATCGGGCGTCCCGTTTTTTTTAAAATGTTTTTATGCGTTTTCGGAAGTGAATAGAAGGACGGAATCCTCGGAAATGTCGTTTTAAGAGCTTCAAAGATATCTTTATCAATAACTCCTTTGTTAAAGGCCTGTGTGATTAGGATCTCATAGTCCCCATTGAAAGATAATATCTTATCAAAGGGGATAATTTCATACCATTCTTTATTGGACAGAATGTCCAAACACATTTGTCTATATTGTCCTGTATCCATCACCACCACGTTTCCCCCTTTATCGGCCATTTTGATTGTGATATCTTTGTTCTCTTGGAGTTGACGTACTGCAAGAGATTGCTGGGGAGTGAAATTTCTAGTTTTATTTCGTCCAAAGTCTAGTTTTTTGATATCATTGGTTGTTTGTTGGAGAAAAGTCCAGATACTTGGATTGGTCTTAAGGGATGGAAAATTAGTAGATTTATTTAAAAATTTAGGTATCTCCCTGGGTGGAATCACTCGAGGGGAAGCCCCTGCTAAAGGCAGGGGGACCTCCTCAGTGGGACCACCCTGGGATCCCTCGCTTTCATCTAAAAGATCCATAAGGTCCTTTAGGGCCATAAAGTCCCTAACTGTGAACCCTTTCCATTTCTCACGTTCCACATATTCCTGTTTCTTCTTCCTTTCTTCGTCAAACATATATTTATAAGTTAATCTTCGGGCAAATAAATTAAGATCCTTTGTAACTTCGAAGCTGTCTGTGTAAGATGATGGGCAGAAGCTAAGACCCAAACCTAACACTTCTAATTCAGTTTGTTATAGGGGCTTTGATGATAAGTTAATCACTTGTAATTGCCCCTCTATCTGTCCCTGTACGCAAATTTCTCCAGGCTTTGTGAGGTGGGTGTGCGGTTGGGAGGGTCCTGGGTGGGGGGGAATAGCTGAAAAACCTTATCTTTGATGTTTTTAGAAATGGCTCCTCCATTCCGTGAACTGTTGGAATGTGCATATGGAGTAGATGGTTGCAATATGGGGGCTCTATTTGCGCCTCTAAGGGGTTCCAGTCTTGAAGACTCATTTGCAGTCTGTTGGCGGGGGTCTATCCCTACTAGGCCAGTTGTTTTGGTTTCATAGTCATTGTAGTTATCTGTGGGGTGGTCCCTAGTTTTTTTATCTTTCCCTCCCTTTTGGTTACCCTCTCCTGTTGTATGCCTTTTTCTGGACCCTCTCATTCTTCCTCTTCCTCGTACAGGGGGTATGAACTGTGCTGGGCGGGTAGAATATGAGAAATTGGAAGAGTCGGAATCAGTTCCATCTCTAGGGTCACCTTCACTTTGTGACTGTGCTCTTTCCATATTCTGCTCATATCTTTTTGAGTTTCGTTTACCCTGTTTGCCTCCCCGTTGGGGCCATCTATATGCGTATTTTCCATTGAATGCCATTTTGTCCCTAATAAATTTAATATCTTTTTTGTAAATGAGATCTTTATTATACTTTTCCAAATATTCTTTTAGTCCCTTATCTTTCTCAAGAAACTTTGGGTGAGCACACAAAGAGAGATTTTGCTTCTGGAATTCTATGATCTCAGCATCAAGATCTCTAATGTCCTTATTGTAGTGCTCAATAAGCGCTCCCATCATTTTTGTAGTGCATTCCTGTAGATTGGACTCCCATTTCTGTTTGAAGTCCAAATTGGTCTCCTAGAGATTTGGGAAGACCTGAATCCTCAGACCCTGAGGATTGAGACCTTCCTTAATATATCTCTCCAAAAATTGAACCTGCCAAAAGAGATTGGACTTGCGTTCTAACGCCTGTTTAAGTTTAGTTATCAGTACCTCTATTTCCAATTCGATACCATGATCATCCCCACATTCCTTATGCAACTTAGACATGAGTCCATCCCACTCAGAGCCAGTATAGTCCGTCATTTCCGAATTTTCAAAAATAGGGAAAAAAAAGTTCTCAACAGAGTAAATTCTAAGTGGTCTGGTGTGCTGTAGGTGGACAGAAGGAAAAAGAATGTAACATCCAAGAATCCAAAGCACAAAATATATATAAAAGTAAAATTCCAATATTTCGTAATTTTGACAATATAAAAATTAATTGTTACTTCCCACCCCGCATAGATATGCATATGGTGGGTAAACCCGTAGCTAAAGGATGAGCCTCTTCGGCTCCAGAAACGTTATGCCTTCGGGAGTTTTTCCAACTAGAAGATGGACATGGGCTAAATTTGGGCTCACATATCTACATCAACTGTATGATGATAAAGGGGACTTCAAATCTTTTGTACAACTAAAAAGGGATCTTGATATCCCTGATACATGGGAATACCAATTTAATAGACTGAGACATGCTACACAGGCCCAATTTGGGCCTGGGCCAGTGACATTAACAAATTCTAAGGTGGAAAAACTCCTTGCTCAACCAGAACACACAAAGCTAGTATCCACATACTATAACACTCTTGCTGAAAAACCAATCCCGAAGGAAAATAAACTTAAGGACAGATGGGTGGCGATTATATCAGAGATTACAGATGAGCAATGGGAAGAGGTACTAAACACTTATCTGCCATTGGTTGTCTCTGCTAGGGACAAGATGATACAACTTAGATATCTTCACCAATCATACTATACTCCTCTTCGGCTGTACAAAATGGGCAGAAGAGACAGTCCTACTTGTCACAAATGTCAGATAGCGGACGGTTCCTTTATACTCATGGTGTGGGAATGTAACAGGATCAGGCCGCTTTATAGCGGATACGTTGGACCTACCCAATATCTGCAGCCCACTCCTGGGACTGTTGGGAATTATAGAGGATGAAGTCATGAACAATAACACTAGATTGCTACTGAAACTGCTGTTCTTTTATGTAAGGAAATTGATTGTTCTCAACTGGATTAGGAGGGAATGCCTTACTCTGAATGCATGGAAGGGATTAGTGAATACCAATGTCACCCTGTACAAAATGATGTATGAATCTAGAGGTTGTCTGAAGAAATTCCATAAAGTATGGGGTAGATGGGTTGCAGCAACGGAAACAGCTCAGACCGACTCACAATAAATACCATTGTCCGCAATGGATAGACAGACATCTACAGGGAGGTCTGGTGGGGAGCGAAATGGCAGCACACGGCACAAACAAGTTACTAGTTAAGGGAAGTATCCCTTGAAAGTTGGCCTCAGTGGACTAGGACAAATACCAAATGGTATTGAATAATTTTGAAACCGCACGTTGTATTCAACGCTTGGTATAGCGCACTGGGGGTTCCGGGCCAACTATGTTACTCCACTTTATTTATTTTTTTCTGTTTGTTTGTATGGTTATATATGCTTCCTTTGTTTTCTCATCTTCTCAAAAAATCGCTGAATGTATGACTAGATTCTCTTGGAAATGTATAGCCATTATGACTGTCCTTTATTGAGATGTAAATACTATGAAAAGATAAGTTTTCTGTGATATACTGTAAAACTGTTTATTTTTTTATACATTTGGCAATAAAAACCGTTTAAAAAAAAAAAAAAAATGTGTCACTGTATTATAAGCAATTGTAGGGAAAGCATGCAGAAAGCTGACAGCATTGGGAGAGATTAGGGTCAAATAAAAAGCTGCACTTCTGATTGCTGGCTTTTTGTCTTTCCCTCTTAATTGCTGTCTTGTCCTTAGCAACTTATTTTTTTTGCTTTTTTTTGCTTTTTTTTTTTGCTGCAAGGGTTCTCATTAAAAAAAGCGGTCTTTTGTTTTAGGGGTGTTATTTTGGGGTTTTCTTTTTTTTTTGCTTTTTATTTAATATTGAAAGGGCCTTTATTTTAGGATAAACTATTTGTTTATATTGACCATGCCTTTTTTGAGTTTGGGGTGCTTAAAATTGATAATTCAGCTGTTAATGACCATTTGTTCTTTAAGCTGCCTTTGGTTCACAGCACGCCCATGCATCTTTTGAAAAGAAAAAGATATAAGTGCAACAACGGTGAGCACCTAAAATCATCTCACATAATATTATGAACATTCAACAACCACCACCCCTCCCCACCTACACCCATGGATACAAAAAAAAAAACAGTCCTATTATCCCTGGTTAAACTTTCCTGAACCTGGACAATTTGACATGGCTATATCCTCTTTTATTAAAACCCCAGACTTTGTCTATAGCAAATCTGAACCAACCCTTGCTAATTAAAATTGTTCTCTTGCTGGGTAATTTTTCACTACTTTATCACTACTATACCTGCTCTAAAAGACCTCTTTGCACTCTTTTTTTGTCGCTAGTACATTTTGAACTATTATCTCTGAATAAAACTGTCCTACCACTGGACACATTTACATTGCTGTATCCTCTGATGTAGGGATGAGCCGAACACTCCCCTGTTCGGTTCACAGCAGAACATGCGAACAGGCAAGAAAAATTGTTTAAACACGCGAACACCGTTAAAGTCTATGGGACACAAACATGTAAAATAAAAAGTGCTAATTTTAAAGGCTTATATGCAAGTTATTGTCTTAAAAAGTTTTGAGGACTTGGGTCCTTCCCCAGGGGACATGTATCAATGTAAAAAAAGTTTTAAAAACTGCAGTTTTTTCAGGAGCAGTGATTTTAATAATTCTTAAAGTGAAACAATAAAAGTGAAATATTCCTTTACATTTCGTACCTGGGGGGTGTCTATAGTATGCCTGTAAATTGGTGCATGTTTCCCATGTTTAGAACAGTCCGAGAGCAAAATTAAATTTCTAAAGGAAAAATGTAATTTAAACATACTTGCGGCTATAATAAATCGTCGGTCGGTCCCGGCAATACACATAAGAGTTCATTGATAAAAATGGCATGGTATTCCCACACAGGGGAACCCCGAACCAAAATAAAAAAAAAGAATGCGTCGGGGTCCCCCCAAATTCCATACCAGGCCCTTCAGGTCTGGTATGGATATTAAGGGGAACCCCGCACCAAAATAAAAAAAATGGTGTGGGGGTCCACCTCAAAACCCACACCAGACCCTTCAGGTCTGGTATGGATTTTAAAGGGGAACCCCCGCACCAAAATAAAAAAAATGGCGTGGGGTCCCCCCAAAAACCCATACCAGACCCTTATCTGAGCACGCAACCTGGCAGGCCGCAGGAAAAGAGGGGGGAGAGAGCACCCCCCCTGAACCGTACTAGGCCACATGCCCTCAACATTGGGAGGGTACTTTGGGGTAGGCCCCCAAAGCATCTTGTCCCCATGGTGATGGGGAGACGGGCCTCATCCCCACAACCCTTGCCGGTGGTTGTGGGGGTCTGCAGGCGGGGGGCTTATTGGAATCTGTAAGCCCCCTTTAACAAGGGGACCCCCAGATCCCGCCCCCGTGTGAAATGGTAATGGGGTACAAATGTACCCCTACCATTTTACAAAAAATGTGTGAAAATACCATTTCACAAATAATGTGTGAAAATGGTAAAAAAAAAGACAATACACGTCCTTTATTAAAAAAATAAAAAAATAAAACTGTCCCACGAAATCTTGTTCTTCTTCTCTCACTCCAACTGACCAAAAAAGCCGCCTACCATCTGCCTCCATGGGAGGCATCCACCATAATGACGGGCCTCTCAGGTGACAGTTATTTTATAACTGAGGGTGGGGCCACACAATGACATTGCCGGGTGAGCCTGCCCCATCTGACGCACAGGGACATCCCTATGGCTTTCCCGTAGCATCAGAGGGGGCGATTCCGATTAGCCCCCCGCCCACAGACCCCCACAACCACAGGGCAAGGGTTGTGGGGATGAGGCCCTTCTTCCCATCAACATGACAAGGTGCTTTGGGGGGCTACCCCAAGCACCCTCCCAATGTTGAGGGCATGTGGCCTGGTATGGTTCAGGATGGGGGGCGCTCTCTCGTCCCCTCTCTTTTCCTGCGGCCTGCTAGGTTGCATGCTCGGATAAGGGTCTGGTATGGATTGTGAGGGGGACCCCCACGCCATTTTTTTTTTTTTGGCACGGGGTCCCCCTTAATATCCATACCAGACCTGAAGGGCCTGGTATGGAATTTGGGGGGACCCCCACACATTTTTGGTTCGGGGTTCCCCTTTGGGGTAATCCCATGCCGTTTTTATCAATGAACTTTTATGTGTATTGCTGGGACCGACAATTCATTATAGCTGCGAGTACTTAGAAATTACCGTATATATCGGCGTATAACACGCACCGGCGTATAACACGCACCCCAAGTTTAGGAGGGCATTTTAAGGAAAAAACGTTTTAGGAGGGAAGTTTAGGGAAAAAAAAACAACTTACATTTAAGCGTCATTTGCAGCTTGCCCAGCTTCATTGCAGCCTTGCCCAGCGTCATTGCAGCCTTGCCCAGCGTCATTGCAGCTTGCCCAGCGTCATTGCAGCCATGCCCAGCGTCATTGCAGCCTTGCCCAGCGTCATTGCAGCCTTGCCCAGCGTCATTGCAGCTTGCCCAGGGTCATTGCAGCCTTGCCCAGCATCATTGCAGCCTTGCCCAGCATCATTGCAGCCTTGCCCAGCGTCATTGCAGCCTTGCCCAGCATCATTGCAGCCTTGCCCAGGGTCATTGCAGCCTTGCCCAGCATCATTGCAGCCTTGCCCAGGTTCATTGCAGCCTTGCCCAGCGTCATTGCAGCCTTGCCCAGCATCATTGCAGCCTTGCCCAGGGTCATTGCAGCCTTGCCCAGCATCATTGCAGCCTTGCCCAGGTTCATTGCAGCCTTGCCCAGCATCATTGCAGCCTTGCCCAGGGTCATTGCAGCCATGCCCAGCGTCATTGCAGCCTTGCCCAGGGTCATTGCAGCCATGCCCAGCGACATTGTACCTTGCCAGCGTCATTGCAGCCATGCCCAGCGACATTAGAAGTCCGGTCCGGGTTTAAATTTCCCGCCGCCGAGACTCTCTGTCGAGCGCGCCGCAGAAAAAGACTGAGGCGCGGCCGAAAAAGACCGAAGCGGCCCCGGAAAAGGCCGAGCCGACTGTTCAGCTCTGATCGCGGTCCCGCCTCCCTGCTGTTTCCGGAGCGAGCGCAGGGAGGTGGGACTCTGAGCAGAGCCGAACAGTCTGCTCGGTCTATTCCGGCGCGGCTTCGGGTTTTTTCCGCCGCGCCTCTGCGGCGCTTGCAATTTTTGACATTTTTGAATTTTTTTTTGGGGGGTATCGGCGTATAACACGCACCCACGACTTTCCCCCGATTTTTAGGGGGAAAAAGTGTGTGTTATACGCCGATAAATACGGTACTTTTTTTCCTTTAGAAATGTCATTTTGTGCAGGGACTGTTGTAAACATGGAAAACATGCGCCAATTTACAGGCACACTATAGACACCCCCCAGGTATGAAATTTAAAGGAATATTACACTTTTATTGTTTCACTTTAAGCATTATTAAAATCACTGCTCCCAAAAAAAACGGACAACACCATGCATATAAGCATTTAAAATTAGCACTTTTGATTTCTCCCATAGAATTTTAAAGGGTGTTCCGCGGCTTTCAAATTTGCCCCGAACACCCCAAATTGTTTGCTATTCGGCGATCAGGCGAACACCCGATGTTTGAGTCCAACTTATGTTCGACTTGAACATCGGGCTCATCCCTACTCTGCAGTATTTAAATTCTTGTAGTAAAGCCCCAGTCCATGCAATTTGTCTATAGTAAATTAGGACCTAATTAGGACCTTCAACTGTGGGCCACACTTTTACAGATATAAATTATATTAAACATTTCTTGAATTTTACATATACCCAAAAATGTTTCCCATCACTTGCTTTCATGGAGATTGCAAAAAGTAAGAATAAATCTCTCCATTTGAAACAAGTGTTTCAAATGGAAGATTTATGCTCTATTCCAAGAAAAAACCCTTGGACATACTGCCCAGACCATAAGGGGACTTTCAAAGTGTATATACTATATATCTCTGATAGGATGAATGGATTCAAAAACACAAACAATCATATAAAATCTGACACTTTTTTTCAAAATAGATTAAAATAAATATTTTGAACACAAGGTTTTGGTCATCTTTTCTTGGTAGCATCCATAGTCATCTTCCTATCACCCATATATTATCAATTGAGAGAATTAAGAAGAGTTTTCTCTTTGTATATGTATGGGATGTGGTTCTTGAAATAAGCACAGGATGAGAAAGCTTTTCTTTTTAGTAGTCTCCATTCCTTTTCTGGGACAGCTGTAAAAATGTTGGATTTCCCATTACTTTCTATTTCACCTGAATAATCCAAAAAGGCAAGTAGAGAGCAATAAAAACCAACCAAAACCTAAAAATAAGTTTTACATATTTACATAGTAGGTGAGGTTGAAAAAAGACCATCAAGTCCAACCTATGTGTGTGATTATATGTCAGTATTACATTGTATATGCCTGTATGTTGTGGTCATTCAGGTGCTTATCTAATAGTTTTTTGAAACTATCGATGCTCCCCGCTGATACCGCCGCCTGTGGAAGGGAATTCCACATCCTTGCCACTCTACGTAGTTTAAGGTTAAACCTCTTTTCTTCTAATATTAATGAGTGGCCACGTGTCTTGTTAAAACTTTTTTGCGAAAGGGAGTTTATCCCTATTGTAGGGTCACCAGTACAGTATTTGTAAATTTAAATCATATCCCCTCTCAAGCGTCTCTTCTCCAGAGAGAATAAGTTCAGTGCTCGCAGGCTTTCCTCATAACTAACATCCTCCAGACCCATTATTAGCTTTGTTACCCTTCTTTGTACTCACTCCATTTACAGTACATCATTCCTGAGGACTGGTGCCCAGAACTGGACAGCATACTCTAGGTCCGGCCAGACCAGAGTCTTGTAGAGCGGGAAAATTATCGTTTTATCTCTGGAGTTATTCCCCTTTTTAATGCATGCCAATATTCTATTTGCTTTGTTAGCAGCAGCTTGACATTGCACGCCATTGATGAGCCTATCATCTACTTGGAAGCCCATGTCCTTTTCCATCCTAGATTCCCCCATAGGTTCTCCACCCAGTGTATAGATTGCATTCATATTTTTGCCACATAAATGCATTATTTTACATTTTTCTACATTAAACCTCATTTGCCATGTAGTTGCCCATCCCATTAATTTGTTCAGATCTTTTTGCAAAGTTTCCACATTCTGCGGAGAAGTTATTGCCCTGCTTAGCTTAGTATTGTCTGCAAATACAGAGATTTAACTGTTTACCCCATCCTCTTGGTTGTTTATGAACAAATTATATACGATTGGTCCCAGCACAGAACCCTGCGGGACCCCACTACCCACCACTGACCATTCCGATTATTCCCATTTATCACCACCCTCTGGATTCGCCCTTGTAGCCAGTTTTCAATCCATGTACTCACCCTATGATCCATGCCAATGGACCTTATTTTGTACAGTAAATGTTTATGGGAAACTGTGTCAAAAGTTTTTGCAAAATCCAGATGCACAACATCTACGGGCCTTCCTTTATCTAGATTGCAACTCATCTCCTCATAGAAGGTTAATGGATTGGTTTGGCAAGAACGATTCTTCATGAATCCATGCTGATTACTGTTAATGATACCATTCCCATTACTAAAATCTTGTATATGTAGTTCCTTATCATCCCCTCCAAGAGCTTGCATACTATTGATGTTAGGCTAACTGGTCTGTAATTCCTAAGGATGTATTTTAGGCCCTTTTTAAATATTGGTGCTACAGTTGATTTTCTCCAATCAGCTGGTACCATTCCAGTCAGTAGACTGTCAGTAAATATTAGGAACATATGGTCTGGCAATTACTTGACTGAGTTCCCTAAGTACCCTTGGGTGCAAGCCATCTGGTCCCAGTGATTTATTAATGTTAAGTTTCCCAAGTCAAATTTTAATTCTGTCCTCTTTTAACCATGGAGGTGCTCCCTGTGATGTGGCATGAGGATAAACACTGCAGTTTCATGAAGACTGAGGAGAACAATAAATTCAATACCTTCGCCATCTCCCTCTCCATCTCCCTCTCCATCTCCCTTTGTAACCAGATGTCCTTACTCATTCTTTATGGGGCCAATATGGTCTGTTCTCCCTTTTTTACTGTTTACATACTTACCCAGCTGATCTGCACCCTTCTCATTTAGGTGCAGTCCGTCCCTTCTATAGTACTGGTGACCGACTGAGAAGTCGGCCCAGTCCTCCAAGAACCCAAACCCCTCCTTACTACACCAGCTCCTCAGCCACTGGTTAACTTCCCTAATCTCCCTCTGCCTTTCTGGTGTTTCTCGATGTACCGTTGGTATTCCTGAGAATACTACCTTGGAGGTCCTTTACCTCTATTTAGCTCCTAAGTCCCTAAAATCATTCTTTAGGACACTCCATCTGCCATTGACTTTGTCATTGGTGCCAACATGCACCATGACAGCCGGGTCTTCCCCAGCCCCTCCCAGTAATCTGTCCACCAGATCCGTGATGTGCCGAACCCGAGCCCCCGGTAGACAAAATATAGTTCTGCGCTTCAGGTCTTTATTACAGATTGGCCTCTCTGTCCTTCTAAGAATTGAGTCCCATACCACCAAAATATGTCTTTCCTTTCCCTTCGTTCCCACCCTCACTGGAGGCATTCTTCCCCTGGCAGCTAACAATGAGGTGAGTATAGTCTCAGATAAAAAATAAGAACAAAACAAATAAAAGTACCATCATCCAAGTCAATAATTTTTGGGAGCATGAAGGTTCTGGGACAGTTGCTGATGCTAATCCCTATGCATCCAAACCTACAAGATTTGTTTGGGGTATATGGACTATCTCGGTACTTGGTAGTAAGGATGGGCCCGGTGCTCGATGCGAACCCACGTTCGCATCGAGCACCGGGCGTTCGCTCGCTCGGCGAGCCCAGAACTATTTTGGCCGCTCGCATCACGTTCGTGTGAGGCGAGCGGCCCCGCAATGCATTGCGGCCGGCGCGGCCGACGCAGTGCATTGCTGGCTGATGATTGGCCAAGCATGCACTGTGACCCCGCATGCTTGGCCAATCACAGCCCCGGAAACTCGAAGAGCCATAATTGGCTACAGGCAGGACGCCTGTAGCCAATTACAGCTCAGGGGCTGTAGTACACGCCCCCCCCTATAAAACGCCGCCACGCCGTCTGCGCCGGTCACATGCTGTTCCGGCGCAGATTGAGCAGGCAGATTCTGTGACACTCTGCTGCATTTAGATAGTTAGAGAGATTCACTTACAGAGATTGAGTTAGATAGATTCAGTTACAAAGATTGATTGAGAAAGAGGGGCTTGTAGTGTGCTCGTGGCAGGCAGGCAGAGCTCCTATATTTTGTTACCAGAAGCACCTATAGGACTTGTAGTGTGTTCGTGGCAGGCAGGCAGAGCTCCTATATTTTGTTACCAGAAGCACCTATAGGACTTGTAGTGTGTTCGTGGCAGGCAGGCAGAGCTCCTATATTTTGTTACCAGAAGCACCTATAGGACTTGTAGTGTGTTCGTGGCAGGCAGGCAGAGCTCCTATATTTTGTTACCAGAAGCACCTATAGGACTTGTAGTGTGTTCGTGGCAGGCAGGCAGAGCTCCTATATTTTGTTACCAGAAGCACCTATAGGACTTGTAGTGTGTTCGTGGCAGGCAGGCAGAGCTCCTTCATTTTGTTCCCAGAGGCACCTATAGGACTTGAAGTGTGTTAGTCCCATTACACACACAGAGCTATATTTTCTTCCCAGAAGCACCTATAGGACTTGAAGTGTGTTAGTCCCATTACACACACAGAGCTATATTTTGTTCCCAGAAGCACCTATAGGACTTGAAGTGTGTTAGTCCCATTACACACACAGAGCTATATTTTCTTCCCAGAAGCACCTATAGGACTTGAAGTGTGTTAGTCCCATTACACACACAGAGCTATATTTTGTTCCCAGAAGCACCTATAGGACTTGAAGTGTGTTAGTCCCATCACACACACAGAGCTATATTTTGTTCCCAGAAGCACCTATAGGACTTGAAGTGTGTTAGTCCCATCACACACACAGAGCTATATTTTGTTCCCAGAAGCACCTATAGGACTTGAAGTTTGTTAGTCCCATCACACACACAGAGCTATATTTTGTTCCCAGAAGCACCTATAGGACTTGAAGTGTGTTAGTCCCATTACACACACAGAGCTATATTTTCTTCCCAGAAGCACCTATAGGACTTGAAGTGTGTTATTCCCATTACACACACAGAGCTATATTTTCTTCCCAGAAGCACCTATAGGACTTGAAGTGTGTTAGTCCCATTACACACACAGAGCTATATTTTGTTCCCAGAAGCACCTATAGGACTTGAAGTGTGTTAGTCCCATCACACACACAGAGCTATATTTTCTTCCCAGAAGCACCTATAGGACTTGAAGTGTGTTAGTCCCATTACACACACAGAGCTATATTTTCTTCCCAGAAGCACCTATAGGACTTGAAATGTGTTAGTCCCATTACACACACAGAGCTATATTTTGTTCCCAGAAGCACCTATAGGACTTGAAGTGTGTTAGTCCCATCACACACACAGAGCTATATTTTGTTCCCAGAAGAACCTATAGGACTTGAAGTGTGTTAGTCCCATCACACACACAGAGCTATATTTTGTTCCCAGAAGCACCTATAGGACTTGAAGTGTGTTAGTCCCATTACACACACAGAGCTATATTTTCTTCCCAGAAGCACCTATAGGACTTGAAGTGTGTTAGTCCCATTACACACACAGAGCTATATTTTGTTCCCAGAAGCACCTATAGGACTTGAAGTGTGTTAGTCCCATCACACACACAGAGCTATATTTTGTTCCCAGAAGCACCTATAGGACTTGAAGTGTGTTAGTCCCATCACACACACAGAGCTATATTTTGTTCCCAGAAGCAACCTATAGGACTTGAAGTGTGTTAGTCCCATCACACACACAGAGCTATATTTTGTTCCCAGAAGCACCTATAGGACTTGAAGTGTGTTAGTCCCATTACACACACAGAGCTATATTTTGTTCCCAGAAGCACCTATAGGACTTGAAGTGTGTTAGTCCCATCACACCCACAGAGCTATATTTTGTTCCCAGAAGCACCTATAGGACTTGAAGTGTGTTAGTCCCATCACACACACAGAGCTATATTTTGTTCCCAGAAGCACCTATAGGACTTGAAGTGTGTTAGTCCCATCACACACACAGAGCTATATTTTGTTCCCAGAAGAACCTATAGGACTTGAAGTGTGTTAGTCCCATCACACACACAGAGCTATATTTTGTTCCCAGAAGCACCTATAGGACTTGAAGTGTGTTAGTCCCATTACACACACAGAGCTATATTTTGTTCCCAGAAGCACCTATAGGACTTGAAGTGTGTTAGTCCCATCACACACACAGAGCTATATTTTGTTCCCAGAAGCACCTATAGGACTTGAAGTGTGTTAGTCCCATCACACACACAGAGCTATATTTTGTTCCCAGAAGCACCTATAGGACTTGAAGTGTGTTAGTCCCATCACACACACAGAGCTATATTTTGTTCCCAGAAGAACCTATAGGACTTGAAGTGTGTTAGTCCCATCACACACACAGAGCTATATTTTGTTCCCAGAAGCACCTATAGGACTTGAAGTGTGTTAGTCCCATTACACACACAGAGCTATATTTTCTTCCCAGAAGCACCTATAGGACTTGAAGTGTGTTAGTCCCATCACACACACAGAGCTATATTTTGTTCCCAGAAGAACCTATAGGACTTGAAGTGTGTTAGTCCCATCACACACACAGAGCTATATTTTGTTCCCAGAAGCACCTATAGGACTTGAAGTGTGTTAGTCCCATTACACACACAGAGCTATATTTTGTTCCCAGAAGCACCTATAGGACTTGAAGTGTGTTAGTCCCATCACACACACAGAGCTATATTTTGTTCCCAGAAGCACCTATAGGACTTGAAGTGTGTTAGTCCCATCACACACACAGAGCTATATTTTCTTCCCAGAAGCACCTATAGGACTTGAAGTGTGTTAGTCCCATCACACAGAGCTCCTCTATTTTCTTTGCAGAAGCACCCACAGGACTTCTAGTGTGTTAGTGGCATCACACAGAGCTCCTATATATTCTTCTCAGCAGCACCCACAGGACTTCTAGTGTGTTAGTGGCATCACACAGAGCTCCTCTATTTTCTTTGCATAAGCACCCACAGGACTTCTAGTGTGTTAGTGGCATCACACAGAGCTCCTCTATTTTCTTTGCAGAAGCACCCACAGGACTTCTAGTGTGTTAGTGGCATCACACAGAGCTCCTCTATTTTCTTTGCATAAGCACCCACAGGACTTCTAGTGTGTTAGTGGCATCACACAGAGCTCCTCTATTTTCTTTGCATAAGCACCCATAGGACTTCTAGTGTGTTAGTGGCATCACACAGAGCTCCTCTATTTTCTTTGCATAAGCACCCACAGGACTTCTAGTGTGTTAGTGGCATCACACAGAGCTCCTCTATTTTCTTTGCAGAAGCACCCATAGGACTTCTAGTGTGTTAGTGGCATCACACAGAGCTCCTCTATTTTCTTTGCATAAGCACCCACAGGACTTCTAGTGTGTTAGTGGCATCACACAGAGCTCCTATATATTCTTCTCAGCAGCACCCACAGGACTTCTAGTGTGTTAGTGGCATCACACAGAGCTCCTCTATTTTCTTTGCATAAGCACCCACAGGACTTCTAGTGTGTTAGTGGCATCACACAGAGCTCCTCTATTTTCTTTGCAGAAGCACCCACAGGACTTCTAGTGTGTTAGGGGCATCACACAGAGCTCCTCTATTTTCTTTGCAGAAGCACCCATAGGACTTCTAGTGTGTTAGTGGCATCACACAGAGCTCCTATATATTCTTCTCAGCAGCACCCACAGGACTTCTAGTGTGTTAGTGGCATCACACAGAGCTCCTCTATTTTCTTTGCAGAAGCACCCACAGGACTTCTAGTGTGTTAGTGGCATCACACAGAGCTCCTCTATTTTCTTTGCATAAGCACCCACAGGACTTCTAGTGTGTTAGTGGCATCACACAGAGCTCCTCTATTTTCTTTGCAGAAGCACCCATAGGACTTCTAGTGTGTTAGTGGCATCACACAGAGCTCCTATATATTCTTCTCAGCAGCACCCACAGGACTTCTAGTGTGTTAGTGGCATCACACAGAGCTCCTCTATTTTCTTTGCAGAAGCACCCACAGGACTTCTAGTGTGTTAGTGGCATCACACAGAGCTCCTCTATTTTCTTTGCATAAGCACCCACAGGACTTCTAGTGTGTTAGTGGCATCACACAGAGCTCCTCTATTTTCTTTGCAGAAGCACCCATAGGACTTCTAGTGTGTTAGTGGCATCACACAGAGCTCCTATATATTCTTCTCAGCAGCACCCACAGGACTTCTAGTGTGTTAGTGGCATCACACAGAGCTCCTCTATTTTCTTTGCAGAAGCACCCACAGGACTTCTAGTGTGTTAGTGGCATCACACAGAGCTCCTCTATTTTCTTTGCATAAGCACCCACAGGACTTCTAGTGTGTTAGTGGCATCACACAGAGCTCCTCTATTTTCTTTGCAGAAGCACCCATAGGACTTCTAGTGTGTTAGTGGCATCACACAGAGCTCCTATATTTTCTTCTCAGCAGCACCCACAGGACTACCGACTACAATGGCTGGAAGACCGCCAAGGGGAGGCAGAGCGTGCAGAGCCAAGAACACAGGGCAGGCAGGCTCTGTTTCTAGTGGACGTGGCCGTGGACGTGGACGTGGTCATGCATCGTCATCAGCACGTGGCCATGGGACACGCGCGTCTTTGTTTTCGGCAGCTGGACATGTGGAGCCGCATCATGCTGAAGGCTTGGTAGAATGGATGACCAAGCCCTCCTCATCCTCCTCATCCTCTCTCACCCAGGCTCAGGGTACTGACAGAGCATCATCAGCCACCCCTTCCCTAGACCCACCATGTCCTCCTGAGGAGTCCCCCGAACTCTTTGAGCACAGTGTTGGGTACATGCTCCAGGAGGATGCCCAACGATTCGAAGGCTCGGATGACGATACCCAGCTTGAGGAATCTGGCAGTACAGTTCCACCAGCTGCAGCTTACTGCCAGGTTTGCTCTAGTGGTGAAGAGGGAGGGGATGATGAGGTCACTGACTCCACGTGGGTGCCTCAAGGGAGAGAGGATGAGGAGGAGGACGAGGAGGAGGAGGATGCGGCGTCACATGTCCAACGAGGCAGGATGCCCCCTGGAGGCCAGGTAGAGGCCAGCACAGCAACTGTACAACACCGCAGAGCTCCGCCTGTGCAGGGCGCTGCCTCTGCACGTTATCAGAAAAGTTCTTTGGTGTGGGCCTTTTTTGAGACGAGTGCAGCAGATCGCACCACTGCTATTTGCAATATTTGTCTCAAGCGTATCTCGCGTGGCCAAAACATCAGCCGCTTGGGCACGACAAGCATGACCAGACATATGGCGACCTGCCATGCAGCTCGTTGGCAGGCACACATAAAAGACCCACACCAAAGAACTAAGCGGACCTCTCCTTGCTCCTCCTCAGCTGGGATCTCCATCCCCACTACACCTTCAGTCCTCTCTGAAAGCTGCTCTGAGAGGACTGAAGGTGTAGAATTCGGTGTGTCACAACCAAGTACTTGCAGTACACCGACGTCCGAATGCAGCAGGCAAATTTCCCTGCCCCAGCTGCTGGACCGTAGAAAGAAGTACACTCCCAGCCATCCACATGCCCAGCGGTTGAATGCTAGCCTTGCTAAATTGCTAGCACTTCAACTGCTGCCTTTTCAGTTGGTAGACTCGGCCCCCTTCCGTGAGTTTGTTCAATGTGCGGTTCCTCAGTGGCAGGTTCCCAAACGCCACTTTTTCTCGCGGAAGGCGATTCCGTCTCTCTACCGGCATGTGGAGGGCAATGTCCATGCCTCGCTGGACAGGGCGGTCAGCGGTAAGGTGCATATTACCGCTGACTCATGGTCCAGCAGGCATGGACAGGGACGGTACCTTTCTTTCACGGCCCATTGGGTCACTCTATTGGCAGCTGGGAGGGATGCAGGACAAGGTGCAGTAGTGTTGGAGGTTGTTCCGCCACCACGCCTCCAAAACGCGACTACTGCTACTGGTTGTGACACACCTCTCTCCTCCACCCCCTCCTCTTCTTCTTCCTCCAGTGCTCTGTCCTTGGAACCAGCGGTGCTCCGTAGGCGTACAAGGGGCTACGCAAGTACGCAGGCAAAAAGATGCCATGCCGTGCTTGCGCTGGTGTGTTTGGGGGACAGGAGCCACACTGGGCCAGAGGTTCTGGCAGCTCTGCAGGGGCAGGCCGAGAGGTGGTTGACGCCACGTCAGCTTAAGCCAGGAATGGTCGTTTCTGACAATGGCACCAACCTCCTCTCCGCCCTGCGACAGGGGCAGCTCACCCATGTGCCCTGCATGGCTCACGTCCTCAACCTGGTGGTGCAGCGGTTCTTGGGCAGGTTCCCAGGCTTACAGGATGTCCTGAGGCAGGCCAGGAAAGTCTGTGTGCATTTCCGCCGATCTTATAATGCCAGTGCTCGGCTGACTGAGCTGCAAAAGGAGCTGAACCTGCCCAAGAACCGCCTAATATCTGACATGCCCACCAGGTGGAACTCAACGTTGGCCATGCTGCAGCGACTGCACACGCAGCAGAGGGCCATCAATGAGTACCTTTGCGACTACGGCACCAGGACAGGGTCAGGGGAGCTTGGTTTTTTTTCCCCACGTCAGTGGAGCATGATCAGGGATGCATGCACTGTCCTCTCACCATTTGAGGAGGCCACGAGGATGGTGAGCAGTGACAGTGCATGCATCAGTGACACTGTCCCTCTTGTCCACCTGTTGGAGCATACGCTGCGTGGGATAATGGACAGGGCACTTGAGGCAGAACAGAGGCAGGAAGAGGAGGACTTCCTTGCCTCTCAAGGCCCCCTTTATCCGGACAGTGTTCCTTCTGTCCCACCCATCACACAGGAAGAGGATGAGGAGGAGGAGGAGGAGGAGGAGGAGGAGGATTGTGTGAGCATGGAGGTGGAGCCTGGCACTCAGCATCAGCAGCAGCAGTCTTTTAGGGATGATGTACAGTCCCAACAAGCCAGTGGACTTGTACGTGGCTGGGAGGAGGTGGCTGGCGATCATGTCATCCTCAGTGACCCAGAAGACTCCGGACCGAATGCCTCAGCTAACCTACGCTGCATGGCCTCCCTGATCCTGCAAAGCCTGCGGAAGGATCCTCGTGTTCTTCGGATCAAGGAGAGGGACCATTACTGGCTGGCCACTCTCCTTGATCCGCGGTACAAGGGTAAGGTTGCGGACCTTATCTTGCCGTCGCAGAGGGAGCAGAGGATGAGACATCTCAGGGAGGCCTTGCAGAAAGGTCTGTGCAACGCGTTCCCAGAAACTGGGAGGCTACAAACTCCTGGTCCTGGGCGACGAGTTGCTGAGGCTTCGGTCAGTGGCAGAAGGAGCGGTGGGGAAGGTGGACGTCTGACCGATGCGTTCAGACAATTTTTTAGTCCGCAGCCCCAAGGTATGATCGGTTCCAGCAACCATCGCCAGCGTCTGATATACATGGTGCAGGAATACCTTGGGGCAAGGTCAGACTTGGACACCTTTCCCACCGAAAATCCTCTGGCTTACTGGGTCCTGAGGATGGATCACTGGCCAGAGCTTGCACAGTATGCAATTGAGCTACTGGCCTGTCCTGCCTCCAGCGTTCTTTCCGAACGCACATTCAGTGCTGCTGGAGGATTTGTGACTGATCATAGGGTGCGCCTGTCCACCGCCTCGGTTGATCGACTGACATTCATCAAAATGAATCAGTCTTGGATCACCACCAGCTACCAGGCACCTGAGGCGGATATAACCGAATAATTTTTAATGTCACATCCCTTCAAGACTGCCTATGCTGATGCTGAGTGACTGTCCTCTTATGTTCACTGACTATCCTCTTCCTCCTCCTCAATGATCCATGCCAACACACCAGTGCCTAAGGCACAATTTTTCAGCCCCTGTTTAACAGGGGCGTGTACTTACAAATATTTAAAAAAATGCTTCGCAACACGTGTGACTGCTGTGCTCCAAGTACAGTCTCTGTGAGGGCCGTGTTGCAGTGTTGTGGCACCAGCACCAGTGCCTAAGGCACAATTTTTCAGCCCCTGTTTAACAGGGGCGTGTACTTACAATTTTTTAAAAAAATGCTTCGCAACACGTGTGACTGCTGTGCTCCAAGTACAGTATCTGTGAGGGCCAGGTTGCAGTGTTGTGGCACCAGCCCCAGTGCCTAAGGCACAATTTTTCAGCCCCTGTTTAACAGGGGCGGGTAATTACAAATCTTGATCTAATAGTTCACAGCAGGGCCCATTACCTGCGCCCACCAAGAGTAACTATGAGGGCCTGCAGTCTTGTGGCAACACCGTCCACCACCACCGCCAAAGGCCCAATTTTTCTGCCCTGTTCATCAGGTGCTTGCAATTACAAATCTTGATCTAATAACTCACAGCAGGGCCCATTCCTGCGCCCACCAAGAGTAACTATGAGGGCCTACAGTCTTGTGGCAACACCGTCCACCACCACCGCCAAAGGCCCAATTTTTCTGCCCTGTTCATCAGGTGCTTGCAATTACAAATCTTGATCTAATAACTCACAGCAGGGCCCATTCCTGCGCCCACCAAGAGTAACTGTGAGAGCTTACAGTCTTGTGGCAAAACCGTCCACCACCACCACCCCAATTTTTCTGCCCTGTTCAAGAGGTGCATGCAATTACAAATCTTGATCTATTAACTCACAGCAGGGCCCATTCCTGTGCCCACCAGTCTTGTGGCTACACCAACATCTAATAGGGCAAATTTCTGCAGAGTATATACGCCAGGCCCCTACTTTCAAACATCCAACTTACAAACGACTCCTACTTGCAAATGGAAAGAGAAAACAGGAAGTGAGAGGAAATCTACCCCTAGGAAGGGAAATTCTATCCTGTTAGATTTAATTTGGGAAAAAGGTATCTCCTCTCTACTGATACTTTATCACCAATCCTTGTTTCAATTAAAACCCCACTTTTCCAAAAACATTTGTCATTGGGACGGAAAGTGAGGTGACATGTTCTGAACACATGTGCAAAGACAGCAAATGTTACAGGGGTGATAACCCCTCTCTATGTTCTCCAAAAAGCTTAAAAATAGATTTTTTTGGGATGGAGCTACACTTCATAATGTACCTGTTCAGATTCTACTTAAGATCAAACCTAAAGCCGCAAGTGGTTTTAAATGGCTTCTTTTTTTCCTTTACAAATGTCATTTTGTGCAAGGACAGTTCTAAACACGGGAAACACATGCCACTTCACAGGCATACTTTAGACACCCCCCAGGTACCATATTTAAAGGAAAATTTCACTTTTTTTTTTTCACTTTATGCATCATTAAAATGACTGCTCCCGAAAAAACGTTAGTTTTTAAAAGTTCTTTTTGCATTGATATATGTCCCCTGGGGCAGGACCCGGGTCCCCAAACCTGTTTTATGACATTAACATGCATATTGGCCGTTGTAATTAGCACTTTTGATTTCGAACGTTCGCGTCCATTATAACGTATAGGGTTCGAAAATTCGCGCGAACTTTCGGTCCGTTCGAAGGTTCTGGTTCGAACCGAACCCGGGGGTGTTCGGCTCATCCCTACTTGGTAGTAAATCACAGATAATGAATAATAAAAAGTACAAAAAGTTTAATGAAGACAAAAAAATATATATATATAGATATATATATATACACGATTGATTAAAATGATATACACCATAACTAAACAAATTACTAACGGGTGTCCTCGTAGGATTTGTGTTGAAGAGGGGTGTGGAGAGATTCCTCTACCTGTTTCGCGGCGAACCGCTTCTTCAGGAGGGTGATCTATAAAGTAGATGGTAGATTCACATATAATGAAACAAACAGAGCAAACATTATATATTGCAGTAACAATGAGTTTACAAGAGGAGACCAGCTCACCCACACAGTTGGAAGTAGCAGATCACAGGACCCATCAATTCCCCCCGCGGCGGATGCGGGGGATTGTACAGGACAGACTGAATGATACTAATGTTAACAATAATAGTATGGTCCAATTGGGTACACACAAAGGTGGGATACAGTGGTGAAACACCCGAAAAGTGACAAGGACATAGAGGGAGGGAATGAAAAGGGGCAGAGGAAGGGGGGAGGGAGAGGAGGAGATGAGGGAATGAAAAGATCAAGGAATGGAAGGAGAGATGGGGGGTAAAGGGGGAAGGGAAGTGTGGGGAGTTGATGTGGGGGGGAAGGGGAGGGAAAGGGGGGAAAGGGAAAGGGGAAAAGATGGTGGGAGGGAAGGGGTGGGAATGGGGATAGAGAAGGGGGTAGGGATAAAGTGAGAAAAATCGAGGGAAAGGGGAGAGAGACAGGGGCCTAAGAGGGGGAGGGAGGAAAAAAAAAAAAGGAAAAAATGGGACAATGAAAATTGCAAAGGGAAGATGAAAGAAAGAAGGGGAGGAGGGGGGAGGGGGTAGAGTGAAGTTTATGGAAAGTGGGGGTGAGGAGGGACGAGGCAGTGAAAGCAAACTAGTGAATAAGATAAAGAAGGATGTGTGTTGTAGTCAGTGAACAATGATTCCAGAGTCACCAGTTAGTCCACAAAGAATAAAGCCCAATATGAATATGCCAAACTCACTAGATAATCAGGCTGGCCAGCATGTATGCATGGGTTGACTATGCAGACGTACAGTGGAGGTGTAGTAATTATATTGTAAGCGTAGCTATCCTGGAAAGTACAGGAGCCACTCACTTGCCAGTGTACTAAAAAGAACATGGAGGACCATGCGATCTAAAATAGTATAATACAAATAGTAATGTCAGGATAGATCAATAGAAAGGGACAAAGACCAAAGCCAGGGACACAGCACACTGAAAGGTTCTGGTCCCTGCAAATTTCATAAAAAATAGTACTGACCACACACTTATACTCCAATGATGTTAAAAATAATTTCACATAACGTGCAAGGCTTTAACCTTCCGCAGAAACGGAAGAAAGCGTTATAAATTAAATGCAGATATCCTCTTATTACAAGAGACTAATTTCTCTGACACAAATCACCCTCAATATTTTGATAAGTCCTTTAAACAACTTTATTATACTACCTATACCACTAAATACCGTTGAGTGGCCATATTCATAAAAAACACGACAGCTCAGCTCGTATAGATTATATTTTTTGTACTCCTACAATCTTGGCGCGAACTCTTATTACAAGAGACTAATTTCTCTGACACAAATCACCCTCAATATTTTGATAAGTCCTTTAAACAACTTTATTATACTACCTATACCACTAAATACCGTTGAGTGGCCATATTCATAAAAAACACGACAGCTCAGCTCGTATAGATTATATTTTTTGTACTCCTACAATCTTGGCGAACTCTACCAGAGCAGACATACATGTTGTTCCCTGGTCAGACCACCATATTGTCGCCTCCACAATCACCAGAATAGGTCTTAAACCCACAACCTATACCTGGAGACTTAATGACTCTCTCTTAACAGATCCATTCACTATAGACACCCTCATGACACAAATTAATGATTACTTCATGGATAATCAGCTCCCAGATACCCAGCCCAGCACACTTTGGATGGCTCATAAAGCCGTTATAAGAGGTCATCTCATTAATATAGCCTCCAAAAAAAATAAGGCCAAACTCTCTGAGCTCCGTTCTCTCACAAAAACATTAGATAAGCTATACAACCGTTATACACACGGTCGGATTTTTTCATGGATTCTGTCCGATCGGACAATGTTGTTGAAAAATCAGACCGTGTGTATGCACCATCGGACAGTGTACGTCGGATTGTCCGACGGTCAAAGTCCTATCTCCTGCTGGATAGATTTGCCGACAACACGGTCCGATCACACCAAATCCGATCATGTGTACGGTTGTCCGACGGACAAAGTGCTACGCATGCTCAGAAGAAATTCTGTGACGGAAGCGCTCGGTCAGGTAAAACTACCTTTCCTAATCGACACAGCACATTCGTCACGCTGCAATGTTAAAATGTCTTTAATGCAGCGCATTCTCTTTTTCTTTACAATGCAACAAGAATGACATGTTTTAGCTGCTCCTATTCACCCGCACTTCTCACAAACTTAGTTCTTTATTACTTTTCAGGATTTATACACTACATGTTTATTTTTACTCAGATCGTAAAAGAATCTTTGTTATATTTTTAGCATGATTTGTCTTTTTTTTTTTTTTTTTTTTGGGAATACATATTTGAAGGAGATTTTTTTTTTTTTTTTTGGAGGGGGGTTGTGTGTCTCAACTTAGCCAAACCACATTATTAACATTTGTATTTGTTGCTTAAA
Organism: Lithobates sylvaticus; assembly: GCA_028564925.1. Taxonomy (NCBI): domain Eukaryota; kingdom Metazoa; phylum Chordata; class Amphibia; order Anura; family Ranidae; genus Lithobates; species Lithobates sylvaticus. The sequence goes on along the minus strand of CM053028.1, from coordinate 138,092,868 downwards.
TTTACTAGGAGTTTGTTGGTTGTTGGTGCCCCTTGTTAATTCTACTTTAGGATTAGTGAAATGTACCTGCCTACTCAAAGAAAAACTGTCATTGTAGAAAAGTAAAACACAATAGTCAATGATTATTTCAAATCCAAAAAACATTTATTTAGGTCTCAGCAACAAACCAAAGAGGAACGCAGCCATGGTGAAACTTGGGGAATTTGCAAAGCCTTGGACACCCACGGCAACCATCATTTTTCAAGCTTAGAAAATTGGGGGCCTGAGGAGTACCTATCTAAATTATAAGGGAGTGCAATCTGGTCCTGAAGTCCAAAACATCCGGAACTGCAGCAGATGCCATCTAGGTCCCCAGGCTCTGGTCCTACGAGAGGCTCCATCTTCTCTCAGACCAGACTGAATCAAGGTCATCACTCTCTTGTCTTCCTTGTACTCTTCCTTCCACGCCGTGGTGCTGGTGGGGTGGGTGAAGGAGGAGGAGGAGGCGGAGCAAGGTCACTCTCGCAAACATGTGTGAGGGGAGTCATCTCCCCAGCCATCCCCTCATTTAGGATTTTGAGGATGACATCCTCACACATGCTGCGTTGCCCCGCCTCCATACCCGTCATTTTATTTGCAACCAAGGAGGCAAAGGCCGTAGGTGGGTGTGGCATATAGGGAGGCTGAAGCGTCTCGGATCAGCTGGAGCGCTGACTCTCCCACCTCCCCCATGCTTTTCGCCCTTCTGTAGGGAAGGCGGAGGGGAGGGACTTGGGAGACAGTCAGGCTCCTACGCCTACCCCCCTGTTGGCTGCCACTAACCCCTGCCTCCTCCTGACTGCCACCTTCCACAGCCACCTCCTGGCTGAGGTCTTCCTGTGTATGAAAAAGGGACATAGTTTCAGTTATTTGTTCATCAAACACACACAATTCTCATCTAGTGACTGTTGCAAAATGTTTACAAATAGAAAACCATACAATTCTCAGCCCTGCAGTTTAGATTCTTCCCAAAAATGTCTCCAACACCACTGTCTGTTGATATGTCAATCACGTTAGGAACTAAGCAATTGGGGATCCTGAATTAACTGAACATCATTCATTATTCCCAAAAATGGTTACAAAACTACTATACCTGGAACAAGCTGGGCTCCTGCACATCTTCCATACTGGAAGGCCCAGGTTGGTCCTCGGAAGCCTCATCAGGGGTGGCGTGCGTGGAAGGACGCGTGCAAGGAAGAGTTGAGAGTGACTTCCTGACATTAGCCTGGTCTTTGAGAAAGTGGAGCCTCTCATAGTACCAGAGCGTGGGGACATAGACATCAGCTGCTGCCGCTCCAGATGCTAGGGACTTCCGGACCTTATTGCGCTGCCGGAAATAGGTACTCCTCATGTTATTAATCTTGACTTTTAAGTTTGCCACGGTTGCTTGGGGAAGGTTTGGCTTTACAAATGCCACAAGTTTCAGCATGGCTGCGTACCTCTTTGGTTTGTTGCTGTAGTCGCGGTGCTTTGCTTGCCATAATAGGGGAAATTCCCTGTATTTATCAATGAAGAGGGGGAGAAAACTCACGTCGTAGAAGGCCTCCATCACCTCTGCAAGACACAACACCACACAAAACAATATAAATAATGTCAGCCTAAACTCTCCTAATATTCTCCATAAAGAAGCCTCAAGTTCTAATCAGTCTAGGCTAGTTATGTACCAACGTCAAATTGTACCTTCGTTTCTAGCGATCGTCTCGTGCGTGAGCTTTCTCTCCCCTCGTCTCCCAGATCGTGGCTACGACACAGGCGTGTGACGTTTTATATACAGTGCGCATGCGTCAAACTCCGCCCGCCCCTGACGATCTTTCTCGTCTGATCCCCACCCCTTCTCTTTACGGCGCAGTGGGGAGAGCACATGGCGGGGACACAGCAGGTGCGCCCCAAATATCCCACCAACGAGGAGGAGGACGAGGAAAGTCCGGAGGCAGAAACGTCCTGATCCCGGAGCCTGAAATTCAAGGCCTCCAATATGTCATTTGGAGAAATGTTGGAGATGGTGGACATATTAAAGAGGAGCGACTATGATGGGAAGTATGGGCCTTACCTCAACCCCAATGTCCGCAAGGCCAAGATCATGTCTAAAGTTGTGAGAAGGCTGTACAATCATTTTGGGGTACAACGATCCAAGGAGCAACTCAGGAAACGCTGGTCAGACCTGAAACTGAGGGAGGCCGATCAGTACAGAAAGATCAAGCGAGTTCTTCAAAAAAGTAAGTAGTTGTGTTTTGTGTTTGCTTTCTTGCTTGCATACTGCTCCATGTGGTTTGATTTTTACAAAGTTGTACATTCCAAAATGGCCACTTTCAGGTTCGTCTGTGCATTCGATCGTACTCAGCTTCGATCTTTCTGCCACTGTCATGATCGTGTGTGTCCATTCGATCGTACGCAACCTCGATCGTTCGGCCACTTATAATACGAGGTTTGGTGAAGTTTTTATTGAAAGGAAGTTTGTTCTCACTAGAGATGTCAGCAAGAGCGTAAACCAAATTTAGTCAATGTAAAGGAGAGGTCACTCAGTAGCTGTTTACCCATCTGGACTCTAGAGCACTAGTGCTGGGACACCCAAACCCCCTTTTTATTAGGCTTTTCCACACATGTGCTCCAGTGGATACTAGAGGGGGGTCTCCATCAGACAAACTTCTACCAAAAAGCTAGTAAGTTTAGCACCTTTACAAAGTGACTACATTCATGTAGTTGTCATTTGTAACTGGCCAAACAAAAATAGTGTCCGTCACTTTCAAGCAATGTTTGTCATTTCCTATTTCTGCCCTCAATAGATTGTGTTGCTAAATCTTCCTTTTGTACATTCTCATAGGGGAGCGCAAACTTGGGCCGTCTGAGGAAACCCCAAAACCAACACCTCCCAAAAAAGGGAAAGAGCAGAAGCAGAGGAGGAGGAGGAGGAAGGAGAGATCATCGAACTTGGAGAACTTGTCACCACAACAGGTGAGTGTGGGAGAACACAGCTCCTGGTAAGCTAATCAATGTATGGCTGCCTCATTTCCAACACCCGATTTTTGTTTGTTTGTGGTTTTTAGGTGACGTGGATGTTGTGGAAGAAAAATCGCACTTTACCACAGAGAGTGCCCACGTACTCATCGGGGAGATAATGGTCTGCAATAGAGATCTAGATTACATAAAGCAAAACATCAATGATGTTCAACAAAAATTGAAGAACATCATTGATGTTTTAGGAAAAATATGAAAACGCACCAAGTAATTAACACACATTTGTGCCTGCTTCTGAACACATTTGCAACTTAAGAACTGTGTGAAATTTGGAACATGCACACATTGTGTCCACATGTGCTAGCTCCCATCATGGTGGATGAATGCCAACGTTTTTTTGGGGGTGCAACCACTTTACGAACTACGAAAGTGGTTGTGGTGAAGGGGTTGCACCCCCAAAAAACGTCCATTCATCCCCATGATGGAAAATGGCACTTTTGAAGCTTCTAGACATGTGTTTTACCATCTAATGACCATTTTCAGACCCAAATTGTGTGCATGTTCTAAATTTCCACTTTCCAGGGGTGACCCCCCATGTGATGAAGGCAAGATCAAACACACTTTGAACATATAGTCATGTCTGATCTTGTCTTCACTTTACAAAGTTGAACTTTCCTAGTTCCTAGGTTCTGTTTTGCTCCATGCCTGGTTTTACCAATTGCGGAATGTTTGTAAACAATGTTGTAAATAACCAAGATGTTGTCAGTTTGGGCAAGAAGATTGTAAACGCACTTGTGAATGTTTTTCAAGTAAACTTTTTAAATTTTCTAAATGTGTGGCTTCCTTATTTCAAAAACACAATGCATTATGTATGTCAAATGTAAAGGATATGGGGGGCAATGGGTGTTATTTACTAAAGGCAAGTCCACTTTGCACTGCAAGTTTCTTTTCCAGGGCACTTTTTCACTGCACTTGTAGAGCATAGTCGATTTGACTTATGTAAATGACACCCACAGTGCTTTGTACGAAAACACGGAGCACAGCATTTTGGAGAATACACACATGTCTGACCTGGTGATGAAAAGGAGTATTTTGGGTGTCAGTTATGCAGTACATACCTTCTCTAGACCAAAGATTAGGTAGCAAACACACAACATGAGAATAATCTTTTTGGGAAGAAGAGACTGTTACCTCCTTTTGCCCAGAAAGTGCATTCCCACTGTCGAAGGCAAAGGGAAAAAATTTAAAGGTAAAATAAGCTAAAAAGAATACGGAAATGACAAGAAATCATAGGTTGGTTGAAAAATAATATTTATTACAAAATGCCTCTCACACATCGTCAGGCAGAGCAATGGCCCCCCTACCCACAAAGTAGTCCATATATTGCTCACGGACCGCGCGGGCATTTAGAGGGGGCAAGCCTGGACGTGCCATTTGAAGGGCTGTGAGGTCAGCATTTGGAGGGCCCTCCACATCTGGGCCAACGGGCACCACATAGTTCCTGTTATGTCTTTTGAGGAAGTTGTGCAATATGCAACAGGCAAGAACTATGTGGTTCAGTTTGTATTCCGCCAAGTTAATTGCCATCAAGAACAGGCGGAAGCGGCTGGCCAGGATGCCAAAAGTGTTCTCCACAACTCTTCGGGCTCTGGACAGCCTGTAGTTGAAGACCCTCTGGTCTGGGGTGAGGGTCCTCATCGGGAAGGGCCTCATCAGATGGGGAGTCAACGCAAACGCTTCATCTGCGACAAAGACGAAGGGGAGTCCTTCTGCATTCTCCTCTGGAGGTGGCAAGCACAGACTGCCACTTTGGAGACGCGAGTAGAACTCCGTGTGCGCAATGGCACCACCATCCGAGATCCGGCCGTTCATCCCCACGTCCACATACATAAATTCATATGTCGCCGACACCACCGCCAACATCACTACACTATTAAACCCTTTATAATTATAATAGTAGGACCCCGAGTTGGGCGGTGGGACGATGCGGACGTGTTTCCCATCAATTGCCCCTCCGCAGTTAGGAAAGTCCCAACGGCTGGCAAAGTGGGAGGCCACAGTCTGCCATTCCTGTGGCGTGGAAGGGAACTGTGGAGTGAAACAAGAAAAAATAATTAGTCACTTTGCACATAAACATTGCAAGCAGATTAGACAATCAACATCTTGGAACAAGAGCATTGTATAAAATTGGAGGCTGGAAAGTATTTGCACAGAAAAGTAGAGGCTCCCCTTCACAGATTACTCACCCCCCATCAATCCCCACACTTCTGATGGGCCATTGGCAATAACTAGGGTTTTGGGGGGGGGTGTTGGACAGGTAACCCTCTGCACTTCATTGATTGGCAAATGGCTCAATAATGTGTGCTAGTTTGGGCAGACCCTCTGTACTTAACACTATTGGCAGCCCCCAGGAAAGCTAAACTAACATTTCAAACCCCCCCCCCCCCCCCCCCCCCCCCCCAAAAAAAAAGGAAAGCACATTGTGACATTCTGAAATTACCAAGCAAGCTAATAGGAGGGAAAGAACACAAAAAAATAGGAAATGGAAAGTATGGAGGCAGCCCCTTGCACTACATGCTTTGCAGAATTCATCCCTAAAGATGCCCACTATAAAGAGGTAGGTATATAGTGTGTATTGACCTTGGGAAAGCCAGCAGATAGAGGATTGGTACCATCTGACAGAGCAGTTGGGGGAGGGGGTTCCTAATGAGTTTGCCCCCCCCCCCCACCAAAAAAAAAAAAAAAAAAAAGGGGCTCTACATGAAGTAAACCACACAGCAAACATTTGTGCATATTTTAGGGGGTGTTTGGGGGCAAACAATACTATGCAGCAGACAAAAGGCATTGCTTAAGTGACTAGGCCATAGGTGTCTATTGGGGCAGAAGAGCATGCTGGGGAGGTAAGTGAAGGGAAAAATGCATGAAGGAGAAAAGGGGCACAGCATATTAGAACATATTGCAATCATGGTAATTAGGGAAGGAGGTCAAAAATAGAAGACATTAGCAAACAGAGCATACATAGAAGGGAATAGTAAAGTATAAATGTTACCTTAATATAGTCCTCCTGCAGGACCTGGATGATGGCAGAACAGGTCTCTGGAATAATGATTCCCAGGGCCTGGGGAGAGATACCTGAAGAGAACTTCAAATCCTGAAGACTTCTCCCTGTCGCCAAGTACCTCAACGTGGCAACAAGCCTCTGCTCCGGAGTAATGGCTTGTCTCATGCAGGTATCCTGCCGGCTGATAAAGGGGGTCAGCAAAGCCAAAAGACGGTGAAAATCGGGGTCCGTCATCCGGAGAAAGTTCCTGAAATCATCAGGATTATTCTCCCGGATCTCACGAAGCAAAGGCATGTGCGAGAATTGGTCACGCTGAAGCAACCAATTCTTGGTCCACATACTCCTCGTCACTCTGTTCATGGACGGGTCTTGGGTCAAAGCTAAAAGCCCGACACCAATTCCGCGTACAGCACGAACTCGGCGACGAGTACGCACGGGAAACATCGCTCACAAGGTCACAAAAGGTTGGCTGGTCAGAACGGACAAACAGAAAGCACCGATAAACAGCAAGGCCTGAAAGAACGAAATGAATACCAGAAACGAGCAGACAATAAGCAGTGCAAATCAAAGCGTCCTATATCAAGATATAGGCCGCAATGACCAACAAATGCGAACTGACTACACGCACTAATAAACAGATACGCACGACAAGCACAAACTGAAGAGCAGTAATGATCTGAGTCAGAAAACTGAGAAGCGCGAATCTTAAGTCACCAAACTTCGACTAACTCGCGATAAACACGGGATCAGCAGAAGGAGCCCAACGGGTGCCTGACGTGGTGCTGAACTTCCCTTTTCTAATCTCGTGGAAGACGACTTACGTCACGACGTTCTTGCAGACCAGATATTCCGACAACGTAGTCCGACCGTGTGTACGCAACACCAACATCGGACAAAGTACGACGGACAGGATCCGACCGACCTTGTCCGCGGATAATCCGACCGTGTGTATGGGGCTTTATTGTCGCCAACATAATACAGGACGCCAATCTACATTCCAAGCAAACACTCCTCCTTAGCCTAGACATTCATAAGGTGTTTGACAGCGTCAGCTGGTCATACCTGGACCACCTATTACCAAAATATGGCATCTCTGGTGAATTCCTACAGGGATTCCACACCTTATAAAGAGACCCCCAAACCAGAATTAAACTACCGGGCAACAACTACCAATTTTTCCCTCTCCAAAAAGGCACCAGACAGGGATGCCCTTTATCCCCTCTCCTTTTTGCCCTGGCTATAGAGCCTTTATCCCGAGCCATCTCAAAAAATGTCAACATCAAAGGTTATCATAAAGGTCCTGAAGAGTTCAAACTCAGCCTTTATGCTGATGATGTCCTCTTATTTCTAACAAATCCACTCATAGCATTACCCAATCTAATTTCCTTACTAGAATCTTTCCATACTATTTCAGGTCTAGGGGTAAATTTAGCCAATTGCTCAGCTATGCCAATAAATATCCCGAACGACGTTGCACCCTCATTACAGAGCCACTTTTCATTTACCTGGTGTACTTAAACTTTCCGCTATCTAGGGATACAGCTTACCCCCGAATATCAAACACTTTTTCAAACAAACTACCACCCTATAGTTTCAAACATCAGATCACTATTACTAATTTGGGATAAATACCACATCTCATTCCTGGGCAGAGTTACTGATATCAAAATGGCAATATTACCTAAATTACATTTTTTTTCAGATCTCTCCCCATTTATGTTTCCAAATCTTATATTGACTCAATCCAAAGAGACGTTAACAAATTCATTTGGCAGCACAAAAAGCCAAGATTCCACAAATCTCTATTATATAGACCCCAACCCCTCGGAGGACTGGGACTGCCAGATCTCTGGCGTTATTATTTATCAGCCAGACTGGCTCAAACAGCCCAATGGCATGCCCCTCCTTCTAACATCCCATGGCTAAAATTGGAGTCACAAGCCATTCATCCCTTCCTCCCCTCAGGATAACTGTGGTCCAAATCTATCAAACCCAATCAATTCATCACACATAACACTATAGTATACCAATATTTATACCTATGGTCATTATATGGAAAGAAATTCCAACTATCCTCTCCCCTTTCTCCCTTACTCTCATTTATAGTAGACCCCGATTTCCCACAAGCGTTCTGTGATAGAACCCAGTTCCTCCTTTGGTGCTCAGCTGGTGTTACCACACTCCAAGCCTTCAAAGAAGGACTTCACTTTAAAACCTTTCCCCAACTACAAGCAAACCACAATTTCCCCTATTCCGAATTACACAGATACTCACAAATCAAACAATTCTATCACAGTAGGGGCTCACTAGAATCCCGAACAAATAGCACTCAATTTGAACGCCTATGCTCTCACTCTTCCAGAGACAAAGGGATTATTTCCAAACTATATTGCTTGCTTAATGAGTTTGCCCTAGAGAAAAAAAAAAAACGATGCTTAGCTGGGAAAGAGAGACAGGCCTCACCTTTAAACCACACGAATGGATAGAAATGTTAACTAACATGTTTAAAAACACAAGGTCAAATTCAATACGTGAAACAGCTGTTAAACTCCACACAAGGTGGTATATGACACCTGCCAGAATTCATTCTATATACCCTGCAGTATCGCCACTCTGCTTCCGAGGTTGCAACGAACTAGGCTCTCTAACTCATATTTTTTGGAGTTGTAAACTCCTTAACCCTATCTGGCAGAAAGTGTCCTCCAAGATATCCTCCATTGTAGGGCGTTTAATCACCCCAACGTTACAAATGTGCCTGTGTTTCTCATCTATCCCTGACATCCCACACCTTGTGAAAAACATTTTTTTTCGCTTTTTGTTGCCATACACTGGGTCAACAGGCGCTCCTCAGCTCTCCCTTGGTCATAGGTTCTAGCCAGAATGGAAACAATCAAACGTTCTGAACGTATCCACCACACATTGTATGATACTATGCAAACTTTCAATAATAAATGGAAACATTGGAATACAATCGTACTATGATTCACAAATATATTATTGAAAAAAAAAAAATATATATATATATATATATATATATATATATATATATATATCCTCATTTGACACCAAATTTCTATTTGGAAAATACATTGTAAATTGTATGTAATTTTAGTACCAATCCCCAATTAGCTCGCCCACACAGCGCGGGTGCACGGGCCTGCGCTATCGCTCATGCGTTCGCCGGAAGATACCCGCAGGTCATCTGACAACAGGGTAAACCCGCCCACAATGCGCAGGCGCACGTGCTCACCGCACATGAGCAACAGGAGGTATCCAAAGTCCCCAAAAACAGGAACAATCCGCCCGAACCGCGCAAGCGCACAAACCCTAGATACCGCGCATGAGCGCACCTGAAGCGCCTCATTGGACCATAGGGTCTAGGCTTGTCCAGCGCAAGTAAGGTCACACTTATGGAGAGAGTCCTACCAGGGCGAGCACACATCCGCCAGTGGGGAAACCAAATAGGGGGCCCATGTGAGACCTAACTTACCGCCAGAAGTGGGATCGAGTGGGTCACCTTTACAGCAAGAAAGTGTAACAAAATATTAGAATAATATAAAGCATAAAGTATAACAAAAAATATATACATCACATACTGTAATGAGGGAGTAACCCCCCATTTTTTCACCACTATAAGGAAAGGACAGGTAGTAATTTAAAGGAGAAACGCACAATATTTATAAGAAGGGCTTGTACAATATCATTTAGTTGAGACCTGGGGGAGGGTGGCATTGAGCCGTACAATCCACAGGGTCTCCATCTGTAGGATTGTTCGGTCCCAACCACCCCCCTAGGGTTCGGGTGTACCTTCTCCAGAACACGGAACTGGGCCACGGAGGTGTCATATCGGTGGTAGAGTCCAATATGTCTGCCAATAGTGGTTAATTTGCTGCTTCTAGAGTAGTAGAGGTGGTCACCAATCCTTTGTCTAAGTTCCCCTGGCAGCTAGTTGAGTCCCTCAGCTTCAGCAGTACTGGTCCCTGACTGGCTTCACCAATGTCACTCAATGGAGCGTACTTTTTTGTGAGGCTCCAGCCCTGGATCTGCCTCCCTGGCACTTCCCCCTCTACCCTTCCTGACTGTCATCCATATACTCTTTTCTAGTGACTGCACCTCTTTGTCTCCACCCGCCTCTGTGCTAGCCCCTGCATGGAGGGTCTTCTCAGTGCTGACAGTTGCTTCCCCAGATTCAGAACCTGGGCTTCCAGGGAAACAATGTGCTTACATTTTGAACAGCAGTAGTCGCCCTCGATCAGATGATCAAGGAACGCATACATGTACACCGAGTCACATCTCCACACCCACATATACATATACAAATGCTTAAAATAAAAATGTTTACTGACTCAAATTCACTCAGCTGCATCATTTCAAATTCACAAATAATTATTATTCTACACTGTTTATATAGGTCCAACAGTTTGTGCAGTGCTTTACAACATGAGGTTACAGTTACAATACAATTTATTGCAGGAAGGAGGAGGGCCCTGCTCATTAGAGCTTACAATCTAACAAGGAGGGTTAAAAGGTATACAAAAGGTAATAGTTGTGGGGGATGAGCTGAAGAGAAAATAAAAGTATGGTTGTTAAGTGGGGGCAGAATAGGCTTCTATGAAGAGTAGGGCTTTCAGAGATTGTTTAAAAGCAAACAGAGTAGGAGATAGTCAAACAGATTGGGGTAGGGAGTTCCAAATGATGGGAGAGGCCGGGAAAAGTGCTGGAGGTGAGCATGGGAGGAAGTGACAAGGGAGCTAGTGAGCAGGAGGTCTTGGATCTTCACCTTATTTAGCAAAAGATAATTGACTAATGCCTTCTGTTTACCCAAACAGTTTATTTTTATTATAGAAAGTTTTGAGACATGACTCAAATTGTGGCACCACATCCAAATATAGATACAAAAAAGAGAAACCAAGGATGAACATGAACTTTAAATTGGTAGCCACCAGTAGACCCAAATAGGGATGGGCCCGGTGCTCGATGCGAACCCATGTTCGCATCGAGCACCGGGTGTTCGCTCGCTCGGCGAGCCCAGAACTATTTTGGCCGCTCGCATCACGTTCGTGTGATGCGAGCGGCCCCGCAATGCATTGCGGCCGGCGCGGCCGGCGCAGTGCATTGCTGGCTGATGATTGGCCAAGCATGCACTGTGACCCCGCATGCTTGGCCAATCACAGCGCCGGAAACTCGAAGAGCCATAATTGGCTACAGGCAGGACGCCTGTAGCCAATTACAGCTCAGGGGCTTTAGTACACGCCCCCCCCCCTATAAAAGGCCGCCACGCCGTCTGCGCCGGTCACATGCTGTTCCGGCGTAGATAGAGCAGGATAGTTCTGTGACACTCTGCTGGATTTAGTTAGTTAGAGAGATTTACTTAGAGAGATTGAGTTAGATAGATTCATTTACAAAGATTGATTTAGAAAGAGGGGCTTGTAGTGTGTTCGTGGCAGGCAGGCAGAGCTCCTATATTTTGTTCCCAGAAGCACCTATAGGACTTGTAGTGTGTTCGTGGCAGGCAGGCAGAGCTCCTATATTTTGTTCCCAGAAGCACCTATAGGACTTGTAGTGTGTTCGTGGCAGGCAGGCAGAGCTCATATATTTTGTTCCCAGAAGCACCTATAGGACTTGTAGTGTGTTCGTGGCAGGCAGGCAGAGCTCCTATATTTTGTTCCCAGAAGCACCTATAGGACTTGTAGTGTGTTCGTGGCAGGCAGGCAGAGCTCCTATATTTTCTTCCCAGAAGCACCTATAGGACTTGTAGTGTGTTCGTGGCAGGCAGGCAGAGCTCCTATATTTTCTTCCCAGAAGCACCTATAGGACTTGAAGTGTGTTAGTCCCATCACACAGAGATCATATATTTTGTTCCCAGAAGCACCTATAGGACTTGAAGTGTGTTAGTCCCATCACACAGAGATCATATATTTTGTTCCCAGAAGCACCTATAGGACTTGAAGTGTGTTAGTCCCATCACACAGACCTATATTTTCTTCCCAGAAGCACCTATAGGACTTGAAGTGTGTTAGTCCCATCACACAGAGATCATATATTTTGTTCCCAGAAGCACCTATAGGACTTGAAGTGTGTTAGTCCCATCACACAGACCTATATTTTTTTCCCAGAAGCACCTATAGGACTTGAAGTGTGTTAGTCCCATCACACAGAGATCATATATTTTGTTCCCAGAAGCACCTATAGGACTTGAAGTGTGTTAGTCCCATCACACAGACCTATATTTTCTTCCCAGAAGCACCTATAGGACTTGAAGTGTGTTAGTCCCATCACACAGAGATCCTATATTTTGTTCCCAGAAGCACCTATAGGACTTGAAGTGTGTTAGTCCCATCACACAGACCTATATTTTCTTCCCAGAAGCACCTATAGGACTTGAAGTGTGTTAGTCCCATCACACAGAGATCATATATTTTGTTCCCAGAAGCACCTATAGGACTTGAAGTGTGTTAGTCCCATCACACAGAGATCATATATTTTGTTCCCAGAAGCACCTATAGGACTTGAAGTGTGTTAGTCCCATCACACAGACCTATATTTTCTTCCCAGAAGCACCTATAGGACTTGAAGTGTGTTAGTCCCATCACACAGAGATCATATATTTTGTTCCCAGAAGCACCTATAGGACTTGAAGTGTGTTAGTCCCATCACACAGAGATCATATATTTTGTTCCCAGAAGCACCTATAGGACTTGAAAGTGTGTTAGTCCCATCACACAGACCTATATTTTTCTTCCCAGAAGCACCTATAGGACTTGAAGTGTGTTAGTCCCATCACACAGAGATCATATATTTTGTTCCCAGAAGCACCTATAGGACTTGAAGTGTGTTAGTCCCATCACACAGAGATCATATATTTTGTTCCCAGAAGCACCTATAGGACTTGAAGTGTGTTAGTCCCATCACACAGACCTATATTTTCTTCCCAGAAGCACCTATAGGACTTGAAGTGTGTTAGTCCCATCACACAGAGATCATATATTTTGTTCCCAGAAGCACCTATAGGACTTGAAGTGTGTTAGTCCCATCACACAGAGATCATATATTTTGTTCCCAGAAGCACCTATAGGACTTGAAGTGTGTTAGTCCCATCACACAGACCTATATTTTCTTCCCAGAAGCACCTATAGGACTTGAAGTGTGTTAGTCCCATCACACAGAGATCATATATTTTGTTCCCAGAAGCACCTATAGGACTTGAAGTGTGTTAGTCCCATCACACAGACCTATATTTTCTTCCCAGAAGCACCTATAGGACTTGAAGTGTGTTAGTCCCATCACACAGAGATCCTATATTTTGTTCCCAGAAGCACCTATAGGACTTGAAGTGTGTTAGTCCCATCACACAGACCTATATTTTCTTCCCAGAAGCACCTATAGGACTTGAAGTGTGTTAGTCCCATCACACAGAGATCATATATTTTGTTCCCAGAAGCACCTATAGGACTTGAAGTGTGTTAGTCCCATCACACAGACCTATATTTTCTTCCCAGAAGCACCTATAGGACTTGAAGTGTGTTAGTCCCATCACACAGAGATCATATATTTTGTTCCCAGAAGCACCTAAAGGACTTGAAGTGTGTTAGTCCCATCACACAGACCTATATTTTCTTCCCAGAAGCACCTATAGGACTTGAAGTGTGTTAGTCCCATCACACAGAGATCATATATTTTGTTCCCAGAAGCACCTATAGGACTTGAAGTGTGTTAGTCCCATCACACAGAGATCATATATTTTGTTCCCAGAAGCACCTATAGGACTTGAAGTGTGTTAGTCCCATCACACAGACCTATATTTTCTTCCCAGAAGCACCTATAGGACTTGAAGTGTGTTAGTCCCATCACACAGAGATCATATATGTTGTTCCCAGAAGCACCTATAGGACTTGAAGTGTGTTAGTCCCATCACACAGAGACCTATATTTTCTTCCCAGAAGCACCCATAGGACTTGAAGTGTGTTAGTCCCATCACACAGAGATCATATATTTTGTTCCCAGAAGCACCTATAGGACTTGAAGTGTGTTAGTCCCATCACACAGACCTATATTTTCTTCCCAGAAGCACCTATAGGACTTGAAGTGTGTTAGTCCCATCACACAGAGAGCATATATTTTGTTCCCAGAAGCACCTATAGGACTTGAAGTGTGTTAGTCCCATCACACAGACCTATATTTTCTTCCCAGAAGCACCTATAGGACTTGAAGTGTGTTAGTCCCATCACACAGAGATCCTATATTTTTTCCCAGAAGCACCTATAGGACTTGAAGTGTGTTAGTCCCATCACACAGACCTATATTTTCTTCCCAGAAGCACCTATAGGACTTGAAGTGTGTTAGTCCCATCACACAGAGATCCTATATTTTGTTCCCAGAAGCACCTATAGGACTTGAAGTGTGTTAGTCCCATCACACAGAGATCCTATATTTTCTTCCAGAAGCACCTATAGGACTTGAAGTGTGTTAGTCCCATCACACAGAGCTCCTATATTTTCTTCCCAGAAGCACCCATAGGACTTGAAGTGTGTTAGTCCCATCACACAGAGATCCTATATTTTGTTCCAGAAGCACCTATAGGACTTGAAGTGTGTTAGTCCCATCACACAGAGCTCTATATTTTCTTCCCAGAAGCACCCATAGGACTTCTAGTGTGTTAGTGGCATCACACAGAGCTCCTATATTTTCTTCCCAGAAGCACCCATAGGACTTCTAGTGTGTTAGTGGCATCACACAGAGCTCCTATATTTTCTTCCCAGAAGCACCCATAGGACTTCTAGTGTGTTAGTGGCATCACACAGAGCTCCTATATTTTCTTCCCAGAAGCACCCATAGGACTTCTAGTGTGTTAGTGGCATCACACAGAGCTCCTATATTTTCTTTCAGAAGCACCCATAGGACTTCTAGTGTGTTAGTGGCATCACACAGAGCTCCTCTATTTTCTTTGCAGAAGCACCCACAGGACTTCTAGTGTGTTAGTGGCATCACACAGAGCTCCTATATTTTCTTCTCAGCAGCACCCACAGGACTTCTAGTGTGTTAGTGGCATCACACAGAGCTCCTCTATTTTCTTTGCAGAAGCACCCATAGGACTTCTAGTGTGTTAGTGGCATCACACAGAGCTCCTATATTTTCTTCTCAGCAGCACCCACAGGACTTCTAGTGTGTTAGTGGCATCACACAGAGCTCCTCTATTTTCTTTGCAGAAGCACCCATAGGACTTCTAGTGTGTTAGTGGCATCACACAGAGCTCCTCTATTTTCTTTGCAGAAGCACCCATAGGACTTCTAGTGTGTTAGTGGCATCACACAGAGCTCCTATATATTCTTCTCAGCAGCACCCACAGGACTACCGACTACAATGGCTGGAAGACCGCCAAGGGGAGGCAGAGCGTGCAGAGCCAAGAACACAGGGCAGGCAGGCTCTGTTTCTAGTGGACGTGGCCGTGGCCGTGGACGTGGTCGTGCATCGTCATCAGCACGTGGCCATGGGACACGCGCGTCTTTGTTTTCGGCAGCTGGACATGTGGAGCCGCATCATGCTGAAGGCTTGGTAGAATGGATGACCAAGCCCTCCTCATCCTCCTCATCCTCTCTCACCCAGGCTCAGGGTACTGGCAGAGCATCATCAGCCACCCCTTCCCTAGACCCACCATGTCCTCCTGAGGAGTCCCCCGAACTCTTTGAGCACAGTGTTGGGTACATGCTCCAGGAGGATGCCCAACGATTCGAAGGCTCGGTTGATGATACCCAGCTTGAGGAATCTGGCAGTACTGTTCCACCAGCTGCAGCTTACTGCCAGGTTTGCTCTAGTGGTGAAGAGGGAGGGGATGATGAGGTCACTGACTCCACGTGGGTGCCTGAAGGGAGAGAGGATGAGGAGGAGGACGAGGAGGAGGAGGATGCGGCGTCACATGTCCAACGAGGCAGGATGCCCCCTGGAGGCCAGGTAGAGGCCAGCACAGCAACTGTACAACACCGCAGAGCTCCGCCTGTGCAGGGCGCTGCCTCTGCACGTTATCAGAAAAGTTCTTTGGTGTGGGCCTTTTTTGAGACGAGTGCATCAGATCGCACCACTGCTATTTGCAATATTTGTCTCAAGCGTATCTCGCGTGGCCAAAACATCAGCCGCTTGGGCACCACAAGCACGACCAGACATATGTCGACCTGCCATGCAGCTCGTTGGCAGGCACACATAAAAGACCCACACCAAAGAACTAAGCGGACCTCTCCTTGCTCCTCATCAGCTGGGATCTCCATCCCCACTACACCTTCAGTCCTCTCTGAAAGCTGCTCTGAGAGGACTGAAGGTGTAGAATTAGGTGTGTCACAACCAAGTACTTGCAGTACACCGACGTCCGATTGCAGCAGGCAAATTTCCCTGCCCCAGCTGCTGGACCGTAGAAAGAAGTACACTCCCAGCCATCCACATGCCCAGCGGTTGAATGCTAGCTTGGCTAAATTGCTAGCACTTCAACTGCTGCCTTTTCAGTTGGTAGACTCGGCCCCCTTCCGTGAGTTTGTTCAATATGCGGTTCCTCAGTGGCAGGTTCCCAAACGCCACTTTTTCTCACGGAAGGCGATTCCGTCTCTCTACCGGCATGTGGAGGGCAATGTCCATGCCTCGCTGGACAGGGCGGTCAGCGGTAAGGTGCATATTACCGCTGACTCATGGTCCAGCAGGCATGGACAGGGACGGTACCTTTCTTTCACGGCCCATTGGGTCACTCTATTGGCAGCTGGGAGGGATGCAGGACAAGGTGCAGTAGTGTTGGAGGTTGTTCCGCCACCACGCCTCCAAAACGCTACTACTGCTACTGGTTGTGACACACCTCTCTCCTCCACCCCCTCCTCTTCTTCTTCCTCCAGTGCTCTGTCCTCGGAACCAGCGGTGCTCCGTAGGCGTACAAGGGGCTACGCAAGTACGCAGGCAAAAAGATGCCATGCCGTGCTTGCGCTGGTGTGTTTGGGGGACAGGAGCCACACTGGGCCAGAGGTTCTGGCAGCTCTGCAGGGGCAGGCCGAGAGGTGGTTGACGCCACGTCAGCTTAAGCCAGGAATGGTCGTTTCTGACAATGGCACCAACCTCCTCTCCGCCCTGCGACAGGGGCAGCTCACCCATGTGCCCTGCATGGCTCACGTCCTCAACCTGGTGGTGCAGCGGTTCATGGGCAGGTTCCCAGGCTTACAGGATGTCCTGAGGCAGGCCAGGAAAGTCTGTGTGCATTTCCGCCGATCTTATAATGCCAGTGCTCGGCTGACTGAGCTGCAAAAGGAGCTGAACCTGCCCAAGAACCGCCTAATATGTGACATGCCCACCAGGTGGAACTCAACGTTGGCCATGCTGCAGCGACTGCACACGCAGCAGAGGGCCATCAATGAGTACCTTTGCGACTATGGCACCAGGACAGGGTCAGGGGAGCTTGGTTTTTTTTCCCCACGTCAGTGGAGCATGATCAGGGATGCATGCACTGTCCTCTCACCATTTGAGGAGGCCACAAGGATGGTGAGCAGTGACAGTGCATGCATCAGTGACACTGTCCCTCTTGTCCACCTGTTGGAGCATACGCTGCGTGGGATAATGGACAGGGCACTTGAGGCAGAACAGAGGCAGGAAAAGGAGGACTTCCTTGCCTCTCAAGGCCCCCTTTATCCGGACAGTGTTCCTTCTGTCCCACCCATCACACAGGAAGAGGATGAGGAGGAGGAGGAGGAGGAGGAGGGAGGAGGAGGATTGTGTGAGCATGGAGGTGGAGCCTGGCACTCAGCATCAGCAGCAGCAGTCTTTTAGGGATGATGTACAGTCCCAACAAACCAGTGGACTTGTACGTGGCTGGGAGGAGGTGGCTGGCGATCATGTCATCCTCAGTGACCCAGAAGACTCCGGACCGAATGCCTCAGCTAACCTACGCTGCATGGCCTCCCTGATCCTGCAAAGCCTGCGGAAGGATCCTCGTGTTCTTCGGATCAAGGAGAGGGACCATTACTGGCTGGCCACTCTCCTTGATCCGCGGTACAAGGGTAAGGTTGCGGACCTTATCTTGCCGTCGCAGAGGGAGCAGAGGATGAGACATCTCAGGGAGGCCTTGCAGAAAGGTCTGTGCAACGCGTTCCCAGAAACTGGGAGGCTACAAACTCCTGGTCCTGGGCGACGAGTTGCTGAGGCTTCGGTCAGTAGCAGAAGGAGCGGTGGGGAAGGTGGACGTCTGACCGATGCGTTCAGACAATTTTTTAGTCCGCAGCCCCAAGGTATGATCGGTTCCAGCAACCATCGCCAGCGTCTGATATACATGGTGCAGGAATACCTTGGGGCAAGGTCAGACTTGGACACCTTTCCCACCGAAAATCCTCTGGCTTACTGGGTCATGAGGATGGATCACTGGCCAGAGCTTGCACAGTATGCAATTGAGCTACTGGCCTGTCCTGCCTCCAGCGTTCTTTCCGAACGCACATTCAGTGCTGCTGGAGGATTTGTCACCGATCATAGGGTGCGCCTGTCCACCGCCTCGGTTGATCGACTGACCTTCATCAAAATGAATCAGTCTTGGATCACCACCAGCTACCAGGCACCTGAGGCGGATATAACCGAATAATTTTTAATATCACATCCCTTCAAGACTGCCTATGCTGATGCTGAGTGACTGTCCTCTTATGTTCACTGACTATCCTCTTCCTCCTCCTCAATGATCCATGCCACCACACCAGTGCCTAAGGCACAATTTTTCAGCCCCTGTTTAACAGGGGCGTGTACATACAATTTTTATAAAAAAATGCTTCGCAACACGTGTGACTGCTGTGCTCCAAGTACAGTATCTGTGAGGGGTTGCAGTGTTGTGGCACCAGCACCAGTGCCTAAGGCAAATTTTTCAGCCCCTGTTTAACAGGGGCGTGTACTTACAATTTTTTAAAAAAATGCTTCGCAACACGTGTGACTGCTGTGCTCCAAGTACAGTATCTGTGAGGGGTTGCAGTGTTGTGGCACCAGCACCAGTGCCTAAGGCAAATTTTTCAGCCCCTGTTTAACAGGGGCGTGTACTTACAATTTTTTAAAAAAATGCTTCGCAACACGTGTGACTGCTGTGCTCCAAGTACAGTATCTGTGAGGGGTTGCAGTGTTGTGGCACCAGCACCAGTGCCTAAGGCAAATTTTTCAGCCCCTGTTTAACAGGGGCGTGTACTTACAATTTTTTTTAAAAATGCTTTGCAACACGTGTGACTGCTGTGCTCCAAGTACAGTATCTGTGAGGGGTTGCAGTGTTGTGGCACCAGCACCAGTGTCTAAGGCACAATTTTTCAGCCCCTGTTTAACAGGGGCGGGTAATTACAATTTTTAAAAAAAATGCTTCGCAACACGTGTGACTGCTGTGCTCCAAGTACAGTATCTGTGAGGGGTTGCAGTGTTGTGGCACCAGCACCCAGTGCCTAAGGCACAATTTTTCAGCCCCTGTTTAACAGGGGCGGGTAATTACAATTTTTTAAAAAAATGCTTCGCAACACGTGTGACTGCTGTGCTCCAAGTACAGTATCTGTGAGGGGTTGCAGTGTTGTGGCACCAGCACCAGTGCCTAAGGCACAATTTTTCAGCCCCTGTTTAACAGGGGCGGGTAATTACAATTTTTTTAAAAAAATGCTTCGCAACACGTGTGACTGCTGTGCTCCAAGTACAGTATCTGTGAGGGGTTGCAGTGTTGTGGCACCAGCACCAGTGCCTAAGGCACAATTTTTCAGCCCCTGTTTAACAGGGGCGGGTAATTACAAATCTTGATCTAATAGTTCACAGCAGGGCCCATTCCTGCGCCCACCAAGAGTAACTATGAGGGCCTACAGTCTTGTGGCAACACCGTCCACCACCACCGCCAAAGGCCCAATTTTTCTGCCCTGTTCATCAGGTGCTTGCAATTACAAATCTTGATCTAATAACTCACAGCAGGGCCCATTCCTGCGCCCACCAAGAGTAACTGTGAGAGCTTACAGTCTTGTGGCAACACCGTCCACCACCACCCCCAATTTTTCTGCCCTGTTCAACAGGTGCATGCAATTACAAATCTTGATCTAATAACTCACAGCAGGGCCCATTCTTGCGCCCACCAAGAGTAACTGTGAGAGCTTACAGTCTTGTGGCAACACCGTCCACCACCACCGCCAAAGGCCCAATTTTTCTGCCCTGTTCATCAGGTGCTTGCAATTACAAATCTTGATCTAATAACTCACAGCAGGGCCCATTCCTGCGCCCACCAAGAGTAACTATGAGGGCCTACAGTCTTGTGGCAACACCGTCCACCACCACCGCCAAAGGCCCAATTTTTCTGCCCTGTTCATCAGGTGCTTGCAATTACAAATCTTGATCTAATAACTCACAGCAGGGCCCATTCCTGCGCCCACCAAGAGTAACTGTGAGAGCTTACAGTCTTGTGGCAACACCGTCCACCACCACCACCACCACCCCCAATTTTTCTGCCCTGTTCAACAGGTGCATGCAATTACAAATCTTGATCTATTAACTCACAGCAGGGCCCATTCCTGTGCCCACCAGTCTTGTGGCTACACCAACATCTAATAGGGCAAATTTCTGCAGAGTATATACGCCAGGCCCCTACTTTCAAACATCCAACTTACAAACGACTCCTACTTGCAAATGGAAAGAGAAAACAGGAAGTGAGAGGAAATCTACCCCTAGGAAGGGAAATTCTATCCTGTTAGATTTAATTTGGGAAAAAGGTATCTCCTCTCTACTGATACTTTATCACCAATCCTTGTTTCAATTAAAACCCCACTTTTTCCAAAAACATTTGTCATTGGGACGGAAAGTGAGGTGACATGTTCTGAACAGATGTGCAAAGACAGCAAATGTTACAGGGGTGATAACCCCTCCCTATGTTCTCCAAAAAGCTTAAAAATAGATTTTTTGGGGATGGAGCTACACTTCATAATGTACCTGTTCAGATTCTACTTAAGAACAAACCTAAAGCCGCAAGTGGTTTTAAATGGCTTCTTTTTTTCCTTTACAAATGTCATTTTGTGCAAGGACAGTTCTAAACACGGGAAACACATGCCACTTCACAGGCATACTTTAGACACCCCCCAGGTACCATATTTAAAGGAAAATTTCACTTTTTTTTTTTCACTTTATGCATCATTAAAATGACTGCTCCCGAAAAAACGTTAGTTTTTAAAAGTTCTTTTTGCATTGATATATGTCCCCTGGGGCAGGACCCGGGTCCCCAAACCTGTTTTATGACATTAACATGCATATTGGCCGTTGTAATTAGCACTTTTGATTTCGAACGTTCGCGTCCATTATAACGTATAATATAATTTATTATAACGAACACCGGGGGTGTTCGGCTCATCCCTACCCATGGATATGGTAGACTCTGTAGATCCTGGCTGTAACCAGACCCCATCCCATTCTCACCCAAGCAGAGGGGTCTGGTTACAGCCAGGATCGGCATAAGCACTAGGAGAGTGTATTCAATGCAAGCGGATACATGATATTTGGAGCATTTTTACCCAAATAGGATGGCTTAATTCTATACAAACATCTGACATCTCTCCAAGTCCTCCTTTTTTGGACAAACTTTATGTATGGTGTATGCTTTCACCTTATGGCAAGCTCCCTTATTTGGCTGTAATACGTTTGATGCACTCTCGCTCTGTAGCTGTCTGTGTACTGTCCTTCCATCTCTCCTTGTGGCGTTGGGCTGGGCATTTCATGTTTCCCGATAGTAATCTGGTACCAATAGGATCCCCTGAGGAAGCTGCAAGTGAAACGCGTAGGGATTCCTTGGTACTCTGATTTCCTGTGGGGCCCTGATATGAAATACCTTCTCTAAATACCACCTACAGAGTCTACCATATCCATGGGCATACCTACAGGTTATTTTGTGTTCACATAGGCCATGCCTGTTTGGGACAATATCATATGGATATACATATGAAATTACCTGTTTCGAATAAAATTTCTGATTTTAAAATGTTTTTTACTATGATGTTATGATAAATTTGGATTTTTAGAGTGCTCTCTTTCATTTGGATCTACTGGTGGCTACCAATTTAAAGTCCATGTTCATCCTTGGTTTCTTTTGAGTTTATTTTTATTCATCACATATTTTAAGTTCACATTTAGAGACAGCCAAAGTAGCTCTGATATGCACAGGCATACTGTGTCAACTGTGCATTCTGCAGTCCACTACCCATCAATCATCGCTTGCAGCCTGTCACATTGCACAGTGATGAGTGGTAGTAAGCAAGCAGGCAGACATGTGTGGTGGTTGGGTTGGGTTTTCTGCCCTTCATCTATATAGTATTTATAACAGAACAACGCACTTAATGAATGAATGAATGAATGACTTGTATAGCGCAACCTATGCGAACTGAATCGCCTCAGGGCGCTTTTTGCCACTGGTGTCCATCTGTGTATAGTGCGGTCCTTGCCCTGTGGGGTCCTGACACACTTACAAACACATACACATACAACATACACATATTTGGCCAATTTTATCGACAGGATCTAATTAACCTACCAGCATGTCTTAAGCCAATGGTATGAAATTTGGGTCAAACATCCCGCCGGTTCGGTTCACACCAGAACTCGAAAACATGGAAAAAGTTTGGACCCGACTCTGTTAAAGTCTATGGGACCAGAACTTGAAAAACCGAAATTCCCCATTTTGAAGGCTTATATGCAATTTTTTGGACATAAATATGGGGTCCTGGGTACTGCCCTGGGGGAAGTGTATCATTGCAAAAACATTTTTTTTAAAAGATTGTTTTTTATTAAAGATGCAAGCTTTCTTTATTTTGTAAACAAACGGCTTGGGGGGCAATTCTGTATGATGAGGCCACATTTTAGTGCATTCAAAACAAGATTTGAGATTTTTGGATACATTTTGGTATCTCTTTGGCAGACTTTGGATGGAAATAACAAAGTTTTGCACTGCAGGGAGCAAGCCTTATGTGAAGAAGCCAAATTACAGTACACGCAGACCAAGATAAACATTTTTTTTAGATAAAGTCTGGTGTCTCTTTCTCAGACTTTGGATAGAAGTAACAGGTGCAGAAAAATTGAGCTTTGGGTGTTGGTGGTGCCTTCACAATGTAACCCTATAGAGGTACTCTGAATGAAAGCAAGAATTGGCCTTGCTGTAAAAAAATGATATGCACCTGTCAAGCAGGTGCAGAAAAAGTGGGCCTTGGGTGTTAATTGTGCCCATGAAATCTATACAAAAAAATTACTTCAAGATAAAATAAACACCCACAAAGCTAGGCAGCCTAGACAGTCTTGCCGAGATTCCAGATCCCAAACACCACATTTAATCCACAACATCGGCATCAGGGGCTTGATAGCAGCTGCTAAACTGATTCATTTTGAGAAATGTCAGGCGAGCAACGGAGTCTGTGGACAGACACACTCTTTTATTGGTCACAAAACATCTGGCAGCACTGAAT
Source organism: Lithobates sylvaticus (assembly GCA_028564925.1). Taxonomy (NCBI): domain Eukaryota; kingdom Metazoa; phylum Chordata; class Amphibia; order Anura; family Ranidae; genus Lithobates; species Lithobates sylvaticus. Next base: position 138,069,387 of record CM053028.1, on the reverse strand, counting down.
GCCTGTTCAGAAAGCACACTGGATGCAGGGCAGCCCACCAACTCAATTGCATACTGGGCAAGTAACCCAATGGATCGTCTACTGGATAGCTCTTCATGTCTGTTTTCGCCCCTAGATAATCTTCTACCATATGTGCAGACGCTGCCGATGCAATCATCAAGCTGACAGCCCTGGATGCTGAGGACTGTTTTTTTTTTTTAATGCATCACTTAGGCAGCCCCTTTTCCACTGCTCCTCCTTTGACCAACAGAAGCCTCAAAACATATTATTTTCCATGAGACTCTAACCTACCATAGTCTGGAAAGGTGTTACACAAAACTCCTGTCTAATGTGTCCTCAAGATATTTCTGTGCTCCATCTGCGAGTTCCTAGACTTTTGTCTGCAAGTTTGTGGAGGCATGAGAAGCAGAGTCTTCGGGGTCACTGAGGATTATACTATCAGGAACTGCCTCCTCCCAGCCATGTACTACTCCCAAGGTTTCTGGGGACTAAAAACCATCTCTTAAGGATTGACGCGTGTCATCTTTAATGCCTCCAAAACTGCCAGAATCCTCATGTTCCTTCTCCTCCTCCCTCTCCTCTTGTCTGTTCTGTGGAATGGCAAGAATGGTGTCTGCATAAAACAGGCCTTGAGAGGAAAGGAAGTCCTCCTCTTCCTCCCACTGCTGTGCCTCGAGTGCCCTGTCCATAATGCCATACAGGAGGGATAGGGTCACTGATGCATGCATTGTCACCACTTAGCATCCTTGTCGCCTCCTCAAATAGTGACAATACAGTGCATGCATCCTTTGTCAGCAACCATTGGCATGAGGAAAAAAAGCAGAGCCACCCTGAGTCTGTCCTTGTGCCATACTCTTCTACATTCTTGGCAACATTCTTATATCCCCGACCATCTTTATGTAGAGTAAAGTAGAGTGGAAGCGCAACCACGCCTACCAACGTCATCAATCCTGCTGACGTGCCTATCCTGGGACGCACTCACCTTGGAACCACGAGACGCAAGGGACCGTGCGTTTCCCCACCATAGCCATGACACCGGAGGACAGCCGAGGACTTCAGACAAAATAAAGATACCGCTACGTGCCTGATATTTTTAAACAAAGTGTGAGTATATACTTTCTTTTTATTTTCACATACAGTTCCCACTGTAATCAGACCCACTACTCTTAGAGCGGCGCTGCTCTCTCTCTTTTCTCCAGAGTTCCATAGCAGACACTGGAGTATCTATACATAGGACGACAATAAGCCGTACACTCCATAGAGTTGGGCTTTATGGCAGAGTGGCCAGAAGAAAGCCATTACTTTCAGCAAAAAACAAAATGGCACGTTTTAAGTTTGCGAAAAGGTATGTGGGAGACTCCCAAAATGGCCATCAAAGAAAATGCTATGTCTGGCGCAAACTCAACACATCACATCACCCAAAGAACACCACCGTGAAACATGGTGGTGACAGCATCATGCTGTGGGTATGTTTTTCAGCAGTCAGGACTGGGAAACTGGTCAGAATTGAGGGGAAGATGGATGGTGCTAAATACAAGGATATTCTTTAGCAAAACCTGTACCACTCTGTGTGTGATTTGAGGCTAGGACGGAGGTTCACCTTCCAGCCTGACAATGACCCCAAAAACACTGCTAAAGCAACACTTGATTGGTCTAACAGCTCTCATTGTTAGCACCATAACAATACATTGAGGAATACATAGTCACATTTTTCAGCTGAAGTAATTTCCTTTAAAACATATCTCCTTCTTTCTCTTACTCATCACCACACTCCCTAGGCACAAGAAAAAAAAGGATAATTATCACGTTTGCCAAAATAATAATTCAGGGTAAAAATGCCATTAGCTTTTGCTGCTGAAAGAACTAATCCTGAAGGTAGCATAATAGCCTGGATTACTTATTGTGGCTGAGACATTCATTTTAACTAGGTATAAAATTGTTGCTGTTCCAGCTATCTTCTATTTATCCCTTCAGTAACAACATTATGTTTTCAGATTGTAAACATTTAATAGCCTGAGCTACAAATCACGGCTGGGTAGAAAAATCTTGCAGTCACCCAGTGAGAGCACAGTTGAAAGTTAAAATAGGACACCGTGGGCCAACATTTTGGAAACGTCTGTTTATAAAAAGGCAGCTCTCACCTCTCATTCTCACATCTGTGTCAACATTCCCTCTATCACATCTGCCATCTGCATTGCTGTGGTACGTTATGATGTGGGCACTGCTAACGCCTTAATTTTAGGGTGTTGAAACAAATGCTAAGCTAAATGGTGTCTTTTCCTTTTTGCCTCAAGCGATCGCAACAGAGTGTGCTTACCTCAGGTGGCCTTCATTCCAAGTGATTTTCCTGACATTGTGTGATATTGCAGTCTACACACAACTTTCAACTCTTCCCTATTAAAAATAAAGTTAGGAGCTGATTCTTTTGATACAGCCACACAGTATGGGAAAAAACTTTGAGATTTGGAGCTTAGGGATTCTTTCACTCTATGCTACTTGTTTGATTTAATTTGACTCAGATTTCTCTAGTTAAAATGTAGCTATTCAATTTATACAAGATTTAAAAAAAAAAAAAACTGCCTACCTTAAAGCAGAAATAAATCCTCCTATCCTTTACAGCCAAGGAAGCTGCCATCTTAACCTGGTCATAGATGTGTCAAAATGTGGCTGGTTCAGCAGGAACTGGATGAATTTCGATCCGTGTCCCTGCTTGATAGAAGTCGATCTTTAGATCAACTTTTCTTGAACAGTAATGTTGGAAAACAGCTGCAGCCACTGCTTATTATATTTTGACAGTGGTTAGTCGTGACCTATCTATGGCCAGCTTTAGCCTCTGTTTGATCCGCAGTTACCATGGTTCTGATCAACTATGGCGCCAACCATTTGATGGCTTGAGTTCAAACATAGACACTAGTAACTGTAATGCCCCGTACACACGGTCGGATTTGGAAAATGTTCGATGGAAGCTTTTTGTCAGAAATTCCGACCATGTGTAGGCTCCATTGGACACTTTCCATCGGAATGTCCGTCACACAAAATTTGAGAGCTGGTTCTTAAATTTTCTGACAACAAAATAAATTCTGATCGTGCTCGGAATCAAGCAGAAGAGCCGCACTGGCTACTGAACTTCATTTTTCTTGGCTCGTCGTACGAGTTATATGTCACTGCGTTCTTGACGTTCACAATTTCCGACCAACTTTGTGTGACCGTGTTTGAGCCAACATCCTTTGGAAAAAATTCATGGATTTTGTTGTCGGAATGTGTGATCGTGTGTACAGGGCATAAGAGCTTTTTTACATGGGCATTGCTCTCTGAAGAGCTATCCACAGTGGATTGCTTTTCAGAAGGCATTTGACACGCAGTGTGGAAGCATTATGTCACCTCTTTACTACCTGTTTTAATTCTTAAAAACAGCACCAATGTACCACAGTTGCAGGGCACTTGTGGCACAGCCTCTCTCAGTTGAATGGGTCATGTTCAAGAGATGGCTGTGTCATGCAAACATGATAGAAGGAATACATTTTGTGCACATCCCTATTCGCTGCCTGCAGCTTAAGTGGTTAGTATGGTAAAAATGCACTACAACCTTGTGTTTTTACTGTCCCCAACTACAAGTGTAAACGGGGCCTAACACTTATCAATCAAGACATGGGAAACAGTTAAAGTAAACCCTAAAAAAAAAAGCATTAATATTCTTGAAAATAATAAATGAATCTGCCGCCTTCCTACGCCGCGGTGATCTTCGTTCTTCTGTCCTCCGCCACGTTGTCTTCTGGGTAATGGGGCACGATGTGTTATGGGAACTGTGTGTTCCCTAACACAGCGCGTCCCATTCACAAAGAGCCGTGCGACTCGCGCATTCGCAGTAGGAAATGGGCAGTGAAGCCGTAGTCTTCGCTGCCTGTTTCCCTTGCTAAGGGTGGCGGCGCTGGGACCAGAGCAGCTACTTTTTTTTTAGCTGCTGACTTTTAATTTTTTTTTTTTTTAGCTGAAAATTGGTGAATTTAGTTCAACTTTAAAAAGACTCAGTCATAGGCAAGTTGGCATTTTATCTTGAGAGGACAACCCCCCCTCCCCCACCAAGATGATGACTTCCAGTGACCCACTGGTGCAATAGAAATTGCAAATAATTGTCACCAGTAGGGATGAGCCGAACACCCCGATTCGGTTTGCAGCAGAACAGGCAAAAAATTTGAGCAAACACCTTTAAAGTCACAGGGACACGAACATGAAAAATCAAAAGTGCTAATTTTAAGGCTTATATGCAAGTACTTGGGGACATGTATCAATGCAAAAAAAAGTTTTTTCAGGAGCAGTGATTTTAATAATACTTAAAGTGAAACAATAAAAGTGAAATATTCTTTTAAATTTCATACCTGGGGGGGTGTCTATAGTATGCCTGTAAAGTGATGCATGTTTCCCGTGTTTACAACAGGCCCTGCACAAAATGACATTTCTAAAAAATGTGTGGGGGTCCCCCCAAATTCCATACCAGGCCCCTCAGGTCTGGTAAGGTTATTAAGGGGAACCCCGGGCCAAAATAAAAAAAAATGGGGTGGGGGGTCCCCCTCAAAATCCATACCAGACCCTTCAGGTCTGGTATGGATTTCAAGGGGAACCCCGCACCAAAATAAAAAAAAAATGGTGTGGGGGTTCCCCAAAAATCCATACCAGACCCTCATCTGAGCACGCAACCTGGCAGGCCACAGGAAAAGAGGGGGAGGAAACAGGAAAACGAGAGAGCACCCCCCTCCTGAACCATACCAGGCCACATTGCCTCAACATGGGGATGGTGCTTTGGGGTAGCGCCCCCCTAAAACACCTTGTCCCCATGTTGATGGGATCAAGGGTCTCATCCCCACAACCGTTGCCCCGGTGGTTGTGGGTGTCTGTGGGCAGGGGGCTTATCGGAATCTGGAAGCCCCCTTTAACGAGGGGACCCCCAGATCCTGGCCTCCCCCCTGTGTGAAATGGTAACGGGGTACAAATGTACCCTTACCATTTCACCAAAAAAGTGTAAAATGGTAAAAATGACAATACACACCTTGGGACAAGTCCTTTATTAAAAAGAAAAAAGTCCATTCATCTTCTTCTTCTTTCGCTCCGACCGAAAAAGAAAAAAAAAAAAGATCTACCTCCATGGGAGGCACCCGCCATAATGACCGGCCTCTCGGGTGACAGCTCTTTTATAACTGAGGGCAGGGCCACACGATGATGTCGCCGGGTTACCCTGCCCCCCTTTGATGCAAGGGGACATCCCTATGGCTTCCATACTAAAATAAAGAGGAAGCCAACGCTGGATAAACTGTTGAAATTGGCGAAGCCTTTGTACCCCAGGGCAGACATCAATTATTTGACAGGCAAAATTGGTAGCCTGTGGGGTTCATTTAATAGGGAGCACAATCCGGTCCAGGACTCTGAGAGAGATCGGGAGCAGCAGCAGATGACATATATGTCCCCAGCCATAGACATATATGATATATGGTCTTACCACAGCCTGCATCTTTTGCCAGACTAGACCAAACCTAGGCCATCACTCTCAAGAATTCCTTGCTGTAAAGGTGACCCACTCGATCCCACTTCTGGCGGTAAGTTAGGTCTCACATGGGCCCCCTATTTGGTTTCCCCACTGGCGGATGTGTGCTCGCCCTGGTAGGACTCTCTCCATAAGTGTGAGCTTACTTGCGCTGGACAAGCCTGGACCCTATGGTCCAATGAGGCGCTTCAGGTGCGCTCATGCGCGGTATCTAGGGTTTGTGCGCTTGCGCGGTGCGGGCGGATTGTTCCTGTTGTCGTGGACTTTGGATACCTCCTGTCGCGCATGTGCGGTGAGCATGTAACCGTGCGCCTGCGCATTGTGGGCGGGTTTACCCTGATATATATATATATATTGTGACAGTAGGAGATGCTGTCTAGGTGGAATTGACGGTTTGGGGGACACAGGGTATGCACATTTGCTTGGTGCAAGGCTACAGAGCATAAATGTGGACTGGAGAGAACTGCTTTTGCAGCTTTCTCCAGGTTTTGGTATTTGGTCATGGGGCTCTGTAGTTTGGAGATTCCAGAGTGTCTTGGGTGGGACGGAATCTCCAACCCTGTGTCCAGATTTTGTAAATTGCCAGCAGGGTGTGTGCTCAGGTGAGCACAGCACTTATAATGAGTGTATGGGAAGACTTCATGGCTCCCAGTTGGAGACTGCTCCACACCCAGAGAGACAGCAGGTCTCCAGGAGTCAGAGAGGTTGCAGGAGGCAGCCAGAACGTGCGACTGCAAGAAGCAGTGCAACAGCCTGAGGACTAAGGCCAGAGCGAAGCTGTGGGCGCTAAAGAGAAGCCATCCATAGTGAGGAAATCCTGTGGTCTGTGTGACCCGGACAAAGCGCAGAGGTACTGCTAAAGAGCCAGGTGGGCTAGCATTTTCTGTGAGTGTTTATTTGCTGGAGAAGAACCCCTGTGTGGGAAACCTTTATGTCAAAGACTTTCATTTGCCTTTTTAATAAAAATGGGCTACCATGCCCTTAAATATAGTTCCTGACTGGCTTGAATCACTAACAAACGCATCTACCACGAGAGCTAATGGCCCCCCATGTTACAAGTGGTTGTTGGATGCGGGCACAAGACGGTGGAATCCGGGTCCTTGCTCCACAGTGAGTTCAAGTCGGAACTATTGGCTGTGTGTTGAAGTGCAGCCAGGCAAAAGGCATTGCGTGTTGCAGGTGGTGTACCTGTGAATGAAAAGTCAGTTTTTTTTTTCTGCTATGAACTCTTTGTGTGCATGAGACAGCACAATCTGTGTGTGCACTGTGCAGGTGAGGAAAGCTTGCATGAAGTGAAAAGCAACTTGCTTTAAAGTGACAGTGCTTCAATTTTTGCTGGAGGGCACAAAAGTGCAGTTGAGTGACTGTGAATATGGAGAGTCCACCAGTGTTTGAATCTGCAGTGGATTGGTGCAAGCGGCACCTAGCAGCACTGAACCCAGCTAAAGAGGAAAGCAAGCCAACCCTCAGTGCAAGGAGAGAGTGGGGGCATGTTGTCTCCAAGTGTCCTTTGTCTCAGTCTCCAATACAAGGTGACAAGGCCAGACAAAGGTCTGCAACAAGGTTTAGGAAGCCTGATTTGAGTCACAGGAGTGTCCAAAAAGCTGATCAGAAGTTCAAGAAGTATGCGGTTGCCCGTAGCAACCGTGGTGATGTCAAGTCTGCGGACTATGCAAGAAACATATGGCCGACTGAGGATCGTGGCAAGTTGAAAGCAACAATGTTTCAAGGAGCGCAAAGTCGCTGCATTTGGGAGAGTCAGCAAAGTACAGCTGGAAAAGTGCCATCTCCCTTAGCAACAAAAGATCGAGTGTTAACTGGAAGGAGGAGCTACAGTGAAAATGTGGAGCGGTGTCCCACTAAAGATATGTGCAGAAATGTACCATGCATGGAATGTGATCAACTGGGGCATGGAATTTTTACTTGTCCCAGGTTATGGAACATGCCTGGAGATGTGGTTACTGGGCAGAAGTCTTTGTCTGCAAGCCCAGATTTTTGTGCAAGCATGTTTTCAGTCACCTCTGGCAACAGTGAGGAAGTGCCTGTTGTGCCTGCAGGGGGTGCTAAGGAGTCAGAAGTGGCTGCTGCAGTTTCATCCTATGGCCACCAGGGAGAGTTGGCCAGTAAAAGTGCGATAAAGGATAGACAACGTACTCAAATGAAGCCAGAGTTAACTGCTACAGATTATGGTAAGACTGTTGCAGTTTGTGGGACTGATCCCAGTGAAGTGGGAGTATATCCAGCTGGGAGATCAGCAGAAGGTGTAAAAATGGACTTGCTGCAGTGTGCTACCCTTAGTAGTGGGGAGACACAGGTTAAAGCAAGGTTAAGAACTCAAAAAGACTGGACTCTGTATGTGCCCGGTGTAATCCACCAGAGTGTTGAAAGTGGTAACCTAGGGGTGACCAATACAGTTTGTGTGCCAGGTTCCCTAGTGACAGGTGCTACAGAGATGCCCAGGGAAACCTCCCAGGAGCCCACAGTGGTGAGGCACGTGGTTTCCCAGGACAACTGTGGAGCCACCCTAGTGGGCAAAAGAATGCCTTTGGAGAGGAAGGATGGTGTGCTGAGCGGCACACAGGGTGCTGTGTGTTCTGACCAAAAACAGCCTGTTAAAGCTTATAACACTGCTATGTCTATGAATGCTGAGGATAAAAGTACTGCTGATGATACATGTACTTATGGTGATGTGTTCAAAAGTAATGAGGAAAGAGGGATGTCTCCCTTGGCAACCAGACGCAGAGCCTCAGGGTTGTCCATGGAAGTCTCAGGGACTCTCCATGCGCTTGAGCCAGAGATTTTCCAGGACAACACTGAATTTGCTCTGGTGGAACAGACTGGGTCTACACCATGCAGTGAAAGTTTATGTGAACAGTGCGTTTACCATATGTGTAACCCAGTTGGTAAGGGGTTAAGTCAGCTGGCCACAGCTGAAGGTACACAGCTGAGTGTGTTAGCGCCTCAGGAGCAAGGTGGTGAGGGTGTATTGCAGCCTGCCTTGTTTGAAGCATTAGAAAAGGGTAAAAGCATGTTGTCAAAATGTGATTTATATAGAACTAACAAAGGTACTGTTTGTGCTGCTGAATACCAGGTGCCTCCTAGAGCAGATGATGAGGTACTGCTGATCCCTCATCATAGAAGCACAATAAATTGGGACGGTTGGGCCAAACAATTACTAGCCATGTTAGACAAGGCTATGTTGAGTGACAGGGGTGTGAATACAACAACTGCTATACCAGATCAGGGCGCATGCATGGCAGATGTGGTGTTCACAGCCCAGCAGCTGAATGTCAAGTGTCAAGGTGACCTGCAGAGGCTTATTGGTGAGTTAGAGGGCATGAGTAGGAGACATGCGTCTGACAGTGGTTCAGAGGAGCGTCAGGCTGTGATGGATACCTCCAGTGAGGTGGAGGCCCCTTTAAATTTCTCGGGCCCTCAAGCTGCAGTGAATGAGCCCCTCCATGTCCCCAAAAATGTTTTGCATATTGATGTGAAGTGTGTAGAAATTACAGATATGCTAGTGGAACTGCTTGAACTAGTGAAAGCTCATTCCTTGTATACCTGGGTGCCTCCATTACAGTCAGATGTGGTAGTGCTGCATGGTACCAAAGGGTGGAGCCAGGTAATGCAAGCTGTGCTGGGTAACATTAATCACCAGTGGAACTGGTTGGTACGGTGCTTATTAATAGTCTGGCAAGTGATCACACAGTTCCCTGTGAGGGTGCTTCCGGATAAGGTTCAGTACGGAAGGCGCTCTGGGGGGCTGCTGGAGACATCAGAGGTCTCTCCGCCTGATGCGTTGATGGACATGTCTGCTAGTGCGGTCCGAGGTGCGGCTGAGCAGGGTTTAGTAAATGGCGCGGATACTGCCTCAACCGCTAAACCTCCTAAGAAGGAAGGGCCAGATATGGACGCGGCAAAAGCAGACATTCTGTCTGTCACCTGCAGAGAGATACAAGTTGGGGTACCCGGAGATGCTTTTAAATATAGTATGGCGAGGAACAAAAATTGTGACATGGAAAAATGTGAGCTGGCAAAGATTGGTTTTGCTATAAATGGGTCATGTGTTGCTCAATGTCAATTGCTAGGACAACTGCCCACAGAGATTTGGACAACAGGTGAAGGGAAGCCTTGTGAAGGTCCCATAGGGGGTAGCTGCTCACCTGTGTGTTGTCCCTCCTTGGGCCTGGCCCTACCAAACCCTGAACAAGAAAGAATTGACGGTATCGGTAATTGGAGAAATGGTGGTGTATTACTAAATGTTAATGTAAATAATGACCTTGATATGGCCATGAATAATTTCTTGGAAAATGAGCATGATACACAGATGTTGAGCTCTGGGGAGTTGGTAGTCAAAGGTAAAGGCAAAAGAGTTGGTAAACCCAAGAGACCTATTGTGATGGGTAAAACAGGTATTAGTGAGGGAAAAGGTGGTTCCTCATCAGGCGTAGTGTCTGGAGCAAGTTCCCTACAGGATCCGGAAACTGAGTTGGAAGGAAGTAGCAGGAAAGGCAGGATTCCACCAGAAAAGAAATGTGAGCTCAGGAACCCCAAGGATAGAGGGAGTAGGCTGAGGATACAGAACTGTAGGACCCCGTTGCGATCCAGAGTAGGGCGTGCCTGGAAACGCACCCGAAAAAAAAAAAAAAAAAATGGGCCTACGCAGCGAACAGCTGGCGCAGAAGTGCCCCAATCAAGGATTCGGGCTGGTGTGTTCCGGCCCCTTCGGGTTCGAAACAAGGGGAGGGGATATGTGACAGTAGGAGATGCTGTCTAGGTGGAATTGACGGTTTGGGGGACACAGGGTATGCACATTTGCTTGGTGCAAGGCTACAGAGCATAAATGTGGACTGGAGAGAACTGCTTTTGCAGCTTTCTCCAGGTTTTGGTATTTGGTCATGGGGCTCTGTAGTTTGGAGATTCCAGAGTGTCTTGGGTGGGACGGAATCTCCAACCCTGTGTCCAGATTTTGTAAATTGCCAGCAGGGTGTGTGCTCAGGTGAGCACAGCACTTATAATGAGTGTATGGGAAGACTTCATGGCTCCCAGTTGGAGACTGCTCCACACCCAGAGAGACAGCAGGTCTCCAGGAGTCAGAGAGGTTGCAGGAGGCAGCCAGAACGTGCGACTGCAAGAAGCAGTGCAACAGCCTGAGGACTAAGGCCAGAGCGAAGCTGTGGGCGCTAAAGAGAAGCCATCCATAGTGAGGAAATCCTGTGGTCTGTGTGACCCGGACAAAGCGCAGAGGTACTGCTAAAGAGCCAGGTGGGCTAGCATTTTCTGTGAGTGTTTATTTGCTGGAGAAGAACCCCTGTGTGGGAAACCTTTATGTCAAAGACTTTCATTTGCCTTTTTAATAAAAATGGGCTACCATGCCCTTAAATATAGTTCCTGACTGGCTTGAATCACTAACAAACGCATCTACCACGAGAGCTAATGGCCCCCCATGTTACATGTTAGTTAACATTTCTATCCATTCGTGTGGTTTAAAGGTGAGGCCTGTCTCTCTTTCCCAGCTAAGCATCGTTTTTTTTTTTTTTTTCTCTAGGGCAAACTCATTAAGCAAGCAATATAGTTTGGAAATAATCCCTTTGTCTCTGGAAGAGTGAGAGCATAGGCGTTCAAATTGAGTGCTATTTGTTCGGGATTCTAGTGAGCCCCTACTGTGATAGAATTGTTTGATTTGTGAGTATCTGTGTAATTCGGAATAGGGGAAATTGTGGTTTGCTTGTAGTTGGGGAAAGGTTTTAAAGTGAAGTCCTTCTTTTAAGGCTTGGAGTGTGGTAACACCAGCTGAGCACCAAAGGAGGAACTGGGTTCTATCACAGAACGCTTGTGGGAAATCGGGGTCTACTATAAAGGAGAGTAAGGGAGAAAGGGGAGAGGATAGTTGGAATTTCTTTCCATATAATGACCATAGGTATAAATATTGGTATACTATAGTGTTATGTGTGATGAATTGATTGGGTTTGATAGATTTGGACCACAGTTATCCTGAGGGGAGGAAGGGATGAATGGCTTGTGACTCCAATTTTAGCCATGGGATGTTAGAAGGAGGGGCATGCCATTGGGCTGTTTGAGCCAGTCTTGCTGATAAATAATAACGCCAGAGATCTGGCAGTCCCAGTCCTCCGAGGGGTTGGGGTCTATATAATAGAGATTTGTGGAATCTTGGCTTTTTGTGCTGCCAAATGAATTTGTTAACATCTCTTTGGATTGAGTCAATATAAGATTTGGAAACATAAATGGGGAGAGATCTGAAAAAAAATGTAATTTAGGTAATATTGCCATTTTGATATCAGTAACTCTGCCCAGGAATGAGATGTGGTATTTATCCCAAATTAGTAATAGTGATCTGATGTTTGAAACTATAGGGTGGTAGTTTGTTTGAAAAAGTGTTTGATATTCGGGGGTAAGCTGTATCCCTAGATAGCGGAAAGTTTAAGTACACCAGGTAAATGAAAAGTGACTCTGTAATGAGGGTGCAACATCGTTCGGGATATTTATTGGCATAGCTGAGCAATTGGCTAAATTTACCCCTAGACCTGAAATAGTATGGAAAGATTCTAGTAAGGAAATTAGATTGGCTAATGCTATGAGTGGATTTGTTAGAAATAAGAGGACATCATCAGCATAAAGGCTGAGTTTGAACTCTTCAGGACCTTTATGATAACCTTTGATGTTGACATTTTCTGAGATGGCTCGGGATAAAGGCTCTATAGCCAGGGCAAAAAGGAGAGGGGATAAAGGGCATCCCTGTCTGGTGCCTTTTTGGAGAGGGAAAAATTGGTAGTTGTTGCCCGGTAGTTTAATTCTGGTTTGGGGGTCTCTATATAAGGTGTGGAATCCCTGTAGGAATTCACCAGAGATGCCATATTTTGGTAATAGGTGGTCCAGGTATGACCAGCTGACGCTGTCAAACACCTTATGAATGTCTAAGCTAAGGAGGAGTGTTTGCTTGGAATGTAGATTGGCGCCCTGTATTATGTTGGCGACAAGGCAGATAATGTCTGTAATTTTTTCTCCCTGGGTTAAAACCAGTTTGGTCCAGGGAGATTAAGGACGTGATGACAGATGCTAATCTGTTTGCTAATAATTTGCCAAATATTTTCAAGTCATTATTGATGACTGAGATAGGGCGAAAATTCTGGGGAAGGGAGTGATCTTTATGTGGTTTAGGAATAAGGGACATGTTGGCTAGTAACATTTCTGCAGGGAAATAGTTTCCCTTTAGAATGTGGTTATAAAGGGAGGCCAATTTAGATGATAGAATGTGTTTAATTTTTTTTTATAGTAAGAGGCAGAATACCCATCTGGGCCTGGTGCCGTAGAGGATTTGAGGGATTTGACGATTGACTTAATTACGCTTTCAGTGCAGGGAGCATTTATTTGTTCAGTCTGTAACCTAGATAGAGAGGGTAGTGTCATGTTCGAGAACCAAGATTGGGAGGTTAGGTCCTTAGTGGGATGGGAAACTGCATAAAGTCCATGAAGCTTTATAATCATTTTTTTTTTCTCAAATCTTTTATTTATTTCACAGGACAGGAGTAACACAAAAAATACAAAAAATATAATCTATACGAGCTGAGCTGTCGTGTTTTTTTTTTTAAAATCACAGGACAGGAGTAACACAAAAATACACCTTGCTTAAGAATACAGCAATATATGAAATTATAATGTCCCATCGAGCACCTAATATTCTTACTTTCCTCTATCTTGAGGTCTACTCCCTCAAATTGTATCCCAGTACCTCCTTGCCCTATACTTTTTCTCCTATTTAACCAAACATAAAAACCTATCTCAAAAAAAAAAAAAAAAAAAAAAAATCATACATACATAGACATACACATATATATATATATATATATATATATATATATATATATATATATATATATATATATATATACATATATATATATATGTATATATATATATATATATATATATATATATATATATATATATATATATATATATATATATATATATATATATATATATATATATATAAAATATATAGAGGGGGGGGAAGCGGGAACCCCGAGCACACTCCCACCGAACTGCCCGTGCACCTACTTTTCCCTTTCTCCACGCATGTCTACTTAAATTGCCCTTATTTAGTCCGCTACATCGCCTTCAAACAGAGTCCGTCCCTCATCTGAAAATATATATATATTCCAGGGTGTCCATGTTTTAGTATATTGTTCCTTTTGGTGTCGTTTCGTGAGAATTAATTCCTCCATTCTCTTAATTTCCTCCACTTTTTTAAACCACATACCGATAGTGGGCACCCGTGTAGATTTCCAGCATATGGGGATACATGATTTGGCAGCATTGAGAAGGTGGCAAAGCACTAGTCTTTTATATGTTTTGATGGGTATATTTGAAACATGAAGCAAGAAAAGTGCCGGATCGTATGGAATTGGGGCTTCCATCAGTTTTTGGGCAATTTGATGTATCATTTTCCAGAAGTATTCCAGTTTTGGGCATGTCCAAAATATATGGAAGATTGTACCCTTATCTTCTTGGCATCTCCAGCATTGATCTGTCAGTAATGGGTAGATTCTATGTAGCTTTGCCGGAGTTTGGTACCATCGGGTCACAACTTTATAATTGGTCTCTTGTAAATTAGTGCTTATAGAGGTTCCATGTGTGAGGCTCATTATATTTTGTCGCTGTGATTCCGTGAACTTGTATCCCGTATCTGACTCCCAGTCCGTGAGACATTGTAGTTGATGGTCCTCGGATGGCCTTATCAGTAATTTGTATACCGCCGATAAGGTATGTCTTAATATCCCCACCTCCGAACACAAAGTCTCAAATCTGGTAAGATTTGTACTGATAGTATCCGGAGCTGGTAATGACCGTAAAAAATCCATTAATTGGAGAGCTCTCCAGTAGTCTAATCTAAATATATTTGTTCTATCCATGAGTTCTCGCATGGACGGCCATTTATTGTTCGACATAAAGTGTGAAAGCTGGAAATATCCATTTTGCCTCATTTTCTGGAAGACTGGGTCGTAGATTCCTGGAGGGAATAAAGGGTTCCCCAAGATTGGATAGACTAGCGAATACGCTGACGAGAGAGAGTATTTTCTAAATAAAGATTTACATATTCATACCGTCACTCCCACTAATGGGTGATTTTTTATATCATTTAGTGTTGCCGCATTGCACCAAGGTGCCCTAGCAAGTATGATATTACTCTGGGACTGTTCCAATCTTGGCCACAGTTTAATTTCTTGGTGACGGTTCCAATCAATGAGCCTTGTTAGATGTACCGCCTGTTGATATTTCTTTATATCTGGCACTGCCAGACCTCCATGTATTTTTGAGAGTACCATTTGTTGTCTGTTCAGTCTAGGGCGTTTATGGGCCCAAATAAAGTCAAAAAACAACTTAGCCACCTGGTCTAGAAATTTAGTGGGGATCGAGATCGGGAGAGTTTGAAGCGGGTACAAGAATTTAGGGAGTATACACATCTTAGAAATATGTTACATCTTCCGAGCCACGAGTGTAGTCCTGTTTTCCATTTGTCAATTAATGCCCGCGTTTCTCTTAACAGTGGTGGGAAGTTTAACTCGAATATTTTAGATATTTTAGATGGTATATATGTCCCCAAATACCTTAAAGCTAGTGTTGTCCATTTAAATTTAAAACTGTTATGAAAATTTAGAAGCTCCGAGTGTTTTATGCCCACTCCCATTGCCTCCGACTTATTAAAATTAATCTTCAAATTAGATAGAGTACCATACCTATTAAATTCACTAAGAAGCATCGGTAAGGAGATTATTGGGTTTGTAAGTGAGAACATCATATCATCCGCATATGCGGATATTTTCTGTTGGGTGTCCCCTATCGGCACTCCCCCGATATCCGGATTTAGCCGGACCGTACATAAGAATGGCTCCAGTGCCAGAGCAAATAGGAGTGGCGATAGGGGGCAGCCTTGTGTTGTTCCATTCTTAATTATAATGGGCTCTGACAGGACCCCATTAGCTCTAACTCGTGCTGTAGGTTCCGAGTATATTGAGCATATGCGGGCCATCATAACGTTTCCCATTCCTATATGCCTTAGCACTGCCATCATATATTGCCAATCGACCCTATCAAAAGCCTTTTCTGCGTCCGTTCCTATAAAGACGCATGGGATTTGTTTCCTATTTACGACATGTAGAAGGTTTATCACCTTAATTACATTGTCTCTGGCCTCCCGGGTGGGTACGAATCCAACCTGGTCCAGGTGGATTAAGGCTGGGATGTACTCTTGAATTCTACCAGCTATAATTTTCGTTAGTATTTTCAGATCAGTGTTCAGAAGCGAGATTGGCCTATAACTGCCACATGCTGTGGGGTCTTTCCCCTCTTTATGTATCACTGCAATATAAGCCATAAGGGTATCTCGAGGGAGTTTCGTGTCCGGGCTCAGGTTGTTAAAAAACTTCAGCATAAATTTACCGAGAGGGACTATTAAGGTTTTATAATAGGCAATGGTATACCCATCCGGGCCTGGCGCCTTTCCTTGTTTTATATATCCGATCGCTTTTTGGATCTCTTCTAGTGTAAACGGTTCATCCAATAATTTACTAACCTCAGATGTAAGTTTTGGCATTTGAGATTTCCTTAAGTATTCTTCTGTCTTAGCCAATAGAGGGGGATCTTTCTGTAGATTATATAAGGCTGAGTAATACTTTTCAAACTCCTTCACAATATCTTTAGGGAGGGAGCATTTTTGTCCATTTGCCTTCACTATATGCGGTATATAATTCCCGAGAACCTGTTCTCTTAGAGTCCTAGCTAGTACCTTTCCGCATTTATTGCCCGACTCGTATGATACCCTCCGACATATCTGATTTTGTGCTTTTGCTTTAAATAACATCAAGTCTACAATTTTTTTACGTAAGATTATTAATTCAGTCTCCAATATTGCTGTTTGAGCATGCTTATATTGTGCTTCCACTAGTTTTAATTCATTCAAGAGAAAGGTCAGTTGCTTAGAGCGCTGTTTCTTTATACGAGAGCCATGCTTAATAAATATCCCCCTCATTACCGCCTTATGCGCCTCCCATACCATATTCATGTTACTATCCGGGGTATCGTTACTTCGAAAAAAAGACTCTAGTTCTCTAGTCACCTCTTCCATTACTTCCCTGTCCTGTAGTAGGCTCTCATTTAGCCTCCAGGTTCTTGTCCTAGAAACTAGATAGTCAGTTAATGCATATGATAGTTGAATTGGCGCATGATCTGACCATGTAATCTGGTCAATTACTACCTCTCGAACCGCTTGCAATTGGGAATGAGGGATAAGAAAATAATCAATTCTAGAATATTGTTTATGTGGGTTAGAATAAAAGGTATAGTCCCTCTCAGCCGGGTGAAAAATACGCCATACGTCTATCAACTGCGCCTTATGTAGCGCTCTGGAAATTTGTTTCCGTGCGCTAACAGGTATCGAGGATTTCCCCGAGGAGGTATCTTCAGACGGTATTAATGGTATATTAAAATCACCACCAAGTATAAGTTGGCCCTTAGTGAATTCGTTCAGTAGATCTAGTGTTTGAGTAATAAATGTCTCCTGTTGAGAATTAGGTGCATATATACTAGCCAATGTTACCTCAATGCTGCCAATCATGCCTCTTAGGAAAAGATAACGTCCACTTAGATCTGCTTTTTCCTCCACACATGTCCATGGTACCTTAGATGAGATTATTATCGACACCCCGCATGTTTTAGTGAAATTATTCGTAGAATGGTAAGCTACTGGGAAAAATCTATTTTTTAAAATTGGTAACTTACTATCTTTGAAGTGCGTCTCCTGGATGAAGGCGATATTCGACTTCTTCCGGTATAGCTCTGCCATTAGCATACGTATTTTTTCCGGGACGTTAAGTCCCTTAGCGTTCAATGAGAGTATGCTCACCGTCTCCATTTCCCGGTTCTACCCCCCCCCCCCCCCAAAAAAAAAAAAAAATAAAGAAAAAAAAAAGGATGCAGATGTGAAAAAGAAACTTCAAAAAAAAAAAAAAGAAAATTAAAAAAAAAAAATTAAGAAAAAAAATTTGCGAGATAGCCCACTTTTAGTGGGAGACAGTTCTGTTAGAACAGCAAAATTTTGCTAGTTGCGCTCTCCAGTTCCCGACTGGTAAAGAGCGCTATCCTATGTGGGGGTGTAGTCAAAGAACGCCGAGCTCGGGCTCCTTGGCCTCCCCCAGCCCCCCCGCCCCCCCCGCGAGGAGACAACTCTGATCCCCTTGAGATTTTGACATTCTGCATTTGTCATAGTGCCACCGCCCATACTCTTTTCTCTTATCGCGACTGATTATAAATCAACATAGTCCCCCCCCCTTTCATGTATTTCAAGATTTTCATCATTTACCCTGGCCCCCCCGTCCCCCACCCCCCCCCCCATTCCGTGAGATACCTTGTGGAAGTTTTTAGAGGGTTTTATTCTTTATATCGATCCTATCTAGATAAGAGTAACCTGACCCCAGGTCTTTATATTTAAATACTGCTAGATAAAAAAAAAAAAAAAGAAAAAAAAAAAGGAAAAATAGAAACCTGGTGTACTTCTTGTACTGAAGCCTCCCTCCCGTCCCTTTCCTATGATAGCATGTATTCACCTCTAGTATTGACCTAGAATAATTTTAGTACTATGTGTGCAATACCTTTCCCCCATTTATAGTGAGGGGGGCTAATTCCCATCAAAAAAAAAAAAAGTGAAAAGTGAAAAGTGAAAAAGTGAAATCCCCCCATTTTATTGTGAGTGTAAATAACTCCATTTCTCCACTCCCTGCTCAGGAGTAGAGATATCCCACCAGCAAGAAAAACCACACAAAAAAAAAAAAAAAAAAAAAAAAAAGGAAACAAAATTAGAAAATTTACTCTGTGTATATATATAATATCATTAGTAAACTCTACCAACCTGGTCTCTGGGTGGTAGTCTCCTATGCTAACCCATTAACCCTTCCCCAATTGTGTTCCGTCTCATGTGGATGTCCCCCTTCAGGTGCCCCTCATTTAGAATTTTACGGCAACCCACCCTCCCCCCAAGTGATCTCTACTAACCCTATCACTGGTTAGTGGACTCCTATACTTTAGCCCTCTCACCATGTATTCCATCTTGTGTAAGTGCACAAATTCCATTATCTCTCCTATTAATTTAATTAAACCCCTGCCCCTAGTGATAAATTTTGGTGAATATATGTTTCTCATGGGTATCCATTTTGTCTATCTGAGATATCTCTGGGAGGGACGCATCTCTCAGATTTTGTTCATTACGGCGTCAGTATCTACCTATATACTTTACATGTTTATTAATTTATTTCTCATCTCTCTAAACCCCTCCCCTTTTCCAACTAGTATTTACCATTCACTAAATTTTTTGATCCTGGGGTCTTCTTTTTTTTTTTCCTTTCCCCCATTACCCCTCTCCTCAAATCTTCCAGCCTCCTCAGTCTCCCTTAACCTAAAGACCTCAGAGTATATTTTACCCTCCATAATGACATCCTAATTTTCATCCCTCTATATTCCTCTATATTAGTTTACATATGTTAGGCAGGTTATTTCCGTTGCCTCTGTCTGCTATTACCATGGTATTCAACTACGGTTACATTGACCGGGGGGGGGGGGGGGACGAGGAGGAGAGGGGGAAGAGGGGGTGGAAAAAAAAAAACACAGGAATATAGGCCATTTACTTGGCTCTTATTTTAATTTTAATATGCTGTGATAACCCTATTCTAAGAGCCACATGCCAAAAAAAAACAGACCAGTCTCTCCCCCCCCCCCCCACCCCCCACCCAAAAAAAAAAAAAAAGATTTTACAGAAAAAGGGGGGGGGGGCACCAAACGAAGATCCTAATCATAGTGAATATTGAACATTATTCCACAGTTATTCATTTCAAATCTAGTGCTCAAAGTGGGATTTATCCATCCCTGACTGTCCGCTGTACGTCGCCTGTCTCCTTTGTGGGTAGTCCTCTAGAGCCCCTTCTGGGTCCCTGTGTACGAGCCGGCTGGTTATTTTGTCTAGTAGATAAGCCCGGGCGGGCCATCGATCTGGGGATATTCTGGAGCCAGTTCTGTACCTGTACTGGTTCTGCACCCAGAAAGGCATAAAGAGCTGGGAGGTCGGTTGGTGAACATAACGTATAGGATGATTGAGCTTTATGAAAGGTCACCGCCAATGGATATCTCCACCTATATGTAAAGTCCTGGCGTCTAGCTAACTCCAGAATCGGGCGTAATATAGCCCTCCTCTGCAATGTTGCTCTCGATATATCTGGTAGAATCCTCACCACCATCCCATCCAGTTCTAGGTCTCCATGCTCCCATGCTCTATTAAGGATAAGTTCTTTCTGCTGGTATCTGTGCACTCTACAGAGGACGTCTCGTGGTCTATCTGACTCTGGGGACCTGGGGCCTGGGGTTCTGTGCACCCTGTCTAGCTCCAGAGAAGGTGGTATAGTTCCCATAACTTTATGGAAGATCATCGTCACTGTCCCTACCAATGCTTCTGTTTCAATGGTCTCCGGGATTCCCCGCAAGCGCAGATTATTGCGACGGCTGCGATCTTCCAATTCCTCTAAATGTAACTGTATATTGTTAGTTGTGTCGGTCTGTGAGGGTTGAGAGTGTTCCAGGGCTGCTACTCTATTCTCTAGTAATGATCTTGAAGCCTCCGTATCTTCTACCCGGCCAGTGAGAGCCTGTATTTCTGACCTTACCTCCTTCATATCCCTGATATGGGCCTCTTCAATACGTGAAATCATAGCTTCAATATCGGCTTTTGTAGGAAGTGCTTGTATCAGGGACATTAGCTTACTCTCCATGTTACTCTGGCTGCTTGGGGGGTTCGCCATAGGCAGCTTCAGAGTCCCTAAGTGCTCAATAGGCTTATCAGAAGCAAAAGTATTGATAGGAGCAAAAGCGCACTCCTCTAGAGACAGTTCAATATTGTCCTTATTGCTATAGCCCCGTGGAGTTGCAACTGTACTTTTAATCTGGGGATGCTGCTGCTGTTCCAACTCTAACAAGAGGAGATGCGGTGATGTAATAGGTATAATAATGCTCTCACCTGATCGCAGTCCACTCGTATTCTCTGTGAGGGCTTCTAAAGATATCGGGCGCTGCTCCGGAGAGGGACTTAAAAGAACTACCAAGCGCCGTTCAGCTCCGTCTGCTCCAGGTACACCGGTATCTGTTCCAGGCGGCGTGTATTGCTTGTGTTGCTGGTCGAGCGGGGGAGGAGAAAAAACTGCCGCTCCAGCTGGAGGCCGAGTGGTCACGTTATCCGCTTTGAATCCGCCCTGTGATGTAGCTTCCCTGCTCGAGTATCTGCAGCGGCGCTGGTCTGTGTCAGGATCAGAAGGGATGGTCCGTGATCCGCCGTCCGTGCTGAGTCTGTCGGGGGCCGTTGCCACTACCTCCAAAATCCGGCGCTGTAGTTCAGGAGCCGGAGTGGCGGTATGTAGTCGGGATACCGATGTGATTACTCCGCTGTCTGTGCTGGCTCTGCGTGATGTTAAGTCCTCCGCTCCCGGTATCAGATAGTACGGTTCCCGTAGATATTTCCTTATCCCACTCTGAGATGAGCTATGAGATGTAGAGGGTTTTGTGGCTGATCTGGTCTTATATCTTTTGTTAGTGGTCATACCGCATTCAAACGCTGAATAGCCTCCTCACATGCCGCGGGTTAGCTGGGGAGAGCCAGGAGCTCCTCTGATGTTCCTCCTCACTCACTGTCGTGTTTTTTATGAATATGGCCACTCGACGGTATTTAGTGGTATAGGTAGTATAATAAAGTTGTTTAAAGGACTTATCAAAATATTGAGGGTGATTTGTGTCAGAGAAATTAGTCTCTTGTAATAAGAGGATATCTGCATTTAATTTATAACGCTTTCTTCCGTTTCTGCGGAAGGTTAAAGCCTTGAACGTTATGTGAAATTATTTTTAACATCATTGGAGTATAAGTGTGTGGTCAGTACTATTTTTTATGAAGTTTGCAGGGACCAGAACCTTTCAGTGTGCTGTGTCCCTGGCTTTGGTCTTTGTCCCTTTCTATTGATCTATCCTGACATTACTATTTGTATTATACTATTTTAGATCGCAAGGTCCTCCAGGTTCTTTTCAGTACCCTGGCGAGTGAGTGGCTCCTGTACTTTCCAGGATAGCTACGCTTACAATATAATTACTACACCTCCACTGTATGTCTGCATAGTCAACCCATGCATACATGCTGGCCAGCCTGATTATCTAGTGAGTTTGGCATATTCATATTGGGCTTTATTCTTTGTGGACTAACTGGTGACTCTGGGATCATTGTTCACTGACTACAACACACATCCTTCTTTATCTTATTCACTAGTTTGCTTTCACTGCCTCGTCCCTCCTCACCCCCACTTTCCATAAACTTCACTCTACCCCCTCCCCCCTCCTCCCCTTCTTTCTTTCATCTTCCCTTTGCAATTTTCATTGTCCCATTTTTTCCTTTTTTTTTTCCTCCCTCCCCCTCTTAGGCCCCTGTCTCTCTCCCCTTTCCCTCGATTTTTCTCACTTTATCCCTACCCCCTTCTCTATCCCCATTCCCACCCCTTCCCTCCCACCATCTTTTCCCCTTTCCCTTTTCCCCCCCTTTCCCTCCCCTTCCCCCTCACATCAACTCCCCACACTTCCCTTCCCCCTTTACCCCCCATCTCTCCTTCCATTCCTTGATCTTTTCATTCCCTCATCTCCTCCTCTCCCTCCCCCCTTCCTCTGCCCCTTTTCATTCCCTCCCTCTATGTCCTTGTCACTTTTCAGGTGTTTCACCACTGTATCCCACCTTTGTGTGTACCCAATTGGACCATACTATTGTATGTACTGTTGGTAAATGATATATAACTGTGGAAGACTGCCCTCTATATCATCTACCCCCACCGCGCCGCAGGTGTGTGGGCTATAAAATTAGTGAAGATATAAAAGTGCAAGTGTAAAAATATATAAATATAAATAGAACAAACAGCAGCTAGTTAAAATATATAAACATGTAAAATCTGCAATTCAACCTAAAAATGCAACATAAATAGGGTGAATCAGTAGCGCTAGTGAAAAATGGTAAATGAATAATATGCAAATAAATAAATATTGTGCAAATATATAAACAGTGCTATATAAATATCAAAGTGCAAAAATAGTAGTGTATAATTGACTCAACGTATAACTTACTAGCAGCAGTGTATCTATTTCTCTTAGTGACAAGTGAAAAAGTTCATAAACATATAAAGTCCAGACTGTAAATAAATAAATAAATGAGTAAGTGATTTTCCAAGTGTCTTCAAACAAAGTTTCAAACTTGAGTCTTCTAACTGACTTGAATCTGCCACCACACCACGTGTTTGTGATCACACTCCCTCTGAAAGGCCCACTCACCAGCTCACAAGGCCTCACACTCTCGTGTTTGGCAGCAGCGTGTTTTACCCAATTCAGGGGTTAATATAGGACAGCTTGCTTGATCCGTTTAACTCTCAATGCGATTCCATATGCAAATAAATGCGAATAAATAAATTTTATCATACTTTTTTACACTATGTGGAGTGTTTTATTCATTGTTTTGCATATGGAATCGCATTGAGAGTTAAACGGATCAAGCAAGCTGTCCTATATTAACCCCTGAAGTGGGTAAAACACGCTGCTGCCAAACACGAGAGTGTGAGGCCTTGTGAGCTGGTGAGTAGGCCTTTCAGAGGGAGTGTGATCACAAACACGTGGTGTGGTGGCAGATTCTAGTCAGTTAGAAGACTCAAGTTTGAAACTTTGTTTGAAGACACTTGGAAAATCACTTACTCATTTATTTATTTATTTACAGTCTGGACTTTATATGTTACTTGTCACTAAGAGAAATAGATACACTGCTGCTATTAAGTTATACGTTGAGTCAATTATACACTACTATTTTTGCGCTTTGATATTTATATAGCACTGTTTATATATTTGCACAATATTTATTTATTTGCATAGTATTCATTTACCATTTTTCACTAGCGCTACTGATTCACCCTATTTATGTTGCATTTTTAGGTTGAATTGCAGATTTTACATGGACCATACTATTATTGTTAACATTAGTATCATTTCCAAAACCAGAGTCTGTCCTGTACAATCCCCCGCATCCGCCGTGGGGGGAATTGATGGGTCCTGTGATCTGCTAATTCCATCTGTGTGGGTGAGCTGGTCTCCTCTTGTAAACTCATTGTTACTGCAATATATAATGTTTGCTCTGTTTGTTTCATTATATGTGAATCTACCATCTACTTTATAGATCACCCTCCTGAAGAAGCGGTTCGCCGTGAAACAGGTAGAGGAATCTCTCCACACCCCTCTTCAACACAAATCCTACGAGGACACCCGTTAGTAATTTGTTTAGTTATGGTGTATATGATTTTAATCAATCGTGTATATATAGATATATATATATATCTATATATATATATATATTTTTTGTCTTCATTAAACTTTTTGTACTTTTTATTATTCATTATCTGTGATTTACTACCAAGTACCGAGATAGTCCATATACCCCAAACAAATCTTGTAGGTTTGGATGCATAGGGATTAGCATCAACAACTGTCCCAGAACCTTCATGCTCCCAAAAATTATTGACTTGGATGATGGTACTTTTATTTGTTTTGTTCTTATTTTTTATCTGAGACTATACTCACCTCATTGTTAGCTGCCAGGGGAAGAATGCCTCCAGTGAGGGTGGGAACGAAGGGAAAGGAAAGACATATTTTGGTGGTAGGGGACTCAATTCTTAGAAGGACAGAGAGGCCAATCTGTATTAAAGACCTGAAGCGCAGAACTATATTTTGTCTACCGGGCGCTCGGGTTCGGCACATCACGGATCTGGTGGACAGATTACTGGGAGGGGCTGGGGAAGACCCGGCTGTCATGGTGCATGTTGGCACCAATGACAAAGTCAATGGCAGATGGAGTGTCCTAAAGAACGATTTTAGGGACTTAGGAGCTAAGTAGAGGTAAAGGACCTCCAAGGTAGTATTCTCAGGAATACCAACGGTACATCGAGAAACACCAGAAAGGCAGAGGGAGATTAGGGAAGTTAACCAGTGGCTGAGGAGCTGGTGTAGTAAGGAGGGGTTTGGGTTCTTGGAGGACTGGGCCGACTTCTCAGTCGGTCACCAGTACTATAGAAGGGACGGACTGCACCTAAATGAGAAGGGTGCAGATCAGCTGGGTAAGTATGTAAACAGTAAAAAAGGGAGGACAGACCATATTGGCCCCATAAAGAATGAGGAAGGACATCTGGTTACAAAGGGAGATGGAGAGGGAGATGGAGAGGGAGATGGCGAAGGTATTGAATTTATTGTTCTCCTCAGTCTTCATGAAACTGCAGTGTTTATCCTCATGCCACATCACAGGGAGCACCTCCATGGTTAAAAGAGGACAGAATTAAAATTTGACTTGGGAAACTTAACATTAATAAATCACTGGGACCAGATGGCTTGCACCCAAGGGTACTTAGGGAACTCAGTCAAGTAATTGCCAGACCATATGTTCCTAATATTTACTGACAGTCTACTGACTGGAATGGTACCAGCTGATTGGAGAAAATCAACTGTAGCACCAATATTTAAAAAGGGCCTAAAATACATCCTTAGGAATTACAGACCAGTTAGCCTAACATCAATAGTATGCAAGCTCTTGGAGGGGATGATAAGGAACTACATATACAAGATTTTAGTAATGGGAATGGTATCATTAACAGTAATCAGCATGGATTCATGAAGAATCGTTCTTGCCAAACCAATCCATTAACCTTCTATGAGGAGATGAGTTGCAATCTAGATAAAGGAAGGCCCGTAGATGTTGTGCATCTGGATTTTGCAAAAACTTTTGACACAGTTTCCCATAAACATTTACTGTACAAAATAAGGTCCATTGGCATGGATCATAGGGTGAGTACTTGGATTGAAAACTGGCTACAAGGGCGAATCCAGAGGGTGGTGATAAATGGGAATAATCGGAATGATCAGTGGTGGGTAGTGGGGTCCCGCAGGGTTCTGTGCTGGGACCAATCGTATATAATTTGTTCATAAACAACCAAGAGGATGGGGTAAACAGTTAAATCTCTGTATTTGCAGACAATACTAAGCTAAGCAGGGCAATAACTTCTCCGCAGAATGTGGAAACTTTGCAAAAAGATCTGAACAAATTAATGGGATGGGCAACTACATGGCAAATGAGGTTTAATGTAGAAAAATGTAAAATAATGCATTTATGTGGCAAAAATATGAATGCAATCTATACACTGGGTGGAGAACCTCTGGGGGAATCTAGGATGGAAAAGGACAGAGGCTTCCAAGTAGATGATAGGCTCATCAATGGTGTGCAATGTCAAGCTGCTGCTAACAAAGCAAATAGAATATTGGCATGCATTAAAAAGGGGAATAACTCCAGAGATAAAACGATAATTTTCCCGCTCTACAAGACTCTGGTCTGGCCGGACCTAGAGTATGCTGTCCAGTTCTGGGCACCAGTCCTCAGGAATGATGTACTGTAAATGGAGTGAGTACAAAGAAGGGTAACAAAGCTAATAATGGGTCTGGAGGATGTTAGTTATGAGGAAAGCCTGCGAGCACTGAACTTATTCTCTCTGGAGAAGAGACGCTTGAGAGGGGATATGATTTAAATTTACAAATACTGTACTGGTGACCCTACAATAGGGATAAACTCCCTTCCGCAAAATAGTTTTAACAAGACACGTGGCCACTCATTAATATTAGAAGAAAAGAGGTTTAACCTTAAACTACGTAGAGGGTTCTTTACTGTAAGAGTAGCAAGGATGTGGAATTCCCTTCCACAGGCGGCGGTATCAGCGGGGAGCATCGATAGTTTCAAAAAACTATTAGATAAGCACCTGAATGACCACAACATACAGGCATATACAATGTAATACTGACATATAATCACACACATAGGTTGGACTTGATGGTCTTTTTTCAACCTCACCTACTATGTAAGTATGTAAAACTTATTTTTAGGTTTTGGTTGGTTTTTATTGCTCTCTACTTGCCTTTTTGGATTATTTAGGTGAAATAGAAAGTAATGGGAGATCCAACATTTTTACAGCTGTCCCAGAAAAGGAATGGAGACTACTAAAAAGAAAAGCTTTCTCATCCTGTGCTTATTTCAAGAACCACATCCCATACATATACAAAGAGAAAACTCTTCTTAATTCTCTCAATTGATAATATATGGGTGATAGGAAGATGACTATGGATGCTACCAAGAAAAGATGACCAAAACCTTGTGTTCAAAATATTTATTTTAATCTATTTTGAAAAAAAGTGTCAGATTTTATATGATTGTTTGTGTTTTTGAATCCATTCATCCTATCAGAGATATATAGTATATACACTTTGAACGTCCCCTTATGGTCTGGGCAGTATGTCCAAGGGTTTTTTCTTGGAATAGAGCATAAATCTTCCATTTGAAACACTTGTTTCAAATGGAGAGATTTATTCTTACTTTTTGCAATCTCCATGAAAGCAAGTGATGGGAAACATTTTTGGGTATATGTAAAATTCAAGAAATGTTTAATATTATTTATATCTGTAAAAGTGTGGCCCACAGTTGAAGGTGTGAAAGCCTTTGCCATGCCCTATATAATCTATGAATTATTTTTCATTTAACTTTATAACTAAAGTCAATATAAGCAGATTTGATCTTTCTTTTAAAGGGCTTACATACAGCAGCAGCACCCAAATCTTATACATTTCTGGTTGAGAAAAAACACTTGTATCAGTTAGCTTTAGCAGTAACACACGCTTTTTCATTAAACGGTAATAGGCCTGCTTTGAGTGGTAGATAGAAATTTGCCAGTAGTTTGCTGTGGCTGTTCTCCTTATCTCTGATGAAAATCTGAACAATTTATATTAAGCTTGCATTAAAAATTGAGTGGCTGTAAATGATAGCATTGTGACAATGGCCAACAGAAGGATATGGGCTAATGGGGTCTAATGTACTAGAGAAAACGAGTACAGGCAGGCCTTTTACTACAAGAAAAAAGAAAATTGAACATCAGTGTAAAAATAGCCAGCAGCAGGATCATTTTAAATAGGAAGGCTAGGTCCTAAGTTACTAGAGACAAATTGACTGTGAATAATAACAGTGTAACATTGGCCAGCAGCAGGACTTTTTCTCAAGCGAGATAATGGGCCAAAATGTACTGGTGAAGAAAAGGACAGGCAGGTGTTCTACTACAAGAAATAAGACACCCTAAATTACACATCAGTGTAAAAATAACCAGCAGCAGGATCATTTTAAGTAGCAAGACTAGGTCCTAATTTACTATAGACAAATTGCATGGACTGGGGCTTTACTACAAGAATTTAAATACTGCAGAGTAGGGATGAGCCCGATGTTCAAGTCGAACATAAGTTGGACTCGAACATCGGGTGTTCGCCTGATCGCCGAATAGCAAACAATTTGGGGTGTTCGGGGCAAATTTGAAAGCCGCGGAACACCCTTTAAAATTCTATGGGAGAAATCAAAAGTGCTAATTTTAAATGCTTATATGCATGGTATTGTCCGTTTTTTTTGGGAGCAGTGATTTTAATAATGCTTAAAGTGAAACAATAAAAGTGTAATATTCCTTTAAATTTCATACCTGAGGGGTGTCTATAGTGTGCCTGTAAATTGGCGCATGTTTTCCATGTTTACAACAGTCCCTGCACAAAATGACATTTCTAAAGGAAAAAAAGTACCGTATTTATCGGCGTATAACACACACTTTTTCCCCCTAAAAATCGTGGGAAAGTCGTGGGTGCGTGTTATACGCCGATACCCCAAAAAAAATAAAATAAGAAAAATAGCGAGCGCCGCCGAAAAAGGCAGAGGCGCGGCCGAAAAAACCCGAAGCCGCGCCGGAATAGACCGAGCAGACTGTTCGGCTCTGCTCGGAGTCCCGCCTCCCTGCGCTCGCTCCGGAAACAGCAGGGAGGCGGGACCGCGATCAGAGCTGAACAGTCGGCTCGGCCTTTTCCGGGGCCGCTTCGGTCTTTTTCGGCCGCGCCTCTGTCTTTTTCTGCGGCGCGCTCGACAGAGAGTCTCGGCGGCGGGAAATTTAAACCCGGACCCGACTTCTAATGTCGCTGGGCATGGCTGCAATGACGCTGGCAAGGTACAATGTCGCTGGGCATGGCTGCAATGACCCTGGGCAAGGCTGCAATGACGCTGGGCATGGCTGCAATGACCCTGGGCAAGGCTGCAATGATGCTGGGCAAGGCTGCAATGACCCTGGGCAAGGCTGCAATGATGCTGGGCAAGGCTGCAATGACCCTGGGCAAGGCTGCAATGATGCTGGGCAAGGCTGCAATGACGCTGGGCAAGGCTGCAATGACGCTGGGCAAGGCTGCAATGATGCTGGGCAAGGCTGCAATGACCCTGGGCAAGGCTGCAATGACGCTGGGCAAGCTGCAATGACGCTGGGCAAGGCTGCAATGACGCTGGGCAAGGCTGCAATGACGCTGGGCATGGCTGCAATGACGCTGGGCATGGCTGCAATGACGCTGGGCAAGCTGCAATGACGCTGGGCAAGGCTGCAATGACGCTGGGCAAGGCTGCAATGATGCTGGGCAAGCTGCAAATGACGCTTAAATGTAAGTTTTTTTTTCCCTAAACTTCCCTCCTAAAACTTTTTTTCCTTAAAATGCCCTCCTAAACTTGGGGTGCGTGTTATACGCCGGTGCATGTTATACGCCGATAAATACGGTAATTTCTAAGTACTCGCAGCTATAATGAATTGTCGGTCCCAGCAATACACATAAAAGTTCATTGATAAAAAACGGCATGGGATTACCCCAAAGGGGAACCCCGAACCAAAAATGTGTGGGGGTCCCCCCAAATTCCATACCAGGCCCTTCAGGTCTGGTATGGATATTAAGGGGGACCCCGTGCCAAAAAAAAAAATGGCGTGGGGGTCCCGCTCACAATCCATACCAGACCCTTATCTGAGCATGCAACCTAGCAGGCCGCAGGAAAAGAGGGGGGACGAGAGAGCGCCCCCCATCCTGAACCATACCAGGCCACATGCCCTCAACATTGGGAGGGTGCTTGGGGTAGCCCCCAAAGCACCTTGTCATGTTGATGGGAAGAAGGGCCTCATCCCCACAACCCTTGCTCGGTGGTTGTGGGGGTCTGTGGGCGGGGGGCTAATCGGAATCGCCCCCTCTGACGCTACGGGAAAGCCATAGGGATGTCCCTGTGCGTCAGATGGGGCAGGCTCACCGGCAATGTCATTGTGTGGCCCCACCCTCAGTTATAAAATAACTGTCACCTGAGAGGCCCGTCATTATGGTGGATGCCTCCCATGGAGGCAGATGGTAGGCGGCTTTTTTGGTCAGTTGGAGTGAGAGAAGAAGAACAAGATTTCGTGGGACAGTTTTATTTTTTTAATAAAGGACGTGTATTGTCTTTTTTTTACCATTTTCACACATTATTTGTGAAATGGTATTTTCACACATTTTTTGTAAAATGGTAGGGGTACATTTGTACCCCATTACCATTTCACACGGGGGGGCGGGATCTGGGGGTCCCCTTGTTAAAGGGGGCTTCCAGATTCCAATAAGCCCCCCGCCTGCAGACCCCCACAACCACCGGCAAGGGTTGTGGGGATGAGGCCCGTCTCCCCATCACCATGGCCTACCCCAAAGTACCCTCCCAATGTTGAGGGCATGTGGCCTAGTACAGTTCAGGGGGGTGCTCTCTCCCCCCTCTTTTCCTGCGGCCTGCCAGGTTGCGTCCTCAGATAAGGGTCTGGTATGGGTTTTTGGGGGGGACCCCACGCCATTTTTTTTTATTTTGGTGCGGGGGTTCCCCTTTAAAATCCATACCAGACCTGAAGGGTCTGGTGTGGGTTTTGAGGGGGACCCCCACACCATTTTTTTTATTTTGGTGCGGGGTTCCCCTTAATATCCATACCAGACCTGAAGGGCCTGGTATGGAATTTGGGGGGACCCCGACGCATTCTTTTTTTTAATTTTGGTTCGGGGTTCCCCTGTGTGGGAATACCATGCCATTTTTATCAATGAACTCTTATGTGTATTGCCGGGACCGACCGACCGACGATTTATTATAGCCGCAAGTATGTTTAAATTACATTTTTCCTTTAGAAATTTAATTTTGCTCTCGGACTGTTCTAAACATGGGAAACATGCACCAATTTACAGGCATACTATAGACACCCCCCAGGTACGAAATGTAAAGGAATATTTCACTTTTATTGTTTCACTTTAAGAATTATTAAAATCACTGCTCCTGAAAAAACTGCAGTTTTTAAAACTTTTTTTACATTGATACATGTCCCCTGGGGAAGGACCCAAGTCCTCAAAACTTTTTAAGACAATAACTTGCATATAAGCCTTTAAAATTAGCACTTTTTACTTTACATGTTTGTGTCCCATAGACTTTAACGGTGTTCGCATGTTTAAACAATTTTTCTTGCCTGTTCGCATGTTCTGCTGTGAACCGAACAGGGGAGTGTTCGGCTCATCCCTACATCAGAGGATACAGCAATGTAAAAGTGTCCAGTGGTAGGACAGTTTTATTCAGAGATAATAGTTCAAAATGTACTAGCGACAAAAAAAGAGTACAAAGAGGTCTTTTAGAGCAGGTATAGTAGTGATAAAGTAGTGAAAAATTACCCAGCAAGAGAACAATTTTAATTAGCAAGGTTTGGTTCAGATTTGCTATAGACAAAGTCTGGGGTTTTAATAAAAGAGGATATAGCCATGTCAAATTGTCCAGGTTCAGGAAAGTTTAACCAGGGATAATAGGACTGTTTTTTTTTTTGTATCCATGGGTGTAGGTGGGGAGGGGTGGTGGTTGTTGAATGTTCATAATATTATGTGAGATGATTTTAGGTGTTCACCGTTGTTGCACTTATATCTTTTTCTTTTCAAAAGATGCATGGGCGTGCTGTGAACCAAAGGCAGCTTAAAGAACAAATGGTCATTAACAGCTGAATTATCAATTTTAAGCACCCCAAACTCAAAAAAGGCACGGTCAATATAAACAAATAGTTTATCCTAAAATAAAGGCCCTTTCAATATTAAATAAAAAGCAAAAAAAAAAAAAAGAAAACCCCAAAATAACACCCCTAAAACAAAAGACCGCTTTTTTTAATGAGAACCCTTGCAGCAAAAAAAAAAAGTTGCTAAGGACAAGACAGCAATTAAGAGGGAAAGACAAAAAGCCAGCAATCAGAATTAAAGTGCAGCTTTTTATTTGACCCTAATCTCTCCCAATGCTGTCAGCTTTCTGCATGCTTTCCCTACAATTGCTTATAATACAGTGACACAATTTTTTTTTTTTGTAAACGGTTTTTATTGCCAAATGTATAAAAAAATAAACAGTTTTACAGTATATCACAGAAAACTTATCTTTTCATAGTATTTACATCTCAATAAAGGACAGTCATAATGGCTATACATTTCCAAGAGAATCTAGTCATACATTCAGCGATTTTTTGAGAAGATGAGAAAACAAAGGAAGCATATATAACCATACAAACAAACAGAAAAAAAATAAATAAAGTGGAGTAACATAGTTGGCCCGGAACCCCCAGTGCGCTATACCAAGCGTTGAATACAACGTGCGGTTTCAAAATTATTCAATACCATTTGGTACAGTGGTGTGAAAAAGTGTTTGCCCCCTTCCTCATTTCCTGTTCCTTTGCATGTTTGTCACACTTAAGTGTTTCGGAACATCAAACCAATTTAAACAATAGTCAAGGACAACACAAGTAAACACAAAATGCAATTTGTAAATGAAGGTGTTTATTATTAAAGGTGAAAAAAAATCCAAACCATCATGGCCCTGTGTGAAAAAGTGATTGCCCCCTAAACCTAATAACTGGTTGGGCCACCCTTAGCAGCAACAACTGCAACCAAGCGTTTGCGATAACGTGCAATGAGGCTTTTACAGCGTCCTGGAGGAATTTTGGCCCACTCATCTTTGCAGAATTGTCCTAATTCAGTTACATTAGAGGGTTTTCGAGCATGAACGGCCTTTTAAGGTCATACCACAACATCTCAATAGGATTCAGGTCAGGACTTTGGCTAGGCCACTCCAAAGTCTTCATTTTGTTTTTCTTCAGCCATTCGGTGGTGGACTTGCTGGTGTGTTTAGGATCATTGTCCTGCTGCAGAACCCAAGTTCGTTTCAGCTTGAGTACACGAACAGATGGTCGGACATTCTCCTTCAGGATCTCTTGGTAGACAGCAGAATTCATAGTTCCTTTTATCACGGCAAGTCTTCCAGGTCCTGAAGCAGCAAAACAGCCCCAGACCATCACACTACCACCACCATATTTTACTGTTGGTATAATGTTCTTTTTCTGAAATGCAGTGTTCCTTCTACGCCAGATATACTTGGACACACACCTTCCAAAGAGTTCCACTTTTGTCTCATCTGTCCACAGAATGTTGTCCCAAAAGTCTTGGGGATCATCAAGATGTGTTGTGGAGAAATTGAGACGAGCTTTGATGTTCTTTTTGCTCAGCAGTGGTTTTCTCCTTGGA
Source organism: Lithobates sylvaticus (assembly GCA_028564925.1). Taxonomy (NCBI): domain Eukaryota; kingdom Metazoa; phylum Chordata; class Amphibia; order Anura; family Ranidae; genus Lithobates; species Lithobates sylvaticus. The sequence goes on along the minus strand of CM053028.1, from coordinate 138,036,272 downwards.
ACTCTGCCATGCAGGCCATTTTTTGCCCAGTCTTTTCCTGATGGTGGAGGCATGAACGCTGACCTCAACTGAGGCAAGTGAGGCCTGCAGTTCCTTGGACGTTGTTGTGGGGTCTTTTGTGACCTCTTGGATGAGTCGTCGCTGCGCTCTTGGGGTAATTTTGGGCGGCCGGCCACTCCTGGGAAGGTTCACCACTGTTCCATGTCTTCGCCATTTGTGGATAATGGCTCTCACTGTGGTTCGCTGGATTCCCAAAGCTTTGGAAATGGCTTTATAACCCTTTCCAGACTGATAGATCTCAATTACTTTCTTTCTCAATTGTTCCTGAATTTCTTTGGGTCTCGGCATGATGTGTAGCTTTTAAGGATCTTCTGGTGGACCTTACTGTGTCAAGCAGCTCCTATTTAAGTGATGCCTTGATTGTGAACAGGTGTGGCAATAATCAGGCCTGGGTGTGGCTAGAGAAATTGAACTCAGGTGTGGACAACCACAGTTATAGTATGTTTTAACAAGGGGGGCAATCACTTTTTCACACAGGGCCATGATGGTTTGGATTTTTTTTCACCTTTAATAATAAACACCTTCATTTACAAATTGCATTTTGTGTTTACTTGTGTTGTCCTTGACTATTGTTTAAATTGGTTTGATGTTCCGAAACACTTAAGTGTGACAAACATGCAAAGGAACAGGAAATGAGGAAGGGGGCAAACACTTTTTCACACCACTGTATTTGTCCTAGTCCACTGAGGCCAACTTTCAAGGGATACTTCCCTTAACTAGTAACTTGTTTGTGCCGTGTGCTGCCATTTCGCTCCCCACCAGACCTCCCTGTAGATGTCTGTCTATCCATTGCGGACAATGGTATTTATTGTGAGTCGGTCTGAGCTGTTTCCGTTGCTGCAACCCATCTACCCCATACTTTATGTAATTTCTTCAGACAACCTCTAGATTCATACATCATTTTGTACAGGGTGACATTGGTATTCACTAATCCCTTCCATGCATTCAGAGTAAGGCATTCCCTCCTAATCCAGTTGAGAACAATCAATTTCCTTACATAAAAGAACAGCAGTTTCAGTAGCAATCTAGTGTTATTGTTCATGACTTCATCCTCTATAATTCCCAACAGTCCCAGGAGTGGGCTGCAGATATTGGGTAGGTCCAACGTATCCGCTATAAAGCGGCCTGATCCTGTTACATTCCCACACCATGAGTATAAAGGAACCGTCCGCTATCTGACATTTGTGACAAGTAGGACTGTCTCTTCTGCCCATTTTGTACAGCCGAAGAGGAGTATAGTATGATTGGTGAAGATATCTAAGTTGTATCATCTTGTCCCTAGCAGAGACAACCAATGGCAGATAAGTGTTTAGTACCTCTTCCCATTGCTCATCTGTAATCTCTGATATAATCGCCACCCATCTGTCCTTAAGTTTATTTTCCTTCGGGATTGGTTTTTCAGCAAGAGTGTTATAGTATGTGGATACTAGCTTTGTGTGTTCTGGTTGAGCAAGGAGTTTTTCCACCTTAGAATTCGTTAATGTCACTGGCCCAGGCCCAAATTGGGCCTGTGTAGCATGTCTCAGTCTATTAAATTGGTATTCCCATGTATCAGGGATATCAAGATCCCTTTTTAGTTGTACAAAAGATTTGAAGTCTCCTTTATCATCATACAGTTGATGTAGATATGTGAGCCCAAATTTAGCCCATGTCCATCTTCTAGTTGGAAAAACTCCCGAAGGCAGGGATTGAACCACAATGGTGCATTGGGCGACAGCTGTAAAGGGTCATCCATAATATGTTTTACACAGATACCCAGTACTCTTTTTGCAGATTTAAGCATCTCCTTTCCTCTGTCTGCAGGGGTCACTCCCCTGAAGAAAAAATTCAACAGAGCTTCATAGGAAGTAACCACAGCAGCTTCAACATCCACCGCCGCATTGTTCAGCTGTGGGAACATGCGCCAGTGGATATGTACCAGCTGTGAGGCCAGGTAGTATAGGCGAAGATCTGGTACCGCCAAACCCCCCCCTCCTCATCTGACACAATTTTTACCCCATTTGTATACTGAAGTGAAGAGCTGGCTTCTCAAAAAGCCTCCTTAATGGGCCTTCCAAGCCTGCTGGCCATAGTTCACAGGCCAAGCTATGAATTTTAAACATTCTCCTGGGAGAATGCGGCCACAAAAATGCCAGGACAGCAAATAAAACCACAGGATTTGCCTCAAACCCATGGTAGCGGTGACCCTGAACTTCATTCCTACTAATGATAGTGTGATATTTAAAAACGACTATTTAAATGTTCCACTGCTTTTGTCACTTCCACAACAAATAGTCATAGATTTGTTGACCAATGTTTTCACCTTGCTCAAGTTGTATGATTTAGAAACAAGCTAAAACACAAGCATAGTTACATAATGACTTTACATAGTTAGTTTTGTTGAAAAAAGACACACGCCCATCTAGTTCAAGCAATAAAATGCAGAAAAAGAGTCCTAAAAAAAAAGATACAATCCTATATACACAATCCTATACCCACTGTTGATCCATAGAAAGGTAAAAAATCACAGCAAAGCATGAACCAATTTGCTCAGCAGGGAAAAAAATTCCTTTCTGATCCCCCGAGAGACAATTCGATATTCCCTTGATCAACTTTACTTATAAATGTTAGTATCCTGTAATATTTTTTCTTACTGTATGTACATTTAGGAAATAATCCAGGCCTTATTTAAAGCTGAGCTGAGCTGGCCAGAACCACCTCTGGAGGGAGACTATTCCACATTTTCACAGCTTACCGTGAAGAAACCTTTCCGTATTTGGCAATTAAATCTTTTTTCTTTTCCTCTAGATGTAAAGAGTGCCCCCCTTGTCCTCTGTGATGACCTTAAATTGAATAACTCAACACCAAGTTCACTATATGGACCACTTATGTATGTTTATCATATCCCTCCTTAATCTCCTCTTCTCAAAAGAGAATAAAATCAGTTCCTCTAATCTTTCCTTTTTAGCTGAGCTCCTCCATGCTTCTTATAAGTTTGGCAGCCCTTCTCTGCACTTTCTCCAGTTCCCTGATGTCCTTTTTTGTGAACTGGTGCCCAAAACTGCATATTCCAGATGAGGTCTTATTAATAATTTGTGCAGGGGCAAAATGATATCTCTCTCTCTGGAGTCTATACCTCTCTTAATACAAGAAAGGACTTTGCTTGCTTTGGAAACCGCAGATTGGCATTGCATGCTATTATTGAGCTTATGATTTAACAGAACATCCAGATCCCACTCCACCATTGATTCTCCCAGTTGTACTGCTACTAGTATGTAACATGCATGCATATTCTTAGCCCCCAAGTGCATAACTTTACATTTATCAACATTAAACCTCATCTGCCACATGAAACAGTGCACCCTGGTCTTGTAATTTGAAGGCATCATGTAAGGATGTCATTCCACTGCATAGCTTGGTGTCATCTGCAAAGACTGAAATAGTACATTTAATCCTAGATAGGGTTGAGCGAACCCGAACTGTAAAGTTCGGGTCCATACCGGATTTTTGGGTGTCCGGGTCCCGGACCCGAACCCGAACTATTGGCTGTATGTTCGGGTTCGGGTCCGGTGTTTGGCGATGTATTGGCGCCTTTTACAAGCTGCAGGGCAGCCAATCGACACTAGTTTCACTAGTGTTCCCTTAGAAGCCATCACAGCCATGCCTACTAATGGCATGGCTGTGATTGGGCAGTGCAGCATGTGACCCAGCCTCTATATATAGTACAGACACACAGCACACAGCGTCACTCTGCTATAGACAGGTTCCTGTGCTGCTAAGAGAGGATTTTAGGAGTTAGTCTGATAAAGTCAGTCAGTCAGTCAGTCCCCATTCCTTAAATTTTCTTCAAATTAGTTATATCAGTGAGCGATCTACATAGCTAGAGTAGAGTAGAGAGTGTCTTTAAGGAAAAGAAAGAGGCAGAGAGAATTATTCAAGAGATTCCTAAATCAATTGTACCCTGGCTGGGGTGCAGTGCACAGTCTTTTAACAGTGCCATGAGGCTAGTGCCAGACAAAATATAAGTTTTACCTGCAAGCTCAGTGCAGCATCACTGCACTGCATATTTTAGTAAGAGATACACCATACTCTGTGTGTATTTTGCTATTGGAAAAACATTGCAAAAAAAATTTAATTTTGCTGTTTTTTTTTTTTCCTCAATAGCATTTTCTGCATGTTCATACACGCTTTAGACACTGTACGTGTATTCTGCTATTGACAAAAAATAAAATCTTTCAGTGCTTTGTGCAGGAGTGTGACATACAATCGATCGATATTTCTAATATTGTATATTGTCCCCCAAAAAAAATTGTAGTGACATTTTTTTCCCCAATAGCATTTTCTGCGTGTTCATACACGCTTTAGACACTGTACGTGTATTCTGCTATTGACAAAAAATAAAATCTTTCAGTGCTTTGTGCAGGAGTGTGACATACATTCGATCGATTTTTCTTCTATTGTATATTGTCCCCAAAAAAAATTGTAGTGACATTTTTTTTCCCAATAGCATTTTCTGCAGTTTAGCAGTTTTCGAGATACACGCTTTAAATACTGTGGGTGTATTCTGCTATTGCAAAAACACCCATTTAGGGCGAGATCATACATTTTGAAAATATGAGGAGATCATCAAAAAGGGGACGTGGCCCGGGTTGTGGTGCTGCTGGTGGCGCTCCTGTTGCAGGGAGAGGACGTGGTCGATCTGTGCCAGCTACACGCACTAGTGAAACACCTTCCTCAGGTGCGAGTAGGCGACAGAGCCTGCAGCGGTATTTCGGCGCGCCTAATGAGGCTGTACGAATGTTGAGGCCAGGACAAGTACAGGCGATAGTAGATTGGGTTGCTGACAGTGCCTCCGGTTCCTTCACATTGTCTCCCACCCAGTCTCCTGATGAAAGTTCAGAGTTGGCACCTGCAGCCGATGTCCATCAGTCTTTCACCTCAACCCCTTGCAAATCAGCCAATCAGTCTGAGCCCCAAATCATGCAGCAGTCTCTTCTGCTTTTTGATGACTCTGTTAGCAGGGTTTCCCAGGGCCATCCACCTAGCCCTGCCCCAGAAGTGGAAGAGATTGTGTGCACCGATGCCCAACCACTTATGTTTCATGATGAGTACATGGGAGGACCATCGCAGCACGTCTCGGATGATGACAAAACACAGGTGCCAACTGCTGCTGCTTTCGCCATTGTGCAGACCGACAAGGAGGGCAGGGGTGAAGACTGGGTGGAAGATGATGTGGAGGACGATGAGGTCCTTGACCCCACATGGAATCAACGTCATGCAGGTGACCAGTGTAGTTTGGAGGAAGAGGCGGTGGTCGCACAGAGCCACCAGCACAGCAGAAGAGGGAGCAGGGTGCAAAAGCGGAGCGTCCGTCCCCTAGACAGTACGTCTGCTACTACCCAACGTAGCAAGGCACCGAGCACACCAAAGCCAGGTCCAAGGAGTTCCCTAGCGTGGCAGTTCTTCAGACAATGTGCTGATGACAATGTGCTGTGCGATCAGGGCCTGAAGCGAGGCATAAACGTTCTCAACCTGAGCACAACCTGCATGACCAGGCATCTAAGTGCAAAGCATGAGCTGCAGTGGAGTAGACACCTCAAAAACCAAGAAAGGTCTCTGGCTCCTCCTGCTTCCTCTTCTGCTGCAGTCTCGGCCTCTTCATCCACCTCTGTAGTGACAGTGACACCTGCCAACCCGCAAACAGAGGATCTGCCAGCAACACTACCACCTGGGTCACCAACCATCTCCACAATGTCCCATGGAAGCGTTCAGCTCTCTATTTCCCAAACACTGGAGCGGAAGAGGAAGTACCCCCCTAGCCACCTGCGATCCCTGGCCCTGAATGTCAGCATTTCAAAATTCCTCACCTTTGAAATGCTGTCATTCTGTCAGGTGGAGACGCAGAGTTTTAAAAGGCTGATGTCATTGGCTGTCCCACAGTATGTCGTGCCCAGCCGCTACTACTTTTCCTGACGAGCTATCCCTTCCCTGCACAACCAAGTGGGGGACAAAATCAGGTGTGCACTGCGCAACGCCATCTGTGGCAGGGTCCACCTAACTACGGATGCGTGGACCAGTAAGCACGGTCAGGGACGTTATATCTCCCTAACAGCACACTGGGTAAATGTAGTGGCGGCTGGGCCTGAGGCGGATAGCAGTTTGGCTCATGTCCTTCCACCACTGAGGATTGCAGGGCACTTCAGTTTGCCTCCTGTTGCTAACTCCTCCTACTCCGCCTCCTCATCCTCTACCGCCTCCTCATCCGGTCAGCGTAAACACATTCACCACCAACTTCAGCACAGCCAGGGCTAAACGACAGCAGGCAGTTTTAAAACGTTCCTGTTTGGGGGAAAAACCCCACACCGCGCAGGAGTTGTGGAGGGACATGTAACAACAGACCGATGAGTGGTTGGTGGCAGTGAGCCTCAAGCCCGGCCTGGTGGTGTGCGATAATGGCCGAAATTTCGTAGCAGCTCTGGGCCTAGGCGGTTTGACGCACATCCCTTGCCTGGCGCATCTGCTGAACTTGGTGGTCCAGAGGTTCCTTAAGAATTACCCCGATATGCCAGAGCTGCTGCAGAAAGTGTGGGCCGTCTGTGCGCACTTTCGGCGTTCTCACCCTGCTGCTGCTCGCCTGTCAGCGCTGCAGCGTAACTTCGGCCTTCCCGCTCACCGTCTCATATGTGACGTGCCCACAAGGTGGAACTCCACCTTGCACATGCTTGCCAGACTGTGCGAGCAGCAGCAGGCGATAGGAGAGTTTCAGCTGCATCACGCACGCGTGAGTCACTCTGCGGAACAGCACCACTTCACCGCCAATAACTGGGACTCCATGCGAGACCTGTGTGCCTTGTTGCGCTGTTTCGAGTACTCCACCAACATGGCCAGTGCCGATGATGCCGTTCTCAGCGTTACTATCCCAGTTCTATGCCTCCTTGAAAAAACTCTTCAGGCGATGATGGAAGAGGATGTGGCACAGGAGGAGGAGGAGGAAGAGGGTTCATTTCCAAGGCTTTCAGGGCAGTCATTTACAAGTGGCTACGATGGTGGGTTCCTGCACCAACAAGCGCCAGGTACACAATTGTCCGGCAGCAAGGGCACAGTTCTGGATGATGACGAGGTGGAGGATGAGGAGGAGATGGAGGAGGAGGAACCATGTTCACAGAAGGGTGGCACCGAGACCAGCTCATGTCCATCACTGGTGCGTGGCTGGGGGGATACAGAGGACACAGACGATACACCTCCCACAGAGGACAGCTTTTCCTTGCCTCTGGGCAGCCTGGCACACATGAGCGATTACATGCTGAAGTGTCTCCGCAACGACCGCCGAGTTGCCCACATTTTAACTGGTGCTGATTATTGGGTGGCCACCCTGCTGGATCCCCGTTACAAGGACAACGTGCTGTCCTTAATTACCTCACTGGAGCGTGATCGTAAGATGCGCGAGTACAAGCGCACGCTGGTAGACGCGCTGCTGGTGGCATTCCCACTTGGCAGCGGGGGTACGGTGGAAGCACAAGGCGAAGGCAGAGGAGGAGGAAGAGGTCGCCAACGCAGCCGGGGCACCGCCTGCACCTCGGAAGGCAGGGTTAGCATGGCCGAAATGTGGAAAAGCTTTGTCAGCACGCCACAACAACCAGCACCACCAGCTGAGATGGAACGTCTAAGCAGGGGGCAGCATTTCACCAACATGGTGGAGCAGTATGTGTGCACACACCTACACGTACTGAATGACGGGTCTGCCCCCTTAAACTTCTGGGTCTCCAAATTGGGCACATGGTCTGAGCTTGCCCTTTATGCCTTGGAGGTGCTGGCCTGCCCTGCAGCCAGTGTATTATCTGAACGTGTATTTAGCACGGCAGGGGGCGTTATCACAGACAAGCGCAGCCGCCTGTCCAGAGCCAATGTGGACAAGCTCACGTTCATTAAAATGAACCAGGCATGGATCCCACAGGACTTGTCCGTACCTTGTGCAGAATAGACACGTATACCGGTGTTCTGACAAAAACTGTCTGGCCATCGGCTAGTGTCCGGCCACTTACTGTGCAGGCGGAGTGCTTGCGCAGTACGGAGGACAAGGAGATTCACAAAATCTCCAAAGATGAACGTCGCCTGCGCAGTGAGTGCAGGTTCAAGCCCGACCATCCAAGTGGACATACGGTAGCACATAGTAACAGGGCCCCTCACGGGCTCGCTTGGCTAGGCTTCAACCTCGGATGATGTGGCTTGAACCTGGAGTCACCGCGCATCGTCTATGGAGAGTTTCGAAATCCCCTTGTCCTACGTACTGAGCAAGCGCAGTACAGGGCGGACACTATGCGACGGGGGACAGAATTCGACACATCATTCACCACTAGCCTTACCCAGCCATTGTTGTATTTTTGAACCAGTGTTGGCTACCTCGTCCTCCTCCACCGCCGCTTCCACCTACACCGCTACATCCACCGCCACCTCAACCTCCTACTCCATATGGACCTCTTCCTCCTAGGTCAAGATTATAATTTTTTCATTTTTTTAATTTCCAAGTATTTTATTTTCCCACTATCTTATCCATTAAATGGAATAATTTTTTCCAAAAGTTTGGGTCCCCATTGACTTCAATGGGGTTCGAAGTTCGGGGTCAAGTTCGGGTCAAGTTCGGTCCCGAACCCGGACTTTTTTCTGACGTTCGGCCGAACCCGCCGAACCTGAATATCCAGGTGTCCGCTCAACTCTAATCCTAGACCCTATATCATTTATAAATATATTAAAAAGTAAGGGTCCCAACACCGAACCTTGGGGAACAGCACTGATAGCCGTACACCATTCAGAGTAAGAATCATTAACCACTACTCTCTGAATTCGGTCTTTTAGCCAGTTTGCTATCTATTTACAAACGTATTTTTCCAAGCCTGTAGACTTTACCTTACACATTAGCCATGTGTGGGGAACTGCTCAAATGCTTTTGCAAAATCCAAGTATACTATGTCCACAGCCTCCCCTCTGCCCAATGTTTTACCTACCTCCCTCATGTCACTGATCGGCTGTTCCCTGTCATCGGGAAAGCCGATCAGTGACGTCAGACGTCAGCCACGCCCCCTACTGTGAAAAAAAACACACACACGTCACACTAACTCCTCCCCGCCCCCTAGTGGTTAACTCCTTCACTGCCACTGTCAATCAGTTCATTTAAATAGCACTGATTTCTGTATAAATGACAATGGTCCCAAAAATGTGTCAAAAATGTCTGATGTGTCCACCATAATGTCGCAGTCACAATAAAAATCGCTGATCGCCGCCATTACTAGTAAAAAAAAATATTAATAAAAATGCTATAAAACTATCACCTATTTTGTTAACGCTATAACTTTTGCGCAAACCAATCAATAATCGCTAATTGCGATTTTTTTTACCAAAAATATGTAGAAGAATACGTATCGGCCTAAACTGAGGAAAAAATATTTTTTTATATATTTTTGGGGGATATTTATTATAGCAAAAAGTAAAAAATATCGATTTTTTTTCAAAATTGTCGCTTTATTTTTGTTTATAGCGCAAAAAATAAAAACTGCAGGGGCGATCAAATACCACCAAAAGAAAGCTCTATTGTGGGGAAAAAAGGACGCCAATTTTGTTTGGGAGCCACTTCGCACGACCGCGCAATTGTCAGTTAAAGCGACGCAGTGCCGAAT